>WOVY01016004.1:0-15000 GCA_013436015.1 Rhipicephalus annulatus | reverse complement strand
CGACGCAGAATCGTCATGAACCATCTTTCTTTTTAACCAGAACAACTGGTGACGCCCAAGGACTAGTCGATGGTTGAATTACGTCGTCATCGAGCATTTGTTTCACTTGATGATGGATAGCATCTTGCTCCTTCTGCGACACGCGGTAAGCATATTGGCGCACGTGTTGCACGTTGGTCTCAGTGATAATTCTGTGCTTCATTATAGGAGTCTGTCGGACTTTCGAAGTAGTGGCAAAACAGTCACTAAAGGATGAGAGGAGACTGAGGAGCTTTGCCCTCTTAGGTTCTTCTAACTGGCGATTGACGTTGAGGCGACTAGTCACGTCATTATCGCAGCTGTTCTCAGTCGAGATCGTCGTAATCAAAGGGAAAGCGTCCAAATCATCCAATGCCTCTAAGTAAGCTATGGTTGTGCGTTTCGCAAAATGCCTGTGTTCGCCACCGAAGTTCGTAACTAAGACCGTAGTCTGGCCGTTTTGGAGTTGAACGAGACTTCGAGCAATGGCCACTTCCCGATCAAGCAATAACGTCAGGTTACGTTCGGCGATGCCCGTAATCGACTGCTCCTGTGGACACTCAACAAGCACGAAGATACTACTGCGAGGTGGCAACATGACGCAATCATCGACTACGCGTAAGGCCACGCCACGATGTTTGTTCTCGATGTCGGAATCTGGAGAAACACAGTTAACAAAACTGACGAACAAATCGCGCAGATTAATTATCGCTCCATACTCTTGCAGAAAATCCATGCCCAAAATGACCAGCCGAGAACAATTGGGCAGTACCAGCAATGATGCTACAAAAGCCGACGCACAAATCTCAAGCCTGGCGGTGCACCTTCCTATAGGGGATACGAGGTGTCCTTTAGCGGTGATTAGTTGAGGGCCGTCCCACGTTGTCAGCACCTTGTGTAGACGGGTGGCCAATGAAGCACTTATCACCGAGTAATCAGTTCCCGTGTCGACAAGCGCAGTCACCGGATAACAGTCGACGGAAACGGTAATGGCAGCGGACGTTCTGTTGACGGTTTCACAAACGGGCTTTAACGGCACGTCGTAAGGCAGCGGCGGAAGGTATTTGTCGGTTCGCGTGACAGCGGCCTCACCTCCGGAGGTCGCCGTTTTCAGTTTCCCCTGCGTGGGCTTGCGCCACTGACACCAGGGGACCTAAAGGTAGGTCGGGCACGGTGCGTTGATGTGGACGGACGGGGTGATGGTGACCGCGAATGCCGTCGCGGCGGGACAGGAGCGTGATGACTACCTTCCAAGTAATCCGCAATTTCTTGTGGGCGTTCACCATAGCGTGGGCAACGTGCATCTGGGTGGAATCCGCGTAGGCCTATTCGTCGGTGGTAACAGTCGCGGTACATGTGTCCAACTTCACCACATTGGTAGCACAAAGGACGATTGTCGAGTGCACGCCAGATGGTGGACTTCCGCGGGCCAGGACGAAAATCGGCCTGAGAAGGCAGGCGATGGGCTGTACTTGGAAAGCGTCTGAGAGTCCCAGCTAGTGAATGAGAAAAATGTGCCGTCGACGGCGTAGAGACGCGTAGGGCATCCGCGTAGGAAAGCATGGGAGCTTCGACTTGCGATGGTGGTGAGGAGTGAACGAACTTCCTGATTTCGTTACGAACGACGTCCGTAAGAGCAGCACTACTGGGAGGAGACGCTGCCTGAAATTTCCTAAGTTCTTCGCTTACAACTTGCCGTATGAGTTCTGCGAGGATTTCCCTGTTATCACCTCCTGGTACAAGCGAGCACGCAGCGGACATGGCCGTCTGACGCTCATACTGCGACACCCGCTGCCGAAGCATGCGCTCCATAATCGTGGCCTCACGTATGAACTCGGACACTGTCGTAGGAGGGTTGCGGACAAGGCCCGCGAAAAGTTGCTCCTTTACGCCTCGCATTAGCAGGCGCACTTTCTTGTCTTTTGGCATGTGGGGGTCAGCCCGTCGAAACAATCGCGACATTTCTTCGACGAACATGGCGATGCTCTCGTTCGGCATTTGAAACCGCGAAGAAAGTGCCTGCTCCGCTCTCTCTTTCCGTTCGGGGTTACTGAACGCCTCACGAAGCTGCCGATGGAATTCCTGCCAACTTGTGAATGAAGTTTCGTGGTTCTCATAGCACACTCTTGCCGCGTCTAAGAGGGAGATATACACGTTCTTCAATTTACGGCGATTGTCCCAGTCGTTGATGGCAGCGACCCGGTCGAAATGGTCAAGCCAGTCTTCGACATCCTCACCGGCATCACCATGGAATGGGTTGGGTGTGCGAGGCGTGTTGATGACACAGGGCGCGCTAGCGAGTGGGTCATGCTCGGTTTGGGTTGCGGATGTGGCAAACATTGTCATCACGGAACTTGCCAAGGGGCCGTACTGTGGTGGTAGTCCTTGAAGGCGGCGGCTGCTTCGATAGATATCAGCAGACCCTGGTTCACTGGTGGTGGTTGCTTCTGGTTCAGGACCAGCAGGCATAAGACGTTGCAGTACAGTATTCAGCACGTCCACCAGTCTGTCGCGAGAGGAAACGATAGGCAGGAACTCGAAGTAGAGGACTGTTTACTCAGCCACAGCTGCCATTCACTTCTTCGCTCTCGTCTTCTGCTACCAACACAGCGTGGCAATATATATATATATATATATATATATATATATATATATATATATATATATATATGGTGTGTGTGTGTGTTTGTGCGTCTCTCTCTTTGTGTGTGTGTGTACAGAATTGTTGACGGTTGTTTTTGTTTTTTACTTAGATGCTGACAAATATGCATTATTTTTGTTTCATCTATCATTTCTTTCTATATTGCTGCCTTTAAGCACGATGATATCAGCGCTTGACATAAGCTTCAGTCTCAAACATGTGAGTTTTATAGAAAAAAAAAACCGCGAAAAACACTGTGAACAAGCTGTCTTTGCCAAATGCCAGCGAGCGAGAAATTTTCCAGCGTGTTTCGAATCTTAGAAACAGCACGTATATGTGTCGAAAACCACGGCCTCGTATTATTGCGGTTGACTCGTTCGTCGAGCACTGAATGCTTCCTTTCTTGGTAGAAAGGCAGCGTCAGGCCTCTTGGAAGGCTGGGAATAAATAGATGCAACAGAATCGTTACTGTAGCTCGCGTTTGTCGCACGTTTCGTGATAATATCGCGTGCAGATGTACTCCGGTGGTGAAGAATTTTTTGTTTTTTTTTTATGTTGAAACTGCTCATCGTTCGCTCAGTCTACGTACGCCCATGCGTGTAACGAAGCCAATCTGCGAGGTGCTAAAAACGGCCTCAGCGCGCAGAGAAGACGCAGTACGCGAGATTTTCTCAGAACGCAGTAACAAGTGCTAGACTTCGCGGCTGCCTACAGAATGATCCTGTGCGACCTTTTTGCAGGAATAGTCTGAGAACAAAACTAAGGCGCCAGTACGCGGCTTACTCTCTATTTAGGTAGTAAAAGTAAGTGTTCCGTGGGCAAATGCCATGTCGCGCTGACACACAGCCCCTCATCTCTTGATGAGGGGCTATGTGAGGGGCACAGATGAGGGGCACAGATGAGGCGCCAATTTCACAGAAGTGAAATCTCGTAAGTGCATTTTCCTGCTGGGCATCTGGATTTGCTAATGATGTCTCCCGTATCATGACTAGCTGAAATATTGTATAACAATAACTTCTGGCGAACGGTCTTTTTTTTTAATACGGGCTCAAACGTACACCAAGATCAGCGGTGATGAATATCAGCGTTTTACAATGAATTGTTGTTATTAGGAATATTTTCCATATGATCGAACTATAGAGCTCTGCCATAGGTATAAGAAGGTGGTTACTATAGGGAAAACTATAGCTACGGTATATAACTTGTTTATGAGCATTATTTAGTAAATATCGCTTGAACCATAGATATACGTAAGACTTGAGGTTCTGTATGCAAGGAATCTATTGAAGACACGCGCCGAAGATGTGGTAAAGTAGGGTGCAACATAACGGGGCTTCGACATAACGGGGCACAAAGAGATGACACCTGTTCCAAATAAAGAGAGTTCACAATTGGTTAAAACGCTCTAGAATATGTTAAGATGCGTGTATCTACGTCAATTACTAACGAGAGAGACTACACTTAGAGGACATTCACCGAAGAGAGGATAAGGTAGGCATTCAAATTTCTGATCGACAACTAGTCGTTCTTCCTGAATAATACAACCACTAAATTTTGCAGGTATAGTAGGATTCGCACATATAAAACTCACCGAAGAACATAAACTAAATTATTATATCGTGTAATTCGATATTTTACTTTCAAAGAATTTGCTATACTTTGAATTATAACCTCGGTGCTCAAGTTTATTTCACGTCACTGGTTAGCGATAATGCAAGAAAAGCGACTTACAATAACACGTGACACTTTTTTTTTCACTGATTTGCATTTGGGGATGCGGGTTATATACAGACGCAGGTTGAGGCGAGAAAATACGGTATTGATATAATCAGCAATTCTGCGCGTGCTCGTCGTACGCCAGAAGCCTGTAGTCTGCCTTGGCTCTAACGTTGTTTTCCAGTATCATTCTCAGCGTACTTTTTGGTAATCTATGTCAGCCTTAATTTTCATACGCTAGAGTGTTTTTTAGCGACAGCTTTGCCTAGAACAGCCATTTCCTTTCGTTAACGGCAGCCATCGCGTTTAACAAAGGAAGATGAGAAGTGAAACGGTCAACCCACACGACTGCCGCTTCAGGGAATCATGGGAGAAAGTACGCAATGGTAAGCGACAGTTTTCTTTCTACTCGCCGTGCCCGGCACCCTGGTAATCACAGCGCATGCTAAGTGAATGCGGAAAAGTCCCTTCACGTTAATAAAGGGCTAACCCTTTCTGAGGGAAAGCAAACTTCTTGGGGTAAATCACGCTGCCCGGTGTTCAACAAATCAAGCGTTCCAGCAATTTTTATTCGATGTCTGTAAGCTATCCCATACGTTGACGTTCAACCATTGTAGCATTCAAAAATATTTCGAATTAAAAGATAACTTGACTTACGCGAGTTCGATATAGTCGGCTTTGATTGTACTAACATATGGGGTACATACTCCGCTAACAAAAGGAGTAACAGACAGACAGACAGACAGACAGACAGACAGACAGACAGACAGACAGACAGACAGACAGACAGACAGACAGACAGACAGGCAGGCAGGCAGGCAGGCAGGCAGGCAGGCAGGCAGGCAGGCTGATATGCTGTGATTTCTTTTTTTTTTCAATCAAGAAACTCGCTAGCAGACGCTGCCTGTGTCAGTGTTGCGAGGTGAGAGAGGGGGAGGGTACGCACATGCTCCGTAAGGATGATCACGCGGCACACCGGGTTGAGGTCGACCTTAAGCTGCTTCGCATCTATATAATAATGAATGTAATGCGTTTCTCACTAACTGCAACGTCTAGTTGTGGCTTCTAGAACTAAGGGAGGTGACGTATGGTGAAGTTTCATGCAGCGTAAACGGGCATGCTCACAATGCCAGCTGTCACCCGCGTATCTCAACTCGATGAGCTCACACCACGGTTCGCTGAACCACTATGAACGGTACCGACAGCGACGAGCAGGCCTGGAGCACAGGGCGGATTGAGGTAGCCGCGAAAGGTCAGGAGCTCCTAGGAGGTCGACTAATCGTCGTCGCCTCCCACGACAGAAGAGATCATTTTCGTTGGATTTCAGCAAAAGTTGTGTGTTCTTCCTCAGTGCTACACTGTAATCCGCGCCTTGTGAAAGGGAAGAGAGCGCAGAAACACTTAACCCTGTATGCGTCGTGGTCACTGTGACTTCACTAGACGTATTGCAGTTGTGCAGCCGCCACGCGCTGATAATTCAACAAAAATACAGCCAACTGTTCAAAAAATACTCGAAATGAGCTCTGTTTATCGTAATTGTCGCGTCTTCCCAGTAAGTCTTCGATGTTTTTGTCAATTTTTTTTCTTTGTTTGTTCAGTACCCATTAAACATTAGCCTAAAAAGTATAGTTGTTTGAACAGGTTTACAACCCCCCCCCCCCCTCGTCGCTAAATTTTGACGTCCTGTATGTATACATGCGCGTACTTGTATACAAACACAAGTTACGAACATATCTAAAGGAGGTAAAAACAAATAATTTAAGCACCAACCACGACTAAAAGCAAGATAAAATGAAGACGTCCTGGTTCCCGTACGGGAGTCTTGTTTGTGAACAACAGTTTTCGCCCAACTCTCGGCTTCGTACACGGCACAGATTCGGAACGTTTTCCTCCCCACACCCGCTACCAGGAAAACGTTCTGTCAACGGCCGTGGCATTAAGCACCGAAGAATCATGCAGCTTTATTCCTTGAAAACATTCTCAGTGCCCAAAATAGAAACTTTTCGCTTATTCATTCACATTGTACCATTTTTTTCTGCGTACTCTTGGAGCATATGGGTCGCCTAAAACTGTGTATAGGGTTCGTTGAACCAAAAGCACTATGCAGCCTTTTCTGTACACAAGAATGGGCGTGCCTCCGCAAGTGATTCGCCGCACTTCGACACATCTGTCAACCGGGGCGCTGCAACAAGGGGTAGATTCCACGTGACACCATGAATGGCCACATCGGCTTGGCCAGTGTTCCACCCACGTCACACCTTGCAGCGCCAAGCGCAGCGTTTTTGCGACGCAACGGGTGTATACGCATAAAATATGTGCCTTCATCTCCGTCCACAGCGTAAACAAACTGTAGCATAGCTTGTACACGCGTGAAGCGTGTTCCTTACCATACAGGGAAAGCTCCATTAGGATCATTCGTCGCTTCAACGGGTACACGTACTGAGCGCGTTGTGCGTGGAAAATAAAAGAACAAAGAGGAGGCGTGCGCAACTCCGAGCATAAAATGGCGATGATTAATGCCTATGGCGTCGTCGTACAAGCGCCTGCTTGCAACCAATCGAGGGGCCTTTTGTGCGCCATTTTGGCGAGCTTTGCGCGAAACGTGCTGCACAGGTGTGGATGTAGAGGGCGCATGCCGCGAGTGCTCCCGCCCCCACTGTTCCTCACATGGCAGAGGTAGTGAACAAAGAGCGCGCCGAATCTAAGCGCGAAACGAACCTCGTATACGGGCACACGTTCATAACCTTTGAGTGTCTTCTTCAACGAACAAACGACGCGAGTATATTATTTAAGCGAGGGCCTCGGATTCCTCATCAAACGCGAAAATCACGTCAGCTGTGTCTGCAAGTGTGCTGCGAGAAATCATCGAGAGATGACGTCATAGTTGACGTATCATATTCACCAAAATTTGCCACGTCGCAATGACGTCGTCCCACGACACCGTATCTTGGTCATTGGTGCACCGATCACGAAAGCAGTGCAAAACCAGGTGAGGTGCAGGCGGCTTTCGGAAGGGTACGGAGGAGGATCAGTATACATTAACGGGAAAACAAAAATTATTATGGCAGCTTCACACTATAGGGCTGCCAGCTTGAAGAAAGCGCGCTACTGGATGGCCTTCCTTGTGTTTCTACTTTCTACGTTCTCTATCCTCTTCCTCGCTCTTTCTATTTTATTTCTAATTCTTTCCCTCTTGATGAGCTTCTTTCTCGCTCTTTGTTTGTTTCACTTTCTTTTTTGTGTGTGTTTTTGTACTGCTCTCGGTTCTCCATATCTCTTTTTTGTGTCTGTTTCTTTTTGTTTCTTTCCCTCTCTATATTTTTTCTCCATCATCTTATGTCTTTATTCCCTTTATTCCTTTCTACATTTCTCTTCCACTTTCTTTTCATCTCTTTCTTTCTCTCCGTTTCTTACGCTCTCTGTTTTTCACGTGTTCGTTTTCGTTTCACCCTCGCACTTACCGTATACACGGTAGTGCGACTTGCCCGATACTTGTGGCGCACTACCAACTTGAAGAGTTTTCGGGTGCGGCCACCTAGCAAACTACGGCGAGCTAAAACAACTTCCCTGTTCATATAAAATGGCTTTCGTTGCTATTACTTTCGATTTGTCTAACGCGAATGCATATGACAGGGGTCTCAAAATCTTGTCAGCCACCGGGCCGATGTCAGATAATTCAGTTTCGCAAAGGGTCAGGGACACTTCGTGATTTTGTTCAACGTCCCCCCCCCCCTTTCCCCGAGATATCAAATACCAGGAAACCTTTTGAGGTTGCATCGTTAGCTGACATTTTGTTCACTCTCCTCTGGGGTGTGGTAAACAAAATATCAGCTAACGTTGCAAAGTCATACCCCGAGAAGAGGGGGGGGGGCTGAACAAGACGCCAGCTAACGTCGCCATTTCCAAGGCCTTTCCACATACTTCATATTTCGGGGAGGGTGGGGGGCTGAACAAAATCTCAGCTGACGTTGTAATTTCACAGGCCTTACACATATGTCATATCTCGGGGAGGGGATTTGAACAAAGCGTTAGCTGACGTTGCAAACGTAATGGTTTTTTCACGAGTCATGTATTGGGTGAGTTGTCATGCGTGAGTAAAGACTCCAGAAATATATCGATACCGGTCTTCACAATGCCTGAAATGTGGACGCCTATCCAGAAGTATAGAGCTTGTTTTTGGTGGTTAGGTTACAGACAAGGTGACCGCGTTATAGGTACTTTACGAAAAAAACGTATAGAACCTATGACGTTGTGTGGCTTACCCGTACAAAACGTTATTAATTACGATAGGCGACATAATAATGTGGGCACCATATAATAATGTCGCAAAGAGTCGCAAGGTCATCAGAAAAATATGGGGTGAAAAGTTCATTATGCTCGCCTTGAGCCGCAAGCGAAAGGTCGACGGGTGGCATGCGGTCCGTGGGCCATGCGTTCAAAACCATTGGAAATTCTGTGAACTTCTTCAGCACAGCGTTTTTCATGGCTGACTGAAACAGCCGCCAAGTCGCGGAGGCCGTATTAAGTGTGCATCACGCTTTAAGGTCGGTTCCGGGTGACCAGGAATAGTCAGACATGATAGCCAATTTTCTGAAGATGTGGCAACGGCCATTCAAAGGTCGCTTTTTTGTATATACGTCCGTAAACTACAGGTACGTTTATTCGTGCTCCCATTACTCGACGTGACGACTTGCGCAACACCACTAAACGATTTTCATGAAGCAAAAAAAAACTAAATATTGCCCGTATAGATGTCTTTATTGCTTCTTGTACAAGAGCAAAGCTTCGTTGTACTGTTAGAAACATTATCTTCGAGTGCGACGCCCCACGTGCCACAGGTGACGGCTCGCACGCTGGATTATACTGCTTCTTTCTGGCGGACCCCATAGCAGAAAGTCGCCGCCAAACAGCCATTGCGGAATGCTTGGCCCGCAAATCCGCTTGAGTCGCTGCGTAGACAGCTCGACGCAAAATGCACGCGCAGCGCTGCGATGATGGCTCAGACGATGTCAACGCTCGCCCACGAAAACGAAGCACTATAACGTTTACGTTTCTATACGGCTCCCTCACAATGCCAACTTCACTCTCTTTTCCCCAAGCAATACACTTTCCGAGCTAGACGCCCACCAGAAGGACGCAATCACCCTTTGCGAATCGCAGCCATACTCTATTCGATTCATTCGTGTCTGACGAAACGAATTCGTGACGATCACGACGAGCCTACGCAATGGACTCCACGTACAAATACCATCACTGCACTGGAGCGTTAAGCCTTTGATGGCACGTCCGCTAACGTGCAGTTTGTTATGTTCCATTCACATACAACTCCGTTTGAGACACGACGCCACAATAAAGTTCCTGGCTATAAACACAGTCGGGGAAAACTTATGGGTTCTCAGCCTGAAGACAAGAGTTGCGGGACGCCGCATTCGTGTAACTGTGCTCGCAGTGCAGTTCGAGAATGCGAGAAGCGAGCGGAGGAACGACGTGCCATGAAAGGTTTTCTGTAGGCGGTCTCGACAGAGCCATCATTATCTTCAGGCAATCGTCTGCGGCCTTCGGGGAATTCGGGAGCTTCTTTTGTCTGTCTGGCAACGCCTTATGCGCGTTCGCTATCTCAACAGACCACGCTGGCTGACCGCCCGGTACAATGCTCTTCCCTTCATCGACAAGTCATCACGAACCTTTACGTGTAGGACAGGAACTACACTGACGGCATTCTCGGGCTGTGCGATACTTGCAACCATGCCGCCAATGTTCTCCTGGATTAAACTTGTGGAATGAGCCTGTCAACGTAAGCCCACGATTAGGCGCTCTTAAGAGGTATTCTCGGACTATACAGATGAAATCGTTGTGGCAATGTGAAGCCAGCGACTCCGCATTCAACGAACACAGGTGGGCCGCGCTCTGCTATCACACCCTGGCCACCAAGCTTGGCTTGGCGGTCCCTACGTGGAACTAGCCGGGTGGCGCGGGGTCTCCCCTGCGTCTTCTCTGGACCTCAATAAAGTTTGCATCATCACATCATCATCATCATCATCATGATCATCATCATGATCATGATAATTTTTCCTCTATCGTAATCCTCTCCCTTATAGTGCTTGAATTAAGCGCAGAGTGAACGGAGAGTTGTGGCATATGCACACGGCATCAGAAGTTTAAAGGTCCTTCCGTCTAAAAAAAATTTAGATAAGAATCTGACGTTCCCAACAATATGTGACTGTAATCAAACGAACTGAAGAGTACGTGCTGTTCGCGTGTTCTAGAACAGGCCGGAAAAACTAAATTCAGTGTTTCCTGCCGAAGAGGGGGGGGGGGGGTATTGGTTATTCGACATGTTCTTTCGACAACTTAGCACTTCCGCAACAATGCTTCCAACTTATAAGCTATCACGCATAACATGGTCAGGCAGAGCTACCCATCTTTATTATAAACATGCTTCAACCACTGTGTTTAAAAATTGATTCCAACGAAAGGAGGGGAGCTTACTGAGGGACCTGATTTTCAATAGACATGCGGCTGTGCCCAGTTGCATGCTCATCAGGGAGGCAGAAGGGGCTGCCGGGGGGGGGGGGGGCACTCAGTTGTTTCCATGAATATTTTCGGTGATAATGGTGGCCGAAGACCTCTATCGTTGCATTCTAAGAACTTATTACTTCCCAAGCTTACTTTAGGAAAGCCAGGAACCAAAGCCAGACCGTTGAGAGAAGCATGTGATCATTTCCTTTATTTAGTTGTTTTTTTATCTGAAAGCATCTTTCGACATGACCGACGGAGAGGGTGAAGAGAGGAGTGCTGCAATGTTACTTTGCCCCCCCCCCACCCCACCCCAATTATATGTAACCCTGTGGATGCCTGCGGCTGTGTCCTATTAACACAAGTACAAACATTGGTTTTACTAGTCTAGAAAGAATTATTACCTCCCAGCTAGCCCTTCTTAGAAACAGTACTCATGACGGTCAGCTCGAAAAGAACACGAAATACAAGAAAGTACATGACACATGCGTTGATCGCCATGATTATGTTCCACTTGCCCGATTTGCTGTAATAATTCAGAAACAATAGTTTGGTTTGGGCGATGTCCCCGTCATTTGAAGAAACTTGAAAAGTTCACAGTGAAGACGAAACATTAGACAGGGCTGCAGCTTCACTTGTAACAGGCGTTTATTTAAAACGAGCGTCATGATGTATTTCTGTGCCTCAGGCTCATGCATGTGCGCACATCATCTCGCAAGAGATGCGTGGGTCACTCTTCGAACATGAAATTTCAAAGCAAATCTATGGTGTATGAATGTTGCTTCGAAAAAAAAGAAACCACTTCATTTTGTTTACCAGTAAAGATGGGTAGCTGACAAAACCTGTCCCTTGCTTCTTCATCAGGTAAGCCTTAACGATTTTATCCTTCTGTGTTTGAACTGTCTTCTGTTGAAAAAAAAAAAAAGCGGTGTGGTGAAATAAAAGAATACAATCACGTTGATATTCTAGATATTTCTTTCAAATTGCATGTTTGTAAATTGACCCGCGCAATCTCTAGTGGGATGATGTGAGAGCTTGATGCGCGGCTACTCATAATGTTCATTTTCAATCTAACGCCAGGTACGAGTAAAGCACGCCAGTTCTGTTGCATGTGCTTGGTCTTCGTCATTTGCAATTTTCAAGTAAAGTGTTCTCTTCTTACATTCGTTTGTGATCGCGGGTACAACGCTTTCCATTGATTCAGATATATTCATGTCCTGTAAACCTGAGTGCACCGCCCCATCGCCGAGCTGCTTACCATTGTGATGTGGGTGCTTGGATTCAAGACAAGCCGTGCCAAAAATACTTAATTTGTTTTATGGGTCTTGTTCAGTTTTGACGCGAATAGCGTTAAAGAGCTTGCTTTGCAGAAATTCCGGCGTCGGCGTCGGCATCGTTGGTTGTGAGCGAAAAATCATTATCTTATGCGGTGACCGAAAAATCGAGAACAATGCAAATAAATAAAAAATTATTAAAAAATCGTGGAGCACAGCGGGGACCGAAACCAGAGATGTTTGTGTCCAACGCGGGGATCAAAGCTGGTTTGTTTACTTGGAAAGCGGATCTTTAGCCCCACGGCCACACCTCTGGTTGTGAAAACAGCGAAAAAGAACTTTCTTTGCTTTCTCTGCAGTAGCTTTGTTGTTTGTCACAAACACACGCGTCCTACATGTAATACATGCTTCACAATGGCAAACATGAAATATTGCAGTAATAATGCGCGGTACAAGCGGCCCATCGCCAACGGGCGTCAGAATATGTGGATCGTCATGATGGCTCCGTGGTTGAAAGCTGGTATACCCCACTACCAATCGCACACACGCTACTGCGCCCTATTTCCTTATAGCCCACTGTGATTACGTCCTCCCTCGACCATCATTTCTTTCCCTTTCTTTGCCTCTCTCTTCACCCCGGGGACAAGAAATCGGGCTATAAATACGTCCCTCTGGCCAACCTCGGCCCATTTCTTTTCATTCCACCTTCACCGCCCTCGTGTCCCTACAATTGGGGAAGCGCGACCATTCCCCACCAAGATTGTGCCTTCGCGGCCACTTTATCAGGTTGAATTGGCAGTTGGACTTCGACAGAAATTGTCACGGCTGTATGTGGCAAAGTGACTTTAAACTATATGTGTCTTTGTCACTCTACAGAGGTATTCTCTGATCATTCGCCGCATCGTCCAGACTGCGCGTGTGTACACCGACGTATAAAACCGACATCTGGGCCACCATAGCCGGAGTAGTTCAGCGATCCCGGTTATAACTATGTGATGTCGCGTGAAAAGACGAGAAAGATATCAGTACAACACGGTGCCCAAGTACCTTAGTTGCGGTCCCACAATGTCGACCTCGCACGCGACCACGGATATGGGCGATTGCGCGCTTTGGGGATGATTTCACGTAAATAGTAATAACTCCTGTATCTCGAAACAAAAAAAGAAATGCAGCGGACTTATAAGAAAGACTGTGTTTGCAAGAAAGAGAACACGTTCAATTCGCATAATGAAAAGCGTGGGTTGTGTGTATGTGTACATGTTCTAGGCAATTCTTTCTTTTTTTATGTTTGTCCCTTTTTTACACTCCTTTCTTGATTCCCTCTTTCCCCTTTCTTCGTGCCCTCTCAAATTACTCACTTTCATGTATTTGTAACTCTTGTAACCATGTGTGATTTTATCAGTCTGATTTTTCAGTTCTTACCATACGTGTCCTCAGCTGGGAGACAGTGCTCCCTTTTGCAAATTGTGTAGAGGACGAGGAGCAACATCAGAGATTAGAGCAGCGTTCAGAATAAAGAAGAGGTCAACGGAGGGGAGAGAGAGAGAGATAAAGATGCAAGGAAAGGCAGGGAGGTTAACCAGACGCACATCCGGTTTGCTACCCTGCACTGGGGAAGAGATGAAGGGGAGAAAAGAGGTTGCAGAGAGATGAGAAGGTACACACAATCACGAGCACACTCGGGGAGCACACACAGTCTACAGGCGTCGCTCAGGTTTGTTGACTTTAGGTAAAGTAGCAGTGCTTTAGTCGCTTTCTGCGCAACTGAGGCAGATTCCCAAGGTCCTAGTATCTTCTGCACACGAAATGGTCAGGGGTCAAGTTGATTCAAAACCATCCGGAGCTGGCACCGCTGTGTGTCGTAGCAAGCGTAACTGCACAGGACGTGTTCGATGGTCTCTTCAGCTCCGCAGAAGTCGTATGTAGGAGTGTCTGCCATACCAATGCGAAAAGAGTACACTTTTGTGAATGCAACACCCAACCAAAGGCGGCATAACAGTGTCGCATCTGAGCGGGAAAGTTGAGGTCAACGGGGGGCTTCGCCATGAAGACGGCGGCTCGTTCTTTCCCCGACAATTTTGGTGCCGAAACCGGGACACAGGACCTTTAGAAGCGAGACCAAGCGAATTTTACGTTTTTGCGACCGCAGTTGAAGCCTGGGGGACTGTCGTGACGCCACCGTTGATTGAAGCTGATGTGTGAAGCCAAATCGTTCCCGAGAAACCAGATCAACCTAGCATGACATCTCGACACTGCTTGAGACTTCGTACTGCGAAGCGTTTGTGGCGGATACCACGCTTACAGCGACTTCACTTCGTGACGTGACCGGCCAGTGATTTCTCATGTTTCCGACACTGAACCGGATAATGGATGCTCTATTCGCAAGGCGGAATGAAGTGCGCAAGGCCGTCACGGAATACATCGCCAACATTGAACGTCTAATACACGTGGAGCGTCCGTCAGTAAGTGGGTTAAAATATATTCATCAATTTTTATTGAGCATACAAGCTTCTTATAGAAATACAAAGGAAGTAGAAAACGAAGTTCATATCGCTCACTTGGAAACTGAGACGGGCGAAACAGAGTTTTATGAACACCAGATCATTCTAGCCAAAGTCAGAGTGGAATGTAAGATCATGGACGTAGTAAATGCTCGACAAGCTCACTTGGAGCTCATGAGGCAAAAGATTGACAGAAGTACAAGCTAACGTGCGCTCTTAGTCTGTGGCGCCCCCATCTAGCCTCTGCTTCTACAACAGCAGTCTTTTTTTACGGAAGCTAGAAGACTCACAATCACGACAAATTGCTGAACGTGCTGGAAGCCGAAAAGTCACT
>WOVY01016003.1:217500-337471 GCA_013436015.1 Rhipicephalus annulatus | reverse complement strand
TCTCTTTTTCTTCTTTCCTTCTGGGTGACCCACTTCCGTAGTTCGGCGCCAGAAAGACCCATCTTCTCACAAGAGCGACTAACTTCTCGAGATCCATTGGGTCTCGCAAATAAAACCTTGCCACGTTTAAAAAGTTATCTGCCTAAATCAGTCTATCGGAACACTCCCTGCACTCGTTAACGAGAAACATGAGCAACACACAAATCGTTCCGATAGCACTATTCGCGGACGCAGATTAATTGTCACACCGGTCCCGTTAATTAGGGAGGCGATCGCCGGGCTAATTCCAAGAGCCGAAGTATCGGCCCCCCGAACCGCACCACGAAAGCGTGGACAATTTAGAAGTGGTCCTTTTTGGCGCGCCAGCGGACGCCGGCTGTGGCCCAAAGAACAAGTCAGAGCCGAGAGTTGATAAACAAACAAATTATATTCTCAATAATGGCAGATCGAAAACAATACACAAAAATGCACACTCCACAATAGTTACATACAATATGTCACCAATCAAACAACGTACTACACAGTACAATCAGCCACACTCAAAACAACGGACACAGACAACAATACGCACTACAATGCAGTCGCATGCATTGAACAACCAAGACACTTAAAGACTAAAGAGATAGAAAACCTATCCAGTCCAAAGTTCTTGGAACAAAAGTCTGGATGATACTCTTCCGAGAATCACTCACTCAAAGTCCAGCGTTGTTGTCGTTCCGCTGTCCCGAAGTTTCTCTTCCAGGAAACCTCGCGTCTTCAATTGGCCACTCTCCAAGCTTCAAACTTCTTCGCCGGAAACACGTCGGCTTCACACACGCAGCTGTTGCCACGCGTCTTCGCTCGATAGCGGTAAACACACGCTCTTGCCTGTAGCTCGAGCCTTCACCCCTCAGGTGGAAATCCTCTTCATCTCCGGCTTCGTCCCTACGGACCAAAACCTTCGCCGACTACACGGCGGAATCCCTACGCGCTCTGGCGCTCACTTCCGTTTCTCCTGATCTCTCGTCTCGGCTGCTCGGTTAAATACCTTCCGCGCGACATTCCAGACGGTTCTCGTCATTTCGTCGGCGCGATACGCAGCGAAGGCTGGGGAAGAGGGCGAGACGGTTGGAATGCCCTCCCCGGACGATGACTCAACTCGGTATGACCACGCCCTTTCGTTCTAGAAAAATCGCGGGCTTGCTGGGCCGCCGATGTGGGGTGAGGAGGTTCGTCGGCGAAGCCACGCTTCCGAGGGGAGAGCGCGCGCCCGGGAGCCTTGGATGTTTGTTTCTTTTTTTCTTCTTTTGACCTCGCGGCGTTTCTCCCGCCCGTTATCGCAAGAATTGGCGGCGCGCCCATTTTTAGCGCTCGTTCTGTGACACTGCCCCCCACTTTAAGAATATTATCTCATAATATTCAAAACCACACAAAACGAGCGCGAACAGTCACCACACCACTCTCACAGACGGTAACATAGTCCGTCGCTCATGACACGTCACATTCACAATAGATCAGTTGAATACAATTGTACATTGTAATTCAATTACACGACACGTGAAAACACAACCACAGGCACATGAGTACAACACTCCACCACACATTCCCAATAATACAAATGTACAAAGTTCTCTCACTTCAACAATGGTACAATACTATTCATCACATCACAGCACAACACTTCGACACTTGTGACACAGGATACCACAACATTAACACAACATATAGCACTCAACACTGCCAAACACATTCTGCTTTGACCTCAGCACTTATCCTGTGTACTTTGAGCTGCGCTTGCGTCCTTTCTTGCGTTGCTCGCTCGATCCTCTTCTTGTTTTTTCTCGTTCTTTTTCGGCGAGCCCTTTCTAACGACGATATCTGAGGCGGTCGTCTCAGCCATCGTTGGTCTCTCTTTTCCGACACACCGTTAACCGCGTCATTACATTCTACGGGTCCTGTCTGTTTATTCACCCGCTTGATCATTGCCTCGTACATTTTGCCCGGCTGGCCAACTCCGTCTCCTTTACACCTGTCGGTCGGTTGAGGTCGTGCCGACGTAAGTCCGGTTGCTCGGCCCGTGAACTTATTCGACACGATCGTCTTCTCCTTCGCTGTCTCTTGCGCCGCAGCTTCACCTTGGGCTCTAGTGAGATCCGTCACGGGATGCTCCTCCCTTGTATCTCGCGGTCGCTGGGGTTTGGCGAGGGCTCTGTCTTAGGGTCTTCTCCCAAACCTTCCGGATCATTCGGTCCTCGCGCCCCGGCGATGTTTCCGATGACAAGATCGTACAGGGGGTCGTCATGCATACAGCAGTAACCTTCCCGCAGAAGTACGGGGTTTCAACCTCAATTTCTGCTTCGGGAAGCATCCGAACTGTACGTCAATTAAGCAAAACCGGTTTCGGTTTGCCTGTTAACTCACTTTCCCGTACTAAATCTCTCGCCGCACGATAACCGTGGAGCTACCGGGTGTCTCTTAGAACCGTAATCTTCTTGCCCGCAACCCTTCCAGGCAGCGTTGGCATTCGCTTCGTAACACCGGTTGACTGTTTTGACATTACAGCACCCACAATAGGAATTTTTCCCCATTTTTCAATTCTACGAATCCATCGGTGACGGCATTATCACCGGATTTCGGTGCCGCTTGCACACAAGATACCTGGTGAGTTTGACTCGCTCCGTTTCGACATGCGTCTGCTTTGTGCCCAGTCTGACCACACTTAAAAACGTTTTACTACCGTAGGGTTTCGTAAAGATCGTTCGACAGTTTTTTCGCGCGATGACCCACTCGGTTACACAGAAAACATCGCGGAATGCTCTCTGGGTGCACGCTTCTTTTCTTCGGGAGCCAATTCTTTCTTCGACTCCTCGGGACAATCCTTCTTGACCTTGGCCAAATTAGTTCCACCTTGCGCTTCCAAGAATGGATCAGCCAATTCGAGCATTCCTTCAAGTGACTCAGCCTTCCTCTCTTTCAAGTACAGCGACAGGCTTGGGTGGCAACTAGTAAGAAATTGTTCTCTAATTAGGAGCTCTCGAAGTTCATTGTACCCCTGCGATGTCCCTGAAAGTTCAATCCACCTGTCGAAATAATGGCTAAGTCGGGCGGCATACTGCGTAACCGTCTCACTGTCAGCTGGTTTTCCTGTCTGAAATCTGTCCCGGAATCCTTCTACAGTAAATCTAAATCGCTTCAGCAAAGCAGCTTTCACCTTGGCATAGTTGGCTGCATCGGTCGGCGTCAGCCTGCCGTACACACTGAGCGCTTCGCCACTCAAGCAGGTACTCAAGGCAGTTGCCCATTGATGTTCCGGCCAATTCTGGCTCCTTGAAATCGTCTCAAATCGGTGAAGGTACGCGTCAAGGTCGTCCTTCCTTTCAATCAAACGCTACGAGCAGCTTGCTCGGGTTCAAGCGGAAGCCATGATCTTTCCGTTCGCTGCTTTCAACTCTAGCTTGGACGGGGGTTTCACTTCGCTGTTGCAAACGGAGCCGCTCGAGTTCCATCTCGTGCTGCCGCTGCCGTTCCCTTTCAGCCCATCTCCGCTTCTCTTTCTTCTTTCAGCTGTCGCTCCCTCTCTTCTCTTTCTTCCTTCAGCTGTCGCTCCCTCGCTTCTCTTTCTTCTCTCGCCGTTTCGGCTGCCAACTTCTCTCTCTCCAGCTCCAACTTCAATTGCTGCTCTCTTTCTTCTTTCGCCCTTTCAGTGGCCAGCCTTTCTCTCTCCAACTCAGCTGCTTTTTCTTCCTTGGCCCTCTCAGCTGCCAACCTCTCTCGTTCCAACTCAGCTGCTTTTTCTTCCTTGGCTCTCTCTTTTTCTTCTTTTTCCTTCTGGGTGACCCACTTCCGTAGTTCGGCGCCAGAAAGACCCATCTTCTCACCAAGAGCGACTAACTTCTCGAGATCCATTGTGTCTCGCAAATAAAACCTTGCCACGTTTAAAAAGTATCTGCCTAAATCAGTCTATCGGAACACTCCCCTGCACTCGTTAACGAGAACACTGAGCAACACACAAAATCGTTCCGATAGCACTATCAACAACTCGAGGGTCTTTCTCACTACTTTGGGCACACTGTGCACCAAACGGTCCTATGTCGCGGACGCCAGATTAATTGTCACACCGGTCCCGTTAATTAGGGAGGCGATCGCCGGGCTAATTCCAAGAGCCGAAGTATCGGCCCCCCGAACCGCACCACGAAAGCGTGGACAATTTAGAAGTGGTCCTTTTTGGCGCGCCAGCGGACGCTGGCTGTGGCCCAAAGAACAAGTCAGAGCCGAGAGTTGATAAACAAACAAATTATATTCTCATAATGGCAGATCGAAAACAATACACAAAAATGCACACTCCACACTAGTTACATACAATACGTCACCAATCAAACAACGTACTACACGGTACAATCAGCCACACTCAAAACAACGGAAACAGACAACGATACGCACTACAATGCAGTCGCATGCATTGAACAACCAGGACACTTAAAGACTAAAGAGATAGAAAACCTATCCAGTCCAAAGTTCTTGGAACAAAAGTCTGGATGATACTCTTCCGGGAATCACTGACTCAAAGTCCAGCGTTGTTGCCGTTCCGCTGTCCCGAAGTTTCTCTTCCAGGAAACCTCGCGTCTTCAGTTGGCCACTCTCCAAGCTTCAAACTTCTTCGCCGGAAACACGTCGGCTTCACACACGCAGCTGTTGCCACGCGTCCTCGCTCAATAGCGGTAAACACACGCTCTTGCCTGTAGCTCGAGCCTTCACCCCTCAGGTGGAAATCCTCTTCATCTCCGGCTTCGTCCCTACGGACCAAAACCTTCGCCGACTACACGGCGGAATCCCTACGCGCTCTGGCGCTCACTTCCGTCTCCTCCTGATCTCTCATCTCGGCTGCTCGGTTAAATACCTTGCGCGCGACACTCCAGACGGTTCTCGTCATTTCGTCGGCGCGATACGCAGCGAAAGCTGGGAAGAGGGCGAGACGGTTGGAATGCCCTCCCCGGACGATGACTCGACTCGGTATGACCACGCCCCTTTCGTTCTAGAAAAATCGCGGGCTTGCTGGGCCGCCGATGTGGGGTGAGGAGGTTCGTCGGCGAAGCCACGCTTCCGAGGGGAGAGCGCGCGCCCGGGGAGCCTTGGACGTTTGCTTTCTTTTTTTTCTTCTTTTGACCTCGCGGCGTTTCTCCCGCCCGTTATCGCAAGAATTTGGCGGCGCGCCCGTTTTAGCGCTCGTTCTGTGACAGTCTAACTAGCTGAAAAAATGTTCCTGAGTTTTGCTGTTTTCAATTCGGTGGAAAGATGTCTCTTTTTTCTGACCAATTCGAGAAGTAAATCGTGCAAGAAAGAAGATGGGCATATGATCACTTATGTCATACGCAATTACCCCGGATTTTATATTCTGTGAACTTAAAGTTGAGCCGCATATATCAAGGAGCGTAGCACTTGTTGATGTAATCCTAGTAGGTGAACGTATAAAATTTGTACTTCCATATGTAGGTAAGAGCGTTTCAAAATCTTTAGCATAAGGATCATTAGAACAGAGGTCAATGTTTATGTCACCCGTGACTATGCAAGGAGTATTCACGCGAACACTTGATTACACAAAATTAAGACATCAATAAATTTCTTTTTGTGGCCATGTGGTGGCCTATATAAACCAATTACTATGAATGGGCCAACACTCATTGTAATGCAATCAACATCATCGTTCATAACAGTATACTTATCAAGCAGTTCACTCGAAAGCGTATTCTTAAAATAAATAGCAAGACCTGTATACAGCAAGACCTGTAAATAGAATGTACGTCGTCAAACCCATTCCACCAGACACATATGGAGCATACCTCCACATCGCTTGTGGGTATGTGTCAGTGGTATGCGGGTATGTGCCACAAGTGATTCACATATTCTTTCTACCCAGGAACGGTGAAAACACGGGTATTTTTAACGCGAGGAAAAACAATTAGGAAAAACAATTGGAAAAACAATCTTTGAAAAACAACAAACAATTGGAAAAACTATATTAGGAAAACCAATTGCCCCTCCCCTCTTTTAAGAAAATCGTGAGGAAATGCAAAACATTTCTTCCACCAATAGTACATGGCGTAGTAATTTGAATGGCGTAAAGAATGACGAGGGAAAAATTCGTACGGTAACCATTTGTTTACACATTCATCAACCAGCTGCGGTCACGAGTGAGGCGTGCGCTTCACTCCATATATATACGTATGAGCGAGCAGACAGGAGAGTAGGGACGCATGGAGGAGAGAGGGCGAACGGCGAGACAAGGAGCGGCGAAGCAATGCATCTATCCTCCTACACTCTCTTGACACCCGCGAAATTCCGTGAAACTGCTGCGATGCGAGCGCCCTCACAAGCAAGAGCGCACTCCTCCCCTCTACGCACTCTCCAGCGTCTCCACTATTCCAACCGCACCACCTGCTCCAGTTGCTAGGAGTGAGAACAAGTGCGTGCCTACAGCTGTTGCTAGGGGGAGGGTGTGAGAGCGGAGATAACACTTCCGGCACGCGGACACCGTCAGACGTCTGACATACCCCGCCTAAGAAATGAATTCGCATTGAATACTTGACATCGCCAGCGTTGGACTAATGAATGCAAAGAATAACTTTCATGGCCCCAGCACGAATCAAGGCAATCATGCTGTGTTGCATTGATGTATTAAACCACAACACTGTCGGGTCTCGA
Organism: Rhipicephalus annulatus; assembly: GCA_013436015.1. Lineage (NCBI taxonomy): Eukaryota > Metazoa > Arthropoda > Arachnida > Ixodida > Ixodidae > Rhipicephalus > Rhipicephalus annulatus. Next base: position 330,793 of record WOVY01016003.1, on the reverse strand, counting down.
TACTGCTTTGAAGAAAGGCACTATTTAGTCAATTGTGGTTGCGATGCTAGCTATCTAATTTTATAAACAATACGTATGTTTTGCTGATACAACCTACACGTCGTGTTATTTACAGTTTTAGTTAGGCGCCATCCACTGAAGTTTATTCATTGAGCTGTGGCCAAGGCAGACATCCTCGCGTAAGAAAGCGCTGCATATCACCTTACCGCTTCTGGGGTTACTCATACACATGTTGCTCTTAGCTTCATCGCGCACCTGTAAACAACTGGTTATATGAAACATATGTGTCCCGTCAACATATGCCTGTGCTTATAACATTTGTACATATATTTGGGGTCGTTTTGTTAAGCTTTGCTCAATAAAAAAATTGGCAGATCCCATGTACAGTCGGAATCGGTGATATGCGAAGCACGAATAAGAAGAGTTTATATGTCACTTTCAAATCAGCGCAATGGTACGAGATAGTGGTAAATGCTGCCGTACATGACTTTCCTGTCGTGATTAACAAGTTTGAATGTGTCGTTTACCTTTGTCATATATTCACGTCACGTGATACAAAATTTAGTATATGTGGAGCTAGTGAAATGGCCGCGAGCACGCTATTAGCGTGGTGTGTTGTCATGTTCTTACTTGGCAAACGTGTCAGTATTTGCATGTGTGCACCAGTTATATATTTTGTCATCCATTGACGTCACGTAACACTAAACTTCTATATGTGGAGCTGGCAAAACAGCTGTGAGCGCATCATGAAGGACCCCATATACTCCAACGTAGCGTTGACGCGAGCGCACGCTGGGCACAGTGACGCTACGTCAGCAAAACGCGATAACTCTATAGTCTGACGCCTGGCTCGACCGGCGCCACAAGCGTCCGTCGACGCAGCCCGACATCACCCTGTGCGAAATTCGCGCCGATGTGTTACCGAGTCAACACGGCGTCTCCATCTTTTCGTAAGTAGTAGTAGTAGTACAAAACTTTATTATATACATAATCCAAACAGGCTTGAACTCCGTTGCCCCGAAGAATATACGGGGTGGAGAGCGAAGTCTGTCCGGCAGGGTGGTGCCCCTATTCCAGGGCCCCACTGGCGCGAGCCATCCGTTCAGCTCTTTGGATCAGTCGCAGCTGATCCACTAGGGCTGGGCTAGACAGCAGCGCCTCCCATTCCTCCCACGTGCCAGTGGTGTCGTGCTCTTCATCATGCTCTGCACACTCCCACATGATGTGAAAGAGTGTTGGGGGTGGCTTCACACCACGGGCACATATCTCTGTACGCCGTGGGGTAGATCAGGTGAAGAGTGTGCAGATTTATGTAAGTGTTCGTCTGTATTTTTCTTAGCGCTGTTGCCTCCGCAGCGCTGAGCTTGCTGTGAGGACGTGGATACAGTTGCCTATTTTCTCTGTAGTACTTTAAAATTGTTGCGAAGCTAGGGTCCAGGCGTGTAGGGTCATCACTTGCATCGGCTTGAGTGACTCGTTCATTTGTGAAGCCTCGAGCCACCTCATCCGCGCGCAGGTTCTCTGTCACACCCTCGTGCCCCGATGCCCAAGTCACAGCCTGTACGTATTTCACTGTGGGGTCCCATCCTGTCCCAACCAATATACGGAGCTCTTGTGCTCCAGTTTAGCCCTTTAGATAGTTTCCGCAAGCTTTTTGTGAACCTGAAATGATTGTTAATGGAGCGTTTCGCGTCCATCCCTCTTTTATTGCGAGTGCTATGGCAACTTCTTCTGCCTGGGTTGTCGACACCTGATCTATTGAAGCGCAGGCTGTAATTTTCCCTCTATGTTCGGTGGCTACCCACACATATCTCTTTGCATTGGTCTGATAAGGCGCGGCGTCAGTGAATCTGGCCGTGTTCAAAAATCTTGTCTTTTTGTCTATGTAGTCAGCCCTTGCCTTTCTTCTTCCAGCATGCAGAGTAGGATCCATGTTGCTTGGTATTGGCAATACGGTGTACCATTTTTTGAATTCACTTAGTACTTCTTTAGTTTCTTGGTGTGTTTGTAATAAAGTATCGCGCCCTAGTTTTGTTAGGACTGCTCTGCCCATTGGGGTCTAGAGAAGGCGATTTTCTTGCGCTAGTAACTGGGCCTCGGATATTTCTTCAATTGTGTTATGAAGACCAAGCGCCAGCAGCTTGTCGTTTGAAGTATTCCGCGGTAATCTCAGGGCTGTCTTGTAGGCCATTCTAAATATTTGGTTTGCTTTTTCCTTCTCTTCCCTGTTCTTAATTTGATATGGAAGCGAGTATGTAATGCGACTGATGACGAGGCTTTTGACCAATTTTAGGGTAGCTTGTTCTCTCATGCCTTTATCGTTGTTTGTTATTCGCGAGATCATGCGTGAGATCCTGCTGTACTGATGTTTTGAGTTGATTTAGCGTGTGCAGATATCTCTGATTAGCTTGAAGCCACATTCCTAGTATGCGTACGGTAGCTTTCTCCGGAATGACATTTCCGTCGAGCTTGACTTCCAGCTTTAGATTCGGGTCGATCCTCCGTGCTTTTCTCTTCGTGAAGCGAACTGAGCTCTGACTTTTCGGCTGAGCACTGAAGACCCCGTATCCTTGCGTACTCTTCTATGGTGTTAGCTGCCTGTTGTAACCTATCTTCTTTCTCTGCTAGGCTGCCTGTGGTTGTCCCTACCGTAATATCGTCTGCATATATCGCATGTTGTAGACCGGCAATATCTTTGAGTTTTCCTGCAAGGCCTGTCATGGCGACATTAAAAAGTGTCGGTGAAATGACCGCTCCTTGGGGTGTTCCTTTGTTTGGAGGCTGTAATGATGTCGGATTCGTAATCTCCCAGCTTGATTGTTGCAGTCCTGTTACTAAGAAAACTTTTGACGTAGTCGAACATTCGTTCTCCACAGTTAGCTTCCTCCAGACCTTCTAGTATTGCTTTGTGACTGATGTTATCAAAGGCTTCCTTCATGTCAACTGCCATAACGACGTTTTCCCCAACCTTAGAGATGTCCAGTTAATACTTGTTCTTTTAAAAGTAGTAGAACATCTTGCATAGAAAGGTGTGAGCGAAAGCCAAACATAGTTTCGGGCATGAGGTTGTTCTTCTCGAGATGGTTGAGGAGCCTGGTGTTCACCAGTTTTTTCAAAGATTTTTCCTAAGCAGGACGTGAGCGAGATAGGTCTCATGTTCTCAATGGCAAGTTTTTTTCCTGGTTTAGGCACCATGACCACAATGGCATGTTTCCATTCTGGTGGGACAGTTCCAGCCAGCCAATGTTTGTTTATGTATTTAGTGAGAGCTTCAATAGCTTCGTCATTTAGGTTCCTGATCGTACCATTGGTGATTTTATCTGCACCCGCGGCTGTGTTCTTCTTGTTACTAAATATGGCTGCTCTTATCTCAGCATCCGTAAAAGGCTTGTCTAAATCAGGTTGCGGTGATCCTTTATACCTTCCTTGATATGAAGGCGTCACTCCGTCTTCTCCAAAGCATTTTTTATGCATGGCTTGAATGAGGTCCTCTTTTGTACCTGGGTATAAGTGCAGCAATCGTTCAACGGCTTTACTGTTTTCATTTTTTGTCTTCGTAGGGTCTATCATGGCTTTCAGTATGTTCCATGTTTTGGCCGTACTCAGCGTTCCATTGAGTGAATCACAGAAATTTGCCCGATTAGTTGCAGCTAGTTGATTGGCGTAATCCTCTGCGCGCTGGGTGAGATCTTAGATTTTTTCTTTCAATTCACGGTTACGTTTCTGTCTTTTCCATCTTTCCGTAAGGCTTCTTTTTGCTTCCCAAAGATGTAGTAGGTGTGAGTCGACCTCAGGGGCATTGCTGGATCGCGTTATTTCTTTACTGTATGTTTCTTTTTGACGCCTTATTTCGTCACACCAATCACTCAAGTTTGTTATATCTGAGGCATTCAACCTTTTTTCCAGTGATTTTCTGAACGCATGCCAATTAGTTATTTTGGCAACGCCAATCTTTTTACGTATCTGATCTGTGTGTATAATGGTGCATAATATGTAATGATCGCTGCCTAGATTTTCTAGAGTGTTGTGCCATTCCACCTCTTGACAATTTTTGCACATAGTTAAATCCCGTGTCGTGTCTCTGGAGTTACTGTTTCCTAGTCTTGTTGGCATTGGTGGATCCGTCAGGAGTGTCATACAAGTAATTTCAATTTGCTGGGCTATGTTTCTGCCCTTGGCATCCTGAGTGAGGTATCCCCAGCTTGGGTATTTTGCATTGAAGTCCCCCACCACTATGAGCGTGTTCTGCTTCGCTAGTTTTGCTGAATCTTCAAATAGCTTGTCGAAAGTTGCCTTTCTTTGTCGAGGTGGGCTATGAATGTTCAGGATGAAAATGCTTTCTCTTTTTTTTTCTTTTTATATAGGATTTCCGCAATGATATCTGGGATTTCGATTCCTTCTATTGGTTTATGCTGTATTGCGGTTATGGATTTGTGGACTAATGTCGCCACTCTCCATTCGTTGTTATTATTCACAGCTTCACCATGAGTGTCTTAACTCTGCATGCTTGGCCTTATTCCCACCTCTTGGAGAGCTATCACAGCAGGTGGCCTCGGCTGCATGGCCACCAGCTGTGAAAGCTGTTCCTTTTTTCATCGGAATCCCCGGCAGTTCCACTGCCATATATCACACTCTTCCGTAGTTTTTCTTAGTCGCTTAAGCATTGTCAGTATCTTCTTGTGTCATATTAAGTAGGCCCGGCCTGTTGTATGCCTTATCTGCCTTTTCCCTTATGTGGCTGCCATTGGTATGCTTTCTCGACACCTTCGTGACTTCTATCTGTTGCGCTTGAATTTTTCTTTCCAACACGTCGAGTTTTTTGTCTACCTGCCCCATGACCTGTTCAACGATAGAGGGAACTATTTCTTTTACGGCTTCTTTCAGAATAGCTATCGTCACCACAGTGTCGCCGTTCAATATTGATACGCTTTGTTGCTGTTGCTGCTGCTGTCCTGCCAAGGAAGATTGAGTGGGTTTCTTTTGGGGTTGTTGCTGCTGCTTCTTTTGTTGGCTTCTAAGTTACCTATTTTCTCTTTCTAAATCCCCCATTCTTACACGCATTAACTCTAGCTCTCGCTCGAGTAGCGCGAGCTGTGTGTGTAGATTGCGCTTGGTTTGGAGTAGATTGGGAGGCTGCCGCTGCCCAGCTTACCCTGAATTTCTGGTGGTGGTGGTGGTGCTGCTGCTGCTATTGCTGATCTTTTCGTAAAGGAGGAACGCCGGACGCGCAACGGAGCATGGCACACCTGTGAGTATATGGCGAAACCGGCGCCTGCCGCCACAGCGCCGGCGTGACATGACAAAATGAACGCCGGTGAGCACGCGCATCATATCATGTCGAAATGTATTGGCGCCTTGGCTGCGGCGGGGAGGCGCTGCGGTCACCGAGGTGAATGGACGCTCTTCACGTCCGCTCCGTTCTCATAGAATGATTTCGCAGCGAATACAGCCAGGCACCGCTCGGATTTATATACCATCTGATTCTTCTCGTCACCGAGAATCCGAAGAGACCACATTCTAAGGTGGGTGATCATTTTTCGAGATTTTACGACCGAAAACCAGGCCCCACCAAGCAGCGTCTACTATTCCTACGACCGGCGCTCCGCGTCGACTGGGGCGGCCTCACGATAGCCAGGCCTCGGCGTTCGCGCCATACAGGCCGTAATCATCAATAATGGAGGTATCGCAGCAGAATGAAGACGCCACCCGACGGGAAGACAAAGACGTCACCCCACAGGGAGATGACACAGGCAACGGGTGTACAGAAGTTTGAAACAGAAAACGTGCGAAGAAAGGTAGCCAGGAGCGCCGTGGTAGCCTTAGCCCTACCCGAAGACCTAGAACGCGCGGTGCAAATCCGATATCCCGGATAACCAGAGCCAGCAAAATGCCAAGACTGCCGACAGGCGACTTCCAGATAGTTATAAGGCCAAGAGGAGGACTGCAGCTATCCAAGCTCAGCTTAATGGAGCTAGACAAAGCTGTGTATGAAGCGGCCGAGATCCCTTATGAAGAAAGAGAGACGGACACGATTTGTCCGAATAAATTTCAGAACATCTTGGTCGTTAGCACCCCAAGCCAAGACCAAGCAGACAAGTACTAAGGCATCAAGCACATCAAAGCCAACGACAAGTTGTATGAGCTGGGAGCATATGAGACGGCCCCGGAACTCACTGCCAAAGGTGTAATCAAAAGAGTTCCTTTGAACGAAACCCCACGGGACATCAACGCAGCTATTATTACAGCCCGAAATCCTACGGCGATCACAGCCAAACGTCTTGGCAACACCACGACAGTGATAGTCCTTTTTGACGGCAGCAGAGTCCTGATGCGCGTCATGTACAAAGGAGTGCTCACACGCTGTTCACTATACAGGAAACAAGTTGACTTTTGCAAACAATGCAACAGACTTGGGCCCAGGAGTGACGTGTGTTGGAGGCCAAACGACAAGCTATGTGCGGGTTGTGGAACGCCTGATCCGAGCGAGGACCACCACTGTCAGCCACGATGTCAGCTGTGCGGCAAGGATCATCCCACGGCTGACAAACTCTGCAAGGCCAAGTTAAAGACACCCTACATCGTAAAACAACGCCAGTGGTTCCGACAACTTCAAGAGACGCTCGAGGAAAACTACCCCCCTACCACCAAGCCAACCGAACGCGGGAGGTCCAAATTCCGGACGAGGGCAACGCCTGGGTCCAGATCAAGGTCCTGGTCCTGCGCAACACCCCGCGGCCACACCACCCAGTCTCCGGGACCGAGAAGGCGCACTACATCCTGTTCCAGATCCCGGTCTAAGCCAAAGGGTGGCAATGGCCATCAAGGGAACCCGGCATTCACGGTAAGCAGGTCAGACGTGGCTAAAGGGACGCGCCCTCAGCCTTCGGGGGAGACTGCGCATAATGTCAGTGATATAGCGGAGCTGAAAAAAAAACGCTGAGCTTAGAGAATCGATATCACAACTTACTGGGGAAATTCAAAGTCTTAAAAACTGCACAAACAGAACTTCCAGTCAAATGCGTTCCGCGGCCCATGAGCGCCCCGAAGAAAGGCCAGATAACCGAATGGACGAGGACAGCACCCCGCCACCTCTTAAAAGAAAAGCTCAGGTGTCTAATGACAAAACTACGGCGCGAACCTCGAACAATAATCAAACATTGTCCGAAATACAGAAAGCAGTTAAGGAACAGGCAGAGGCAAACAACAACCTCTCGATTGAAATATCCATGATCATGAATAGACTAGATAAACTCGAAGCTAACATAGCCAATCTCTACCCTAGGACACCTCCAGTACTTCCAGCTACCAACCTTCCGATAAGCACTGAAGGAAATTCACACTTATCTCAGGGCACCACATTAGTGGCTATATCAACTGATTTCATGAGGCCTGCCTCCTTTCACCCTCCTCCCTCTTCGATAGCCAACTCAAAATAGGGAAGCCCAGAAAAAGGGACTTAAATATTTTGCAGTGGAATTGCAGGAGCTATGAGGGGAAGAGAGCAGTCTTGCAACAACACCTTAGAGACAGAACCAAACCGGATGTTCTAATTTTGCAGGAAACTCATGCTTTAGCTAAGCTACCGGGATATCAGGCGATCGGCCCCTCAACAGGGGATATTAGAACACTAACCACTCTAGTAAGGAAGAGACTCGTAGCAATCTGCCACGACACCCACATCACAGATATTGAACATATACTCGTACAACTTGCCCCTAAAAGAAAAAAAAATCTCCGAGAATATTTATTCTGAATTTGTACAGCAATCCCACACGCATACGACAACGCTTCCTTCTTCTCTTTAAGAAGGCCGTAGATATAGCGGGACCCAATCCACTCGTCATAGGTGGAGACATTAACGCTCCACACAGTGCTTGGGGATACGGATACACAAGAGCCAAAGGAAAAACGCTATGACAGAATATTCAAGAAACAGGCTTAACTCTCATCACTGACCCCGACTCCCCTACGCGTATGGGAACTGGGCTTGCAAGAGACACCACTCCAGACTTAACGTTAGTTCGTAACGCGGGGACCGCTAAATGGAAAAACACATTTGATGATCTGGGGAGTGATCATAGAATATTAGAAATCACGATAGAAACCACGGCTGCCGCAAAAATTCAGAGACAGATTAGATGGACTGAGTGGGATAAGTTTCGGAAAGTCAGAAACGCGAAAAAACAAGACCCTATCAGCAATTTAGAAGATTGGATCAAAGATGTCAATAACGACGTCAGCGAGGCAACGCGAAGCATCACTTCAAGTCCACCCCTAGAGCAGATTGATAGTCGTCTCGCACACATGTGGGAGGCCAAGCAATCACTGCAGAATAGATGGCGGGGACAGAAGCACAACAGGCCCTTGCGCAAGTGCATAGCCAAGCTGAACAAATAGGTCGAAGAACATTGTAAGCAGCTAAGCAAACAGCAACGGTACCAAGTTTGTAATAGTCTCTATGGCCAAATGAATGCTGGTCAGACATGGCGCATGCTCAAACACCTGCTAGACCCAGATAACACCAAATCAGCACACAAGCAAACCTTGCGTAAACTGGTGCACCAGTATAACAGCAGTGAGGAGGATTTTATCGCTGAGGCTAGCAACATGTACATTCCCGCCATGCCTGTCATAGAGCACGGACCATATTCCGGAGGCCCGAACGAGCTCTTACATGAGGAGTTTACTGTGGCTGAAATCAGGGCCGCGCTACAGAAGCTAAACACCAAATCTGGACGACCAAGCCATAGAGAACATCACACAATATATTAACGAGTGCTGGACCGAGGGCACTATACCGAAACAGTGGAAAAAAAGCTAAAGTAATCCTCATCCCCAAGCCCGGGAAACCCCCCGATCTATCAAATTTACGCCCCATATCACTAACGTCTTGTGCTGGGAAGCTGATGGAACACGCTTTTCTAGACAGAATCAACACTTATCTTGAGGAGAACGAAATCTACCCGGATTCCAAGTTGGGGTTCCGCACACGGCTCTCCACGCAAGACGCCATGCTGCAAATTAAGCAGCAGATTCTAGACAACAAAACAAGAGCTACCCGGGCGATCTTAGGGTTAGACCTTAAAAAAAGACTTTGACAAAGCATCGCATACGGCTATCTTACATCAGATCTGCCAATTAAGCTTAGGATCAAGAGCGTATAACTATGGCAAAGACTTCCTAACAGACAGAACGGCATCTATCGTAATGGGAGAACTGAGATCTGAGGAAAGGCTTATGGGCAGTGCTGGTACCCCGCAGGGTTCGTTCATATCGCCAATGCTGTTTAATCTCATAATGACAGGACTCCCGGCGCGGCTGAACTCAATATACGGAATACATCATTCTATATATGCAGATGATATGACCATCTGGGCGTGTGAAGGTAGTGACGGAGAGATAGAGCAGAGACTACAGGAGGCCGTCACCACTATTGAGGAGTATCTTGATGGTACTGGCCTCGAGTGCTCGCCAGATAAATCCGAACTCCTCCTCTATCGCCCCACGCTTAAAGGCAGACCACCCAAGGGATACAACCGGGACCGTCCTTACGAAGAGATCTAAATTCACACCAAAAATGGCAGGACTATTCTTATAGTGCAACAAATCAGAGTCCTTGGACTCATCATCGAGTCTAAGGGTACAAACGGTGAAACCGTCAAGAGGTTAGTAACCAAAGTCACCAACGCAATACGGCTAATCAAGAGAGTCACCAACAAACACCAAGGCATGAAAGAGGTTAACGTCATCAGGCTTATTTATTCATTCGCCATAAGTCACATTATATACGTAGCGGCATATCTAAACCGGTATACAGCCGAAAAACTCAAAATCAACGCACTCATACGAAAGGCGTACAAACAAGCTTTGGGCCTTCCAGATAGCACCAGCAACAAAAAACTGTTTCAACTGGGCTTACATAACACTTTAGAGAAGCTGATAGAAGCGCAACAGATTGCCCAGTTGGAGAGGCTAGCCAGCACGCGCACAGGACGGAGTATCCTTGACAAGTTGGGGATAAATTACCATGGGCAACAAGGAAGTAAAGTGTCGGTTTTAAAGGTGATCAGGCAAAAGATCCAGGTCCCCAATCTGCCCAAAAACATGCACCCCGAATTTAATCAGGGCAGAAGAGAAAGCCGCGCTAGAACTCTGCTTAAGGCCTATGGCAGAGACAAGGAAGCGTTGTTCGTAGACGCAGCGGAGTTCTCTAGTCACAAATCCTGCGTTGCGGTAGTAATAAACACCGACCGCAAATGCGTAAACGCGTGCTCCATACGCTCGGATAATTCAGAAATCGCGGTAGAGGTGGCTATTGCACAGGCCATAATTTCTCCAAAGTGTAGGTATGTCATCAGCGACTCGCAGTCAGCAATCCGTAACTATGCACGAGGAAGAATATTTCCCGAGGCAGCCAACATACTACTCCGCAAGGCAAATCTCATATCATCCGAGCAATTCGAAGAAAGGTATATTATATGGTTCCCAGCCCACACCCCGTGTGCGTCGCTCATTCCCAACCTCACCGAGGAAGCTCGCCGCGTAGTGCGAGGTCTCACTTACCGCACTCGCAATGGAGCTTCACATGAGGTACTGGGAGGAGATGAGTGGTGGGAAAGGGACAGAATGTTTAGGTTCTGCGACATTATCCGATTCTACCAAAAGTCGAGGCGCAGATTTCCACCACCCAGCTCCACATTAGACAGATCTCAGGAGGTTGACTGGAGGCGACTTCAAACTAGAACATTTCCCAACCCGAAGCACCTAAATCGCATTTACCCCGAACTATACCCAGATGACTTGTGTAAACTATGTAGCATGAGACGCGCCTCCCTAGAGCATATGTTATGGGAATGCACACAGTTACAGGACGCCAATGCAGTCTCCCCAGAACAGCTTGGGGCGCGGTGGAGACCCGCGCTGATCAGCTCAGATCGGACAGATCAAATATGGGCCATCCAGTGAGCACGGGAGGCGGCTAAGAGACAGGGTCTCTCCCCCGCCCCTGGTGCGGCTTAGGCCCACGCCTCAATCCGCTGGTTAAATAAAGTTTGCTCACTCACTGACTTGACTGCGGCGTGTAGTCATGTTCTCATAAGACATGCATCGCATGATTATCATATTTCCACCGGTCACATACCTTCGTCATTCATTAACGTCACGTAATACGAAATTTGGTATATGTGAAGCTAGCGAAACGGCCTCGAGCACATCATGAGTGTTGCATATAGTCATGTTGTTACATGGCACGCATGCCGTAAGTATCATGTTTGGTGTCTTATTTACCTATGTCGTTTATTCGCGTCACGTAATACCGAGTTTTACATCTGAAGCTAGCGAAACGGCCGCGAGTGCATCATGAGCGTAGCATCTAGCCATGTTGTTACATGATACGCATCTCATGTTTCTCATGTTTGCACCAGTATCATTCCCTCGTCATATATTCACGTCTCGCAATACCATATTTAGAATAAGTGATGCTAGCAAAACAGCCGCCAGCGCATCATGAGCGTGCCATGTAGTCATGTTGTTACATGACTCGCATCGCATAACTATGTTTGCACCAGTCACATACCTTGGTCATCCATTAACGTACTGTAATACCAAATTTGGTATAAGTGACGCTAGCGAAACGGCCGTGAGCGCATCATGAGCGTATCATGTTGTCATGTTGTTACGTGACACTTGTGTCATGATTTCCGTGTTAGGGTCTTTCGCTTGTGTTCGCCTTGCAATCATGTCATACGATACCAGTTTTGCAACATGCCAGGTGAACGAAACCAACACAAGAGCTGCAGGACTATGAAATGTAAATCATGACATTCATGACATACATGTCATGATTTTCTTGTCATGACTAATCGATTATGTTTTTCATACAGTCATGTTATTCCATAACAAGTTTGGTATTGATACCATTACCAAAATGGCCGGGAGAGCTAAAAGTCGTTGGCGGATAGATAGATAGATAGATAGATAGATAGATAGATAGATAGATAGATAGATAGATAGATAGATAGATAGATAGATAGATAGATAGATAGATAGATAGATAGATAGATAGATAGATAGATAGATAGATAGATAGATTCAATGTCGTCGAAGTTCGCTAAGAAATGCTTGGCATTTAAAAAATTTCAACCGAGTCACCTTTCCTCTCCATGCTTCGCAAATTGTTGATTCTGAAGGTATGTGGGATGCGCCGAATTTTCATTTCGATTGCTAAAAAGGTATAGACACTTTAAGGTGCCAAACATGCAATGGCAAGTGCATTGGAGTGATTCGAGCCCTTTAAAGATAGCGCCAGAGATCATGTCTTTTGAAGGCCCACACACCAGGTCCCTTACAAAATTTTAATTAGACAGTGGAAGTTGTTGGGTGTCCGATAAAAAACATTTTGCCACAAAATTTTTTGAATCAGTTTATCACAAGCGGAGAAAACGCGTTTTTTGAAGCAGCGCGAAACGAGGATGAGAGGAGGTGAGCTCGAAACCCTTGCTGCTCCTCCTCGTAGCCTTCGCAAGCCAAATCTTTTCTCCACCCTCTCCGGCATCCGAACAAGAGGTCACGAGCACATGACATGCCCAAAGAAGTCCAACCATAGAGCACGCGAGCAGCGCTGTTTTGTTACCAGCTTTATTTGTGGTCTTCTTCCTGTCTTTACTTGATGGTTTGGAAACACTGGCTTTGACCTGGTAGAATAGATGAGCACAATGAGTGCGCGCACGCGTAGAAGCGTTTCACAGCAGTCGTCTGCTCGATGCTCTGACAGCGGGTATACGAACGCTTGCGAAACGCCGACACATTAGCCCCGCATGTCGTTGCAATTCACGGGAGAAAAAGGGAAAAAATACGTTCACATTCCCCTAAGGCGTGTCATTATTTACCTAGAGCTTTATTATCGTTTCAAGCAACAAATTACGTAAACTATGCAGGCCGTGTTAAATAACTTTCGGCAAGTCACGTGCCACTGTTTGCAACGTCAGAGCACAGTCGTCTATCCCGGCTGCGGCGGCTGCATTTCCGATGGAGGCGGAAATGTTGTAGGCCCGTGTTCTCAGATTTGGGTGCACGTTAAAGAACCCCAGGTGGTCTACATTTCCAGATCCCTCCACTATGGTGTCTCTCATAATCATATAGTGATTTTGGGACGTTAAACCCCACATATCAATCAATCAGCACAGTCGTCTACGTAGAGGGCGAACGTCACTGCATTGCCGTGTACGTAGGCCATTCATACTGTAGCAATGTTGAGGCAGACAGGTTACAAAACAAGCGTATTTATTAGGGCGAACCCATGATTCTAAAGACTATGGTCGTCAAGTCCGAGTAGCCGAGTGGCACAGATCCTACTATCTTCCTCTTCCTCGTAGCCGGAGCGCACGAACGCGTGGCGCATGCCAGCCGGGTCTTGCTGGTGCTGGTGCCACGATGACTGTGGCGGGCTACTTGAACGTGGCGAACCTGTCGCAGCAATACGCAAATGTCATGCCCTCATTCTGTGGGCGCGCGCCGGCAGAAGGGAGCGGGAGCAGCGTGCATCTTGAAATATGACCCAATTTCCGCGGCGCGTAGCGTTGCAAATTTCGGCAGACGTGATCATGAACACCTCGTCTACGCATTGCACTTGTCAGCTCAAAATTGTCAAACATGGTAAGTGGCCCTTTAAGGGACGTGCGAGCTCTTTTCCATTATTGTTTCTGCGTGTTTACATTTTTACAATAAGTATGGCTGGCTCAGCTGAATGCTCTGAGGTTCCAGTGTTGAATCCATCAACATTATAATCTGGAACACTCCAACCGCAAGACTGACTTCAACCCACCGTAATTCCTGTAGTCTATTTGTACATATGTAAGATTTGTCACCTTCTTGAAAAAAAAAATGGCAGCATATCCACGGAGTGAATGATGCAGAGTGGGGCGAAGCATTCGTCCGTCCATTCGTTCTTGCTTCCGTCCGTCCATGCGTCCCTCTGTGTGACCGTCCATGCGTCCATGCGTCCGTCCGTGCGTGCGTCTGTTCGTGCGTCCGTTCCTGCGTTCGTCCATGCATCCGCCCTTGCGTCCGTTCATGCGTCCACCCATGCATCTGTCTGTGTGTCCGTTCGTCCATCTATTCAACACTCCAAGTCCCACCATCTCGCATCTTTTTATCATATATTCCCCATATAGAAGCACCGCCATCGAGCGGACATTCCAAGGACTAAACGAGAGGTGGCACACGTACACTTTTTTACGGCTTGCCCTTCGGGTCTACTTCCCACCTTTAACCACCCCGAGTTCATTGTATATGCTAGTTCACCGTATTCATGGCACTGCGGCCCAACGCTCGCTAATCCTTTCTAAAATCAAGAAGGTTACGCCCAGCGAGTATAACGTAGCAAACTTTTCCTGTCAGATAGTGCTCAATGAACATGCCAATGGCTGCTAATGGGAATCACAGCAGGCGCATTAACAAAAAGCCGAATGCTCCGGTCTCTCATTCCCCCTTAGCATTCATTGGCATGTACATTAAGTTCTATCTTTTATTGTTCAACAACGCACAGAAGAAATGTCTCACCGGCACAGCCTTGGTGGTCAAATTGTTATTCTTGTTACACAGTACAACGGCTACGAGGGACGAACGGGTTCTGCTATAAAAAGCTTCGCCCCTAAAACTACATAGCCAGCCCTGCACCCCCAATTGACGCTGCAGCTACCTGCCACCTGCGTAGATGACCTTTCCGGAGCAGCTTCAAGATCTGTCATGGCTCTTAAGTATGATAGTTTACTGCTACGCAGGATGTTGGGTTCGATTCATAATGCAGTACTGATTTTCATTTATTGTATACGTTGGGTCAGCGCTGCCAATGCCGTGTTTTCTTAACACTGCCCCGTTTAAATTATGAATTATCTATCTATCTATCTATCTATCTATCTATCTATCTATCTATCTATCTATCTATCTATCTATCTATGTATCTATCTATCTAGCCGCCTCAACCCTTTAGCTCTACTGGCCGTTTGGATAATGATATCGATACCAAACTTGGTAAGGCAAGGCATGACTCTATATATGACGAGCATATATGAGTGGTCATAACATGAAAACCATGACATGTATGTCACGAATGTCATAATTTACATTTCATGGCCTTGCTGGGCTTGCGGCGATTTCGTTGACATGACATATATGTTGCAAAACTGGTATGGTATGACATGATTGGTATGGTATGGTATGACATGATATGACATTGTGGAAAACACAAGCGACATAACCTAACATAAAAATTATTACTAGCGTGTCATTTAACATGACTACATGCCACGCTCATGATGCGCTTGCAGTGATTTTGCTAGCGTCACATGTACAAAATTCGGTATTATGGCACGTGAATGGATGACGAAGGTATGGGACTGGTGCAAACATGATAATCATGAGATGCGTGTCATTTAACATCATGGCTACATGTTTCGCTAATGATGCGCTCGCGGCCGTTTCGCTAGCTTCACGTATGCCAAATTTGGTATTACGTGACGTCAATGGCTGACGAAGGTATGTGAATGGTGCAAACATGATAATCATGAGATGCGTGTCATGTCACAAAATGACCACATGCCACAGTTAAGACGCCAATATACTTCGACGGGACAGGGCGCGCGTGTGCGCCGGCGTTCGTTTCGTCGCTTCACGCCGGCGTGGCCACGCCAGGCGCCGGTCCTGTCATATACTCGCAGGCGCGCGCCGCGCTGAGTTGCTTTGAGGCATGCGCGTTTCAGCGTGTCCAGCGTACCCCCGTCATGAAATGAGGCAGACACAGTGCTGTCTGGGTAACGCATTTGAGCGATATGCGGCATGTCACATTTACGCCGGTGGCCATCAGGTCGCGAAGATGGACGCGTGTTGCGCCTGGCGTTAGACTATAGAGTTTTCGCGTTTTGCTAACGAATTGCGTCTCTGTGCTCAAGTGCGCGCACGTCAACGTCACGTTGGAGTATATTGGGCTCTTCAGGATGCACTCGCGGCCCTTTCGCTAGCTACACGTATACCAAACTAAGTGTTACGTGACGTTGATGAATGACGAAGGTAAATGACTGGTGCAAACAAAATAATTATGACACGCCTGTCATGCAACAACATGACAACACACCACGTTTATAGCGTGCTCAAGGCCGTTTCACTAGCTTCACATATACTGAATTTGGCATCACGTGAAGTGAATAGATGACGAAGGTAAACGACACATCCAAACATGATAATCATGACACGGAAGCCGTGTACGGCTTAATTTACCTCCACCTCGTAACGTGGTGGTCATTTTAAAGTGACATGTCAACCTTCCTCGTTCGTGCTTCGCATATAATATTGTCACTGTATGTGGGATCTGCCCCTTTTGAATAATAAATTTTAGTGGGATGGGTTTGGCAAAAGCAAAAAAAAAACAACTAGCCGCGTAGCTCAGCTCAGCACGGTGCATGAACTTGAAGTTGCTGTAATAACCCCAACAGAAAATTCCTCACCTCGCTGCGCGGTAACTAGCATTGCGCATTTAATTTGTGTTGTGCGCACCGGCTTAGTGCAACCCGAAAATTTACAGAATTTTACATCAATATGTTGTGGCGTAGTCGTTCTCGTGAGTGTACAACTTACGTAGGACGGCGGGATGTATCGTGTACAATTGGCGCTATGAAAGCCACATACAGAAAAAAAAGGGGGGGGGGGGGGATTCGGCACATTTCGTCCGAGTTAGCCATAACTACCTCAGGAAGAAAACTTTCGCGTGTTTAAGAACCATGGTTGACAAGCCGCGCGCGATACCATATAACATGGTGCCTTCTCTACTAAGAGGAAAACAAAATTAAACCGCGTTAAGGCAGGTATCTGTCATTTCTATAGCTGTCAATTTCGCTGCTTATTTTTGCGAACGACAGCCAAGATTTCGCAAAAGTCGTACAACCGGTAGGCAAAATTAATAAAACAAAGAAACACAAAGTGGATCTTATGTTAATTACAGTCTCTAGCCCAGGCGAGCTTCATGCCTCATCGGCAGAAGAAGCTCTAACCAGAGCTCTTTCCTAACTATCTTCACTTTATCACCGCAGCAATCCATTCAAGCGCCACGACTCTAAAAAAAGACAAAGAAGCGTGCTGGCATGTAAACTTAAGCATTGCTTTTTATGTACGAGCACCATTTGTTCGAACTTCGTCTACAGTGGTGAGTAATATACGAGCGAGTGAGAAGGATTCATTAAAGGTCGAGCAAAAATATACTGAACAGTTTGTGAGCAACAAACAAATGCCGTCATCGCCAAGAAATCCCATTTGCGCGTCACACAAAATGGATTGTGTAACCAGTGGTCATTCAATGCTTCCAACCGCTGACAAAAGTTTGTTAGCATTTAGATTCTTGGCGCAACCCACTATGGGAGATAGGCCATGAAACAGACGGGACATTATCTTAAAAATACAATCGTTCACGCACAATAGCATGTACGGGTTGTAGTCGCTGCGGCAGCATAAACATATCGCAAAGAAACAAACAAACTTAGGTATTACAGTCTAGGAAAACAAACTCATTGTATGGTCAAAGGGTGTTAGCACCTGCTTGCTTTGCTTCAACGGTTCGAATCATTCTTACGTTTTTTCAACCGAAAGAGTGCCGAAAACATACGACACCATTCACGTGTGACACGTTCGCACCGCATGTTATCATATTTGTCCTCGAACGGATGAAAACATTTCAGGACGTCTCACAGACTCATTTACTACTTCAACTGCTTTATTTTAGACACTCCTGAATTAAAAAAGCTCCCTAGAATTTCCCCGAGGGTTAACATAGTTAAGTGCGAATGCACGGGGTGATGCTATGAGGGGGAGTAAAGTTAAAATCCGTCGGCACTCGCCAATAGGTTAACGTAAACTGCCACGTGTGATCACATTCCGATATCTAGGCACCATTAGACCCTCTCGGGAAATCTTGGTAAATTTACGCGAATATGTGAGAGTAAATTCGCACTATAGCGAAGTTTATGTCCGCGGCCCGCTTCGCCCGCTTGCGCTCGGCATCACGGGCCCTTCGCCGCGCTGCCTTGTCTTCAACCGGCGCGACATCTTCAACGACGCGTGCGATGCTCTCATTCGATTGCGTTGTACTCGATGTTGGAGGTATCGCAGTCGAGGTTGATGCCTGCGATGGATCCATACCTATGACGACTTGCCGATTTCGACCAAGTCGTGACTGCACGCGCAGCCACGGAGCGGAGGGCGGAGCGCGCGCAATCACGTGGTATGTGACGTCGCTGCACCGTTGCTACAGACGCTCCTCTCCGCTCCTTACACCGTTGCTAGGGGAGAGGAGAGGGCGCACCGCGGATGGTGGATTCAGGGTCGCTTATAAAGTGCATTGGCACTTAAAAAGACCGACAGCAACTGCAACCATACGAATACTTTCCATAGCAACGTGAAGCTTCGCACGCTCCAGTGGGTTGCCAGACCAGGGATGGCGCTGCATGCTAGGCAATATGATGGCACCACCGTTAAAATGTCTATACTGATTTAAGAACCTGTACAGTAGAGCAACCAGACATAGTTAACTCAATGACACAGACAGACAGAAGGACGGGTGGATGGACGGACGGATGGACGGATGGATGGATGCTTCGCCCAACTCATCATCATTCACTCTGTGGATATGCTGTGAACTTTTGAGATGTTCCGTACACCGCACCAGAATTACCTTGCATCACGGTTGTTACAATGGACGTGGTTATTTTTGAAGATGAAAAAAAAAACTGTGAACAAGGTGCTGCTAGTCCGCAGTGCTGCTAGATGAATAGATACGGTCTATGAGGTGGTGGTTCGCTAAGTTCTACACCGAAATGAAACTATCAATTCTACGGGACCGGACGGAATCAACTCTAAAATGCTGAAAAATTCCAAAGAACCAATTAGTGCCATGCTCGCTTTGCTATTTTCCCAGTCATTAACGTCAAGCTGTATCCCCATTAAATGGAAGCTAGGTAAGATTGTTCCGACCTTTAAAAGCGGCAATAGGTCATCACCGTTGAACTATCGCCCCATTTCAATTAAGTCCGTACCATCAAAAATATTGGAACATATAATTTTTTCGCACATCATTAATCACCTCGAACGCCATAACATTCTCTCCACATCGCAACATGGTTTTCGCAAGGGGCTGTCCTGCGAAACGCAGCTTGCTTCATTTACACATGATTTGCACTTAAACCTTGACAGAAACATCTAAACAGTCGTAATCTTCCTAGATTTTGAAAAGGCATTCGACAAGGTACCCCACCGTCGCTTAATGTATAAACTATCACTGCTGAATCTTGACCCATTTGCACTTAATTGGATCGAAAACTTCCTCCTGGAACGAAAGCAATTTGTCCAAATAAATAGCACACAGTCTACCACAGCACCCGTTCTGTCCGGTGTACCACAGGGTACAGTACTCGGGCCGTTGCTATTCTTAATTTATGTTAATGATCTACCATCTGACATTTCTAATAACATTCGCCTATTTGCGGATGATTGTGTGTTATATTCCAAAATAACATGTAAGCAAGACCATATTAATCTACAATCTGATCTTTTTCGTATTGAAAATTGGTGTAAAACTTGGCAAATGTCCTTAAACGTACCAAAATGCAAACTAATGTCATTTTAGGCGTTCATATCACCAACAATCTATCTTGGACAGTACACGTGTGCAAAGTAACTGCCAGCGCCAGTAGATCCCTCGGGTATCTGCAGCGCACGATGAAATTTGCTCCTTCAGACTTAAAATTGTTGGCCTATAAAACCCTTATCCGTCCAAAACTAGAATATGCAGCCGCTATATGGGACCCGCACCAACGTTACCTCATCGACAACATAGAAGCCATCCAAAACCGGGCTATTAGATTTGCTTTCTCTGATTTTTCTTCATACACTAGCGTCACAAATCTCAAGTCGCGTGCGTCCCTTCCTCCCCTCAACAACCGTCGGAAACTAGCAAGGCTGGCATTATTCCATAGGTTTCATTACTCATTATCACCAAACTCCTACGTCACGCCAAAATCGCATGCATACACTCGCACCAAAAACGAACATCAAGTTTCATACCCCCGCCCACGAACTAACACTTTCGCGCAATCCTTTTTTGTTCGGTCAGCCAAAGACTGGAACAATCTTCCCGCTCACGTGGTACAGACCAAAGACCTTGACCAGTTTAAATCGCTGCTTACCGCGCCCGGAATTGTGTAATATCCTCATGTCGTTTTTGTGGTTCCCGTTTTTCTGACTTTCATTGTTGTCAGTGCAGGTGAAGTAATGGAGCGTTGCCTTTTGACATCATATTGTTTTCTGTTTTTACCAAATTTATAGCTACCTAGCTCATTGCCGTTGTTTGCATTCTGACTGGTATGTTTGCACCATTGTACTGCTGTAAAGCGCGGTTATCCAAGCTGTTTAAACTCTGATTGGTCCCAATGTAAAACATGTAGCGTGTCCGGCCATGTAGTTTCTTTTATGCTTCTTCACTCATAAATTGTTGTAACGGTCTTGTATATAGTTATGTTGGTAGCACACCTCCCCCTCACCCCTACCCTCGTTTTTTGTTCTAGTCTGTCACTTGTACCACCCCTCATGTAATGCCTCCTTCAAGGAGGTCCTTGAGTTATGAAAATAAATAAATAAATAAATAAATAAATAAACCTGTAAAAATTCAAAGGACTGATGGTGCCTTGTTTTTCATTTTTTTCACGCACGTGCAAATGGCTACTTCCTGGAACCTAGGAGCTACACAGCAGCCTTCCTGTAACGCCCAACCTAACCTTATGCGCTTTCGTGCAGGTGTGCGACATCAAACGCAATTTACTGAATGTTTCCTTCGGAGTGGCTGCCTATGACATCAATTATGACACAAATCTCCGAGGGTGCCTCGAGTTAGAGATCCATCCCGGGGGATTCAAACGATTGTCTGCAGTCCGGTCACGCAATAACTTTCTGAACCAGAATTACACGGGCCACTTTGATTGCTTGGCATCGTGACCTCTGATTAAAACGAAATTGCCTCTACTCGCGTTTTGGCGGTTCGCTCAATATTGTTGAAAAAACAGGTCGCTGACCACTGTCAAAACAAAAGAAGAAAGACGTTGCGGGACCCAAACGGATTCTTTGTTCATAATAAAATTACGGCCAAAAATGTTTTTTTCTAGCGTGGAGCGCATTACGCCAAGACCGGGAGTACACGTGGTTCAGTGTGCCAATGGGTCAGGTCAATTTATTGCGTTACTCATTGTCTGAATCATTAGTGATTCGTGGTTGACTCCCGTTCTCGAATTTTTCTACGTAGCCATGATGGATTCACAATGCAGCATGTGATATCGCAGCAATATTGCGTTTGACAAGCTAACGTTCCCATTGATGTCAGAACATGCGACTAACATAAACACTTCACGGCAAACCATTACAAAAGATACACATGGTACTGTGCGTATCCCCCTAAGACAACGTAGTAGCTGCATAGCAAAGTCGAAAATCTTTCACACATGTAATTGCCCGAAGTTCAAAGCATTCTACCCGTTACACGTATTGTAGCCATATGCGAAAGCTTCACTGACAGAAGACACTTTTATGTTACATTGTTGTAATCCATTATTTAATCCTTTCGACTAATGGGATACAATAGCATGTCAGCGCCAACTGGTTTAGGTGCGCACTATAGAGACAAGGTATCGCTGCCACGTTAAACTTTTAAAGGCGAAGCTTAAGGGTCAGGCAATTTTAGTTGAATTTAAGTAACAGCAATAAGTCAGTTACAATAGTACAGCTCACACAATAATTTTCAAGTCTTCACTTGTTGTCCGATATGAACATTGAGGTGCCCCACTATACCAGGTTGCCATCAATCCAGTGTGATAGAAGATTAAAAGTATCAATAGGTGTCACAGAATGCAAGCATGTGTAACAAGGTATCGCTCAAAACGGATTGTGCAACCAGTGATCATTCAATGCTTTCAAACCCTGACAAAAGTTTGTTGGCATTTATTGATTTGTGGGGTTAAACGTCCCAAAACCACCATTTGATTATGAGAGACGCCGTAGTGGAGGGCTCTGGAAATTTTGACCACCTGGGGTTCTTTAACGTGCACCCAAATCTGAGTACACGGGCCTACAACATTTTCGCCTCCATCGGAAATGCAGCCGCCGCAGCCGGGAATCGAACCCGCGACCTGCGGGTCAGCAGCCGAGTACCTTAGCCACTAGACCACCGCGGCGGGGCTGTCGGCATTTAGATGCCTGGCGCAACCCACCGTGGGAGATAGGCCATGAAATAGACGGCACATTATGTTAGAAAGACAATACTTTCACCAGCCAAACACGTTTAGATGGGGATGTTTTTATTACAAAACAATTGGTAAAACATGGTGTCAATCGAATAAATAAAGGAAAAAAAGCGAAGCCCAACAAGCTAAATAAAGAGAATTTACTCCTAAGCTTTACATTCACTTCGTATTGTTTCTCAGCAAAAGGCATACGGCTTGGCAAGCGTTCTTTTGACTAAAGCCCTTTTCAGTTCCTCCAAAGGGATGGACCACCGGAAGCGATAAACTTAAAGCGAACCTATGGAGAAGTTCTTCTAACAGTCGTTTATTTTGATTTTAAAATTAGCCTGCGTTTTAAAAGCGAATTCTGCAGACATTCACTCTCGTTGCAGTGAAGGCATAAGGGTGCATGATTGTAACAGACAAGACCTGTGTAGGCAAAAATTGTCAGGCCTGCGTTGACGGCGCAGCACAGTCACAGCGAAATCTAGAAGAGCGGCCTTTCAGAGCATCTTCTAAACACTCATTGTGTGGCTGCTGCAAATACACTTGCTTGATACCCGCTACGGCATGAATAATAGGTTGATTTGGGCATAGAGTTTCCTAAAATTAACGGGACTCTGGCGCTGCGATCGTTCAGCGACCATGGGAATTATGGGTAATACACACATTTGCCTAGTCTTCGTACTTGCGGGTGGCGAATCGTACTTGCGGCTTCGTTTATTGCTGTGTATCGGTTTTGTTTTGCAGAAAGATTCAACCCTTTTAAACTTCGTGACCCGATTTGTAAAGGTAAGTCTATAACAATAAGATGGTAAAGAGCAACCGCTAAACTTTTGCTAATATTTGTGTCGTAAGAAAACGGCTCCAAGCCACACGAACACACACGGAGTCAGAAGCAGGCCAGAAGTACGAATATTAGACAAATGTGTGTACTACTCATCATTCCCATGCTCGCTCAAGCGCCGTGCGTTGCAGCTCCCACAGACACTAGCGCCAGAGTTCCCTCTAGTGTATATTAGGAAACTCTATGGTTTTGGGTAGTAGGCCGGCGTTCGCTATGCTATTTTTGTCATTCTTCTGAGAAGTGTGGTATTCGCTAAACATTTGCAAGGAATTTCGTGCAAACGGTTCATGCAGTAGCTGATGACGATGAGGAATTATGCCTGAGGTGGATATGGGCCACAGTTAATAATGAAATAAGAACAAGCTTTTGCAATAGGTTGGAGCATTAAATGACCCACTGGTTACCCTATTCACATTGTGCGGCGACTCGTTGTTCTTTCCCTCTTTTAAAACTCTTTATAAGTCGCATTAACGCGATTGCTTTCTCGACATCAAGCCTGCCTAAGGCAAGTTTGCCAACAAATCCCAAGCACCAGCATAGCTCAGTGGCAGAATACTGGGCTGGCGCCCAGCAGACCCGTGTTCGAGCCTCACTGTGTCATTGTTACGGACACCGGCAGCGGTGCTGGCGGACAAGTGCGGCGCTGTGCTAAACCCGAGTTGCGATCTCATAACAGCTTTCGCTCTAAAATTCAGTGCGGTTACTCGGCATCGAAGTCTCGTAATTAATATTTCTGCCTATAAAATAGAGAAGCACCATCGATATTTCCACGGGTAATATTGATGAAAAAACTGAAATGTTGCCAAGTAAAACTTTTTAAAGTTATGCAATGTGGCAAAATTTTCATATCGTGCTACGGGAATAAGTGCTACCATCAGCAATGTAGAAATTATGGGACCATTATGTGAGACCAATGCAAGTGTATTTATACATACTCAGTGAGGTATATACCTTCATAACATGGCACCCATGCTGATCAAATGAGCCATGAATGTCTTGGGGCAAGGGCATTAAGCATTTCTAAAGCATTTGACTTATATGGTGCACTTGAGAACAGACAGACAGGCACTCTGTAAAAATTACAGTATCTGTTATGGACAGAGGAAATTTTCGTCATTTCCGTCAAAACCTAACCTAACCTAACCTAACCTAACCTAAACTCCTACCCTTTTTTTGAAACTGAAGCATTAGTTGCTATTACAATTTTTTATTTTAGTCTTGCCAGGTGGTGTTTCAAAATAGCATTTAGGTACCTAATGGGAAGATCTTTGCAAATCATAAAAATATATTTTCAAATTCAATTTTAATAGCTTGAATAGGTCCACTTAGTAGAAGTAGTACTTTATGAAGGTTTACTTGTAATGTTTCGAAGCGCTCCTGTGTACGACGATAACTTGTGGGCACTTTAATCTAGAATACTCTTGATTAAAAAGAGCCACCGGCTCATTAATGAAAACATACTTCTACTTCCTCTCTGGGGCCCCCTATATTTTCAGGCAGGTACCAACTGTTAGTATTTGGAACCTTGTAAGAAGAGAAGCCTGGCGCGCTTCAATATATAAAGTATTATTGGTGACAAATTTAGGAAGCCTAACAAATAATCGTAATGTTTCGCCTTCTAGAAGTACCAGTTGTCCAAGTTTGTAGGCAGGTGCTCTAGAAAACAAGATGCAGCCAAACTCTAATATGGGGCGAATATACATATAGTATATCATGACGAGCACTTCACGACGTAAACCAGATTGATTACTACTGATTCTAGCAAGCATCCCAACCGCCCATGCTCCTTTAGCTGTCTTATTTTCCACATTTAGACTTCAATTTATCTTTTTCGTATAAGTCACTCCCTAATACTGCATGGACTTCATACACTTGCGGAAAAACGTCCTGTCTGTAAAGTACAAAAATCTGCACAGGAATTCTTTCTCCTCTCGGCTATGATTCTTCGTCGTCATCAGCCAACGCATCAACAAAAAGCAAATACGTAGCAGATACCTCGCTTTTCCGTATAATGGCGAATAATAGTGCAGTGGTAGCTTTAAACTTGACAAAAATTATTAATGGCCTAGAAGATATACCTTGCAAGCGTACTTCTAATAGTAGCCCCAATAGAGTTTACAATAGTTTCAAGAAATGACGACATTCCAGCCTTCGTTTTGACTGTGCTACGCTTTCCTCGCAGGACTCTTGGTGTTCTTTTCTTACAGCGCCAAATAGAAATGCTCGTTGGCACCAGCATCTTTTAGTTGAGGAACAGCAACGAATCACTTTTGATGCTTCAGACAGCGTTACGCTTTCCAAGTCCGTGCTTATGCTAGACTTTTGCCATTTTTAATCCATAGTAGAAGAAAACCTAATTTCTAGACCTATGCCAATTGACACTAAGGAGTTCCTCGTTTCGTCCAATGATAGCCTTTCATAATCAGTATTTACTGTAGATGGCAGGATTTTGCGAGATCGCATATACCGAAATAAAACTTTCTAATATTTATTTTTCGAAAGAAAATGAAAATACCTTTTATCATATTTTTTTTATCTTGGGCCATCGTGCGTTTAAATACACCTGCAAGAAATGTTTATTCTGACCAGTTCTTAGGGGACTCATTATGTATTAGCTTCTTCCAAGCTGCCTGTCGTCATCTGTGATCTCGTGAACAGTAGGAATTTTACCAGTGGCTATAGAGTAGTCTCTTCGCCGAATGAACAGCAAATTAAATGCCTTTTTATTTACTGCGCTTAATTTCACAGATTTAGTGTCATCACCATCTTGAGAGGGCGAGTTTAAAAAAGCTTCTAGGCCGCGTTTAGTATTTGGATAATTTATGAAGATCCGGGCAAGGGAACATGGTGTTTTAACGAAGCCAGTGATCTCGAACATTATAGGAAAGTGATCACTGTTGGAGGTGCAATCAAAGACTGTCCATGATGTACAAGCAATAGCCGACCTTGCAAAGTTTAAATCTAAGGCGGAGCGTGAACGACCTTTAATAATGTAGGAGCTGTAGCGTTAAGGCGCAATAAATTGTTGTCTACCGATCCGTTGCACAACCGTTGGCCACATTGATCTGTTCTAAAACTCCAGCATGTATGCTGAGAATTAAAGTCACCAACTAGAGTTTTTTCTTTGCAGCCTGAGTTAGCAGACATATCTAACAATCTCGTGTTTTGTACGCCCACAGGGAAGTAGATGTTTATTAGTGAGAAAGGCAAGTATCCTGGCAAAGTAATATCTAACGCGAAAGTTTAGCATACCGAAGACATACATTTGTATGAGATTTTAACTTTTGAGCTAATTTTATTGTTTATAAAAACGCTAAACCTCCGCCTTTGAATGCACGGCCTAGTCGAAAAGATTTGAGGTTGGGTCTCTTCCGATGCAGGGGATAGGCCAACTATTCGGCGAATTTTTCGGGGGGGGGGGGGGGTGCTTGCTTGCTTGTTCCTATATGCTTTGGCTCGCGCCCGAAATCGGGGATTGGCCATTCTGGTCTATTCTATGTGTTGTCTTTCTCGGCTTTGCTTTCCTCCCAGGTCCTCACGCAAGCAGCCCAGCCACGTTGCCGGGCTGGTTCTTCACACTACATATGCTGTGTAATCAGCTCTTAAGACGTATTGAGTGAGATCAGATACAAATATTGGCTCTTATTTTTCTATGCTATGGTATTACTCACTTATGAGTCATTACTCATAGGTGATTGATAGCTGCAGTAACATTTTATTCGTGTGTTCTTGAATTTTCTTGTGCTTTTGTCTTGCGCAAGAGCTGTACACGTGTTTGTTGGTGCAGTTTCTGCACACTCCATTGCAGAACACTTGCTGCGCCGCTTGTATGCGGGGATGTTGTGCGTGGCCGATGAGACCTCGGTTGTTGAACACGTCTTGCTTGTCTTTGTTGTCGCTATAGATTGCCACTGCATGCAAATGGTATCTCTGCTCAAATTTGCTCTTGGATTTGTCTACGAAAATGCGTCTGTGTATCGGGCTGAGAAGTTTGTTAGTGTTATTTGTTTTGTTGTCTACCACCCTGTAACGGCTCACTGGGGCTAACAGTATCAATAAATAAATAAATAAATAAAAAATAAGAAACTTTTTGCCAGTATCTATACTCACATTAGCTGTCTGATAAACGAAATCATATTTGCATTGCAGCAAACAAGAAATCAAGATCCCGTTTGAAAAATTTCGTTCAATAATTCAAACGACAAGTTAAATGTATGGTGCACTACCATAAAGCAATATACTTTCAAAAGGCAAAAAAACCCATAAATATTACGCAACAAGCCAGCCATTGCTATGTCAAGCGCTGTTGCCGAAACGATGGCAGAGAGTTTATTTTGGCCTGTTTGTTGACGAGGAAACTAGTCCTGAATGGAAGGGTACACAGCAAGAAGACAACCAACACAGACGCTAGCTTTAAACATGATGTTCAGTTGCCGTTCTCGACTAATTCCATCGCTTAAGAAAAACAACATCACATATTATGCGCATAACACTAACTTATTTCGAAGGACAGTTTCTATCCATTGAGGTTAAGCGACGGAGTGCTGGCGTTCACATAAGTCCAGGGATGAGATAGCTTCAGCCTGAACAATCTCTGTTGTTCGCTTGTCAAGTATTTTCTTGATTACAGTACGTGCGTTGAATAGCTGTGCGCCGCCACGAAACTTCCAATCTATGGCTAGCCATCCACCCTGTTCATTGCTTCAATTTCTACTGTGTTCCTTTAATGTTTCGTTGAGGCAATGGTCCACCTGTTGAATATGTTGTTTGTCGTATATGGGAAAGCGGTGTGCGATAAACTGCGCTTAATATACAAGGAACAAGTGCATTTTGACGCTTCCTTTTACAATCTTTCTGTTTGGCACTGTAGTGATGTAGTTGACAAATACTAGGCAACTTTTCGGAAGCCAAAAAAAAAGCAGCCCTTACTTTGGAACGCTTAGCTAAATTCTTCAGATTGTGCGAGATTTTAGAAAGGTCGGATATAACAGCTTGCCACTTCTGCTTTCGACACAGTGCTAGCTGCGCTGCATATCCGGGCGCTGGGGCTTATAGGATTCCTCAACGAACGTTTGAACGTGTGGAGGGTAACCTGCTTTAGAAAATGTTTACGACTGACTGTGAAATCTTTTCATGACTTTGTGCTGACATGATTAGCCTTGAGCGTGATGGAAACAATGGCTGTCGATGGTTCTTTTCGCTAGTTTGAAATGAGCGTATTCTTCTGGTAGGACAGGCTTGCTTATACGTAGCTGATACACCCAACATATGCGGTTTGGACGCCAACTGAACAAGATGTCGGGAATTTTTGTGACATCACCCTAAGTAGTACATGTGCAAGAGTCAAACGCTTAAAAGACAGAGCATTGCGAAATAACTTGTGCTACACACAACTTTTCTGGGGGTGAGTAAGGCAGTCATAGACATACGGTGACCTCTTTCTGACCTTCAAGCTATCCAGATATAGGTAAACCTATGTGTTAAGTTTACTCAGAAACATGTCGCTTAAAATGGGGGCTACACACAACCATATACACATATCGTTCTTTTAAGAAACAAGCATGTAATCCCGCAAAATGTAGGCCCTCTTCAGGCAAATTTATAGAATTTCTAAAGATTCTTTGACGGAAATACCACTTTTGGTATAAAACAGAACACTGCCGAAGAATTATATGTAATATTCAACCCCAAAAAGCAAGTGATAGAGCGGTAATAGTAAATTATATAAGAAAGGATAAGTCAGTCATAAGGCTTGAGAAAAAAATGAGAACAGAAAAAGAAAGAAACGGAGCGATAATGTAAAATATATAACTGCAGAAAACGGCAGAAATACACCGAGACAAAAAAAACAGAAAACATAGCTACGTATAGCATGTATATATTGTATAGCATGTATAGAAGTATAATTTTTCATAAAGGTTACTTCCTTTGCTTAAGGCTGTATTGTGGGACGGCTGCTAGCAAGGCGAAGCTTCATTTTATTGAATTTTCTATTGTTAGGTTCTTTATTTCTTATGTAGTGCAGCTCTGCAATACCAAAACGCAGGGTGTCAGTAGCGAGGGATACAGCATGAGCCTCTCAGTCGTAAGCATCGTCGTTCTAAAGAGGACCTGTGCAGATCAGACGTGGGCAGCACCTCGGATACCGGCCAGTTCCTTTTCGAATTTGGCAGTGGGGTGGCTTCGGTAGGGGTGTTTGGCAGCTGGTAGTGAGAAATCAGACAGGAAATCACAGCTGAAAATTTACAACAGAATACGAATATGCAAAAAATGTTCTGGTAATCCCTTGTACTTTTTAACATTTCACGCTGCTGTTCAGCTGCTGTCTTTAGTGAGGATAATAGAGGAGTCTTTTATGTCACCACATTTTTGTAATGCTACAAAATGTTTGCGGTAATGCAGTGGTATATCTGTTGTACAAACTAGTTTTTTTTCTTTTTCTTTCTCTGAACATTTCCTATAGAATCATTGCTTCTGTTGCGAAAAATTTCTCACGAAAGCCTTCATTTTTTTTGTGACAGCAAAATATATTTGTTGCGCAACAGAGAAATTCTCACGGAATAACCATCTCGCAGTAACTATATAGAACAAAAGCAATTTACGCCATCGCTACGGTAAGCGCAAGTTGCGTAATTGTTTTTAAGTGGGAACGTTACATAGCCCGAGTTTCATAGGTGAACAAAGAAGTATTGCTGGGGCACTCTTTCAAGTAAGACAAAAACAGAAAGACAGAAAAGGATACTCGTAATCCATCATTTATTTTAAGGACATCGCAAAACTGTCTATTTTTGGAAATGATCACACTGAGCGGTTGCCTGGTATGCACACTATCTCGCAGAACTCACAGTGCTATATCAAAAAGGCATGTTTGATTTTTTCGTCATAGAAATGAGTAAAACGCGAAAGTAAAACGCTTTCTTACAGACGTAGCTCAATGTTTCCTGTGTACGAATTAAGAGAGCACGCGCAAGGCCTATTATTGATTGACAGTTACAGCACCACTGAGCGGGCGGTGCACCCATGTTGACGCACAGTCATACGTCGCCATCCAAAAGACAAATTACCACCATTAATGATTGAACTAACGCTTGCGGCCATAAGTGATCGTGTTGGCAGTAGTAGTTAACTGTGAGAGCGGAACTGGAAGAAGCGATGTGGCAGCCAGGAGATTGTGACTGATTTGACGCTGAACTTGGACTAAGATTGCCTACTCACGGCATGTTGGACTTATTGACGTCCCCTGCCCGTACAGAAGGAAACGTAAAGGGCGTCGTGTGTTTTTTTTTCTTTTTTTTGGTTGACGGCGAAGAATCGCAGCACAGAGTTCAAGCCAGGTGAAGCCGGCGGGCATCATAGAGCTATTTTTAGTATGCATGGATGCTATGACAAATGCCGACGCTTGCGGTAAAGTTGCCACTTGGGCGTATGTTGAGGCGCTGACAAAATTGCACTGCTATTGGAAATGCACGGAATGGAATGGACGCTAAGGAAACGATGCATTACAGGAACTAATTACGGATTTCATGGTCACGAAGCATTACTTCACTTTACCAAAGAAGGAAATGGGAAGAGAGCGGTAGATGTAAAAGGTGTATTTTTAATGTCTACAATGTATGTGATCCTGACACAGTGCACAGCATGCCCAGCATCGAGATCTGTTGTTGCAAACCCAGAGGTCATTGGTTCGACTTCCGTAGACAGAAGTTTGTCTTCTGATCATGCGTATATTTTCGACGTGATTTACGTGACCGAAATTTGTCCAGCACTTGGACCATGGCATAGAACACTTTCGTTGTAAAAATCTCTATCTATAACCCCATTGTGCCCATAACAACGAGAATGATTCGTTTGAAGTTTATATTCACGACAAGAAATTGTATCAACAGGTATACGTACGCTTCCCGTTGAAGGAATCCGTGCGTGAAGTTGAAGTATGAGCAGTGCACTCGTTCGCAGGGATTACTGTAGCGGAAGTCCTTGTCTCTCTCGATTACTCTGTCTTCTCTTATGATGCAACCCCCTGTTGGCCGAAAAAAAACCATGGTGTCCACGTTGATTGGTTTTCATCACCTCCAATTTTCTTAAGGGAAGCGATCACTGAGGCACCCACCGAAAAAAGAACACTTAATTACCATAATAACGCAATGATAATGATGGCTATAAAAGAACCACAGAACATTAAGACACTGCCGTAAAGCGTGACACGAGACAGCATATAGCCAGTTTGTGCCATGATATCATTATATTGCATTTTGGTTATGTACTTCCAAGCACAAACATGACGTCAGCAAGCGTAGTGATTTTGCTTATGCAATAGCAAGAGATCAAGGGATAATTAAAGGACAAAGCCAGGGAGGTCTGCCAGAATTATAAAATACTGTTTGCTACACTATATTGCAATAACAATCCTGGTACCCTACTGGCATCGAAAACTCGGTTTCATTGCAGCAAGCTTCTTTTTGAAAAAAAAAAAGCTGCAAGATTATTCAACGCCGGGAACGGTTTACTTTTTAGCGCCAGGTTTTGCTGATGCGCAATTTTTTTTTTGCGGAAAAGTTGACACGCAATATTTGACGACGCTCAAGGGCTTCAAAGTCTGACGAAGGCAATGCAGACTAAAAGGACAAATTTCCTTTTAGTCTCGGATCGACTCGGATCGACTGCGATCGATCTTACTGGCCCAAATATCTGCCAAGTAAATTTTTTTTATTCTTCACTTTCCTAAAGTTTCACATCTATGTAACCCTTTCAATATTTATGTATGGTTCATGTGATTTCAGTGCACAAGACAGGAATTACACCTTTATACAGCCATCCTGCATACTTTCTAACTATTTTGTTGGCACTCTTTAACACTGGCCGTTACGCCTCTAATCACCCTATAACACTAGCATTAAATATTTTAGTGCTTTTTGCAGATTTTCTTTCAATTTACCAAGGTTGCGCATTCATGTATAAGAGATATTCGAAACTTTTATCGCATGGTCATCCGTTCATCAACGGTATGAAGTCATGAAATGAGTGACACTTTTTTGTTTCACCGACCATCGCCCGGTTGTTTTTGTTTGAGCAAAATTAATTCCTGCTTATTTATATATTTGTTTATTTATTTATTGTACCCTCAAGGCCTGAGGGCATTACAGAGGGGAGTGGTAAACAAGAAAATGTACAAAAGTAGAATTTTATTGTAATACAACAAAAGTAATACAGTAGTGAAACAAAACAACCAACAAGTAATAGCAGTACATACAGTGTAGCTAGAAAATTATCAGCTAGTACAAACATAAATAAACAAGGTAAGATGACTTAATCCTGCGTTACATTGTTGATTGATTGATTGATATGTGGGGTTTAACGTCCCGAAACCAACATATGATTAAGAAAGACGACGTAGTGGAGGGCTCCGGAAATTTAGACCACCCGGATTTCTTTAACGTGCCCCCAAATCTGAGCACAAGGGCCTACAACATTTCCGCCTCGATCGGAAATTCAGCCGCTGCAGCCGGGATTAAATCCCGTGACCTGCTGGTCAGCAGCCGAGTACCTTAACCACTAGACTCCCATGGCGGGGCTGCATTACCATGTTAGCTAATTTTTGTTATGAACAACTGATCAGCTAAAACAATAAAAAACACGTTATTTTCCAAGATAAAAAGGGTAAGCTAGAGCCCTGTGAAAAAGTTGGTTACCAGTAATGACGACTACGTCATTGAAAAAGTGGTTTCATTGTCGAGATTTTCTGAAAGAAAAAGAATGTCCTAATGTGTTTGTATTTCCTGTTTGAAATCTGACTTTGCAGTGATAGTCGATACGGTGAGATAAGTAATGTGGTGGTGAAATGAAGTCATTTCGAAGAAATGGGTGATGGTATAAGTTATGAAACAATGTTAAGCGAGCTATTTTTCTCCGTGGTGGTAGGGAAGGAAGCCGTAGGTTAGCTTTCATTTAAGATATACTGGAAGTGCAGTTACAAATAAATTGAATTGAATTTTTGTGAACGAGCTCTGGAGAAAAGAATAGGTTTTCGTTATGTGGGTCCCACACTGCTGCAGCAGACGCGAATTCGGGGCGCACTAATGACTGATAAAGTACTGATTTTAAGGATGATGGGGGCGTTGTAATAGTCTTGATATAAGTAACCAGACATGCATTTAGTTTTAGTTATTATGTACTCAGTGTGAACAGACAAGTGACACCTAATGAACTCCCAAGTAATTTTTGAACTCACAAGTAGACTGTAATTGGGGACGGTGGAACTTCTATGAACACGGAAAATTTTGCATTGCTTAATATTTATTTCCATTTCCCGGGTCTTACAACTATCACTCATGTTTAAATTTGATTGAAAAGCATTATGAACGCCAGTACTGGTTATTTCATGGTAAATTACGCAATCGTCCGCAAACAAGCCAGCGTGTGTAGTTATCTCTTTTTAGTGCACGTAAGTTCGCATGATCAGCAATTTTATACAGTTCTCAACGTGCTGGATTCGAAGAAGAATTAGCTAAGCGATAAACCGTTTCTTTTTGTGAGACAGGTGCTTAATGTATGATTTATACCATGGGGCATGTGTATTAGAAGTGATGACACGATTAGGAGTGTATTTTTTGTCATTGCGTGTACCTTATTTCGAAAAATGTCCCAGTTACTTTCCACTGAACGAGTACAATATTTAATAAAAAAGTGTCGAGAATGAGCCCAATTCGAAGTTAACTGCCTCAAAATTAGCCTTATTAAAATCATGATTTGTTTTCTCTACATTCGTTCATTTAGGAGGGCTAGTGAAAATGTCACAACCTGATAGAGAATGAAGGTTAATTTTTGGTAGAAAAGTTATACGCGAAATTAGATCTGGACGATTAGTTAAAATAAAGTCATGTGTACTAGCAGTGTTCGAAGTGATTTGTGTCGGCTGGGTAACAATTCAGTAAAGTGAAAGCATGAAAAACAGCTCA
This sequence comes from Rhipicephalus annulatus, assembly GCA_013436015.1. NCBI lineage: Eukaryota > Metazoa > Arthropoda > Arachnida > Ixodida > Ixodidae > Rhipicephalus > Rhipicephalus annulatus. The sequence continues at coordinate 296,684 of WOVY01016003.1, read as the reverse complement.
CAAAATTCTTTGGCACAGCTGAAAATGGTTTTATACCGGGAGGATTGATCTCTGTTCCAGATCACGTTGGGGAACAAACACTCAACTGAACGAGTTCTTGAGAGTGCAAAAGGAACAAATTAGCACGCTTTACTGCATGCGCGAATACTCTGAAAAAAAAAACTTGACGTAGATACGGAAAGTTTTTCCCGCGTTAATCCTGTTGCAGGCCACACTAGTTTCTGTTGTAAGACCAGCAAGACCAGCTTAGCTACAACGAATGTGGATACACATTCGTTGTAGCTAAGCTAAAATATTTGGTACTTACCATTTATCGCAAAAGGAACAAATATTGGTTTTTTCCATTCTTCTGAATTATCGATGAACTGAGCCAGAAGCAGTGACAGAATGGTTAGATGGCGAAACATGTCAAAAGGCCTGACTGCAAGCCACCTGCAACCATGCAAGGCAATCTGCCTTGGTACCATAGACGGTCTACGCCTATCGCATCATATTTTTATAGTGCTTGATCGCCATTTTAGGCTGTTTTATAGTGTGTGGGTGAGGGAGGTGGTTTTTGTGCGCGAGAAATAGCAAGAACGTTTACATTAGCATATAGGCTTTTTCATGTGGCATGCCATACCTGTCACAACATCCTTCACGCAGAGGATGACTTCATCAACTCACGCTATACAACCACGTCAAGTTCAGTACCCCCTATGGTAGTCCCTCCGTATCAGTCCTTTACAATATCTAGTCCTGAAAAAAAACATTTTTCGAGTTTTAAGAAGCAAAATATTGTAACACGGATATGTATTTGATACCGTACCAATGTGGCCACCAGAATGCATGGAAGGAGTTCGCGCATCTGGTGAATAATTAAGACATATATTCTGCTAGTCATCCGCAATCTCCTGAAGTTTCTTATCGATTTGAGACTTTCCAAGTTTCATGTATATTCCTGCTTGACGAAACGAGAATATAAGGCTATCCCTGCCTTATAAGCCAGTGGGCTGTACAAAAAAACAGCCAAGTACTCTGCAATCTTATAAATAACTCATGTTGTCAAATCGTTCTTCAAAAAGTTGCCATGAATTGCGAGCCTTTTAAGCACCATAGCTTTCTATTTTCTATTGAAGTGGCTTGAACAGAAATTGAGACTTCGGCGTAAGCCACTCTGAGTATGCTCTGAACACTTTTCACGCTGTCACATGCTCAAAAGCAATATAGGGCACTAAGAGGTACCGTGATCGTGAGTAAACTCTTCTTTTCCTTCAGTCACGTCACACGAATTCTGTCCTGCAAGCATACTAGACATGGCTTTATCATTGCTGGACATAACTCTGTGTAGAATTGGTAACATTGTTGTATTTTAAGGCAACTAACTGAATGAGTATAGTTATAGCTGATTAGACAATATTTCAGAACACTTCGCTATCGAATAACTTCATATAATTGATGAACGCTAGTAACCGAATGCGGTTTTATTTGAAGAAGCCCTGAAAAGTCGCTGTAGTAATCTTGCCATAGACACAAGTCTATTAGAAGGCAAATGCCTACACTAAATTATATTTGCATCGGGCATTTGTGACACATACTACGGCACTCGAAGAAAACAAAGCTAAACAAGAACACCACCAACCCCAAACGAACGTGATTCCTCAGGACAGGATAATAATATTAATAATAATAATAATAATAATAATAATAATAATAATAATAATAATAATAATAATAATAATAATAATAATAATAATAATAATAATAATAATAATAATAATAATAATATCATAATATGCGTGGTTCCACGTCCAGAAACCACGATATGATTATGTGAGACCCTGTACTGGCGAGCTCTGAGAATTTCGACCATCTGGTTTTCTCCAACGTGGGCTGACATCAGACAGCAAACGCGGGCCTCTACCATTTCGCCTCTATCGAAATGCGACCGCCGTGGCAGAGACCGAACCCGGAACCTTGCTTTAGGTCAGCAGCCGACCCCAGTGGACTCGACAGATACCTGTCAAAGAATTTTAATAACCTACCGAAGTCATTACACCAAATTAGTTTTTTCTTCCGCTTCTTTCAAAGTGTGAACCTTGTTTACTCTCTTGGTGTATGTTTCAAACAAGCGAAGTTGTGAGTCTCCACATGGCAGATTGTAAGCAGTAACTTGCAGGGATACGCGTTCGTCGTTTACTTCTCAACTGGTTTCATTGATTCCTACCTCCCAGAAAGCTTTCTGCCTCTAGCGTGCCTCTGTGAATGAAAACATTATAGGTTTTCTGCAGCATCCATGTCAACAGAATGGATATCTCCACCTGCAAACCTGTACCAATAGCATCTGGTGTTTTACACCCGAAAACCACGATATGAGAGTGAGAGACGCCGTAGTCGAGGGTTCCATAAATTTCGATCATCTGAGGTTCTTCAACGTTAACTTACATCGCACAGTAAAACGGCAGCTAGGGTTTCGCCTCCATCAAAACGTGGTTGGCACTGCCAGAATCGAGCTCGTTGCCTTCGGGGTCAGAAGCCGACCACTATAACTGCCTGCTATGCCACCGTGACGCACATCGGTCAAACAAGCGACGATGTCATGGGATGACGCTAGCGCATAACGTTATTTTACGCCACAGTCACGTCGCTATGACGTCAATATGACGCCACAAGTATAACTACTTTCTTACTCCAGTAAGATGTTATAAAGTAGCGTCATAACATCTTGGCGAATTCTGTCTCCACTATTGTAAATATTGTGTTATTTAGTGTGTTTCATTTATGCTCACCCTGCTTGGATGTTTGTCCGCAGTATTCTATAAATAAATAAAAATAAATGGCTGTGGCCCGTCTTCATAATAAATGAGAAATCTAAGGCTTTCTGCACTAATAGAGCACTTTTACGGGCTAATGTGAACGTAACACGGCTTTCTTCTCTTGATTGCGCGAAGAAGTACTAACTTTTTTTGTTGCAGTAATTTGCAAAAGGAAATGAAAATGTGCTTTAGTTCGTTCTCGAAGGCACAAACAAATTATGATTCAATTCATGACTGAAAGCGAAAAACAAATTTCAGCCACTTGCAAATAGCAAAGCATCATGTGTGGTTCTCAACTTACGCGCAAGAGACAAAGACCGTGATCCCGTTTTAACCACAGCAGACATGCTTTGTCTAACGGAAACGTATAACACTGAAAGCAGAATAATCAAACCTTACAAAGTGGTCGTGTGTACTGAGAAAGCATTTCGTTGCCTTCGCGCCCGATTTGGGGAGGAGGAAGGGGGCGCGTATGAGAGCAGAATGAGAGGAGAATGCGCAAGTGCAGTGGGGGCGCAGACTCCACACACCGAGGGAAGGACCAAACCCCCGCCATAAGCTGCATCGCATCTGAAGGAAACACCGCGAACACTTTTGCTCGACGTCAGCGCGTGGCATGGAGACACGAGGTGGACATTTCACGCACCGTACTTTAATATCGTCCACACTTGCAACGCCTCGCTCTAACACAAAGGCGTAACAACTGTGGCCGTTGTTAGTGAACGCTTGTGTTTCGAGCTTCCTTTTTTGTGCTCCAGCGGGAAGCTGCAAGTATCGAGCTGCTGTTAGTTCTTTTCGCGAAAGTCCAATTTCATGCTATCACTTTCAGTGTCTTGCCTTTGCGGCAGAACTTTAGCTTTTTTTTCAGGTTTATGTTTTTGGGAGTGTAGGTAGCCATGTGTATGTGCCATGCAATGATTCTTTCGAGCACATTCTATGTCATTGCTCAGCATACCAGTCTGACCGACGTATTATGGAAGCCAAGCTCCGTCAGCTGGATTCACGGCCGCTTACAGAAGAGAAGATCCTGGGACCTTGGTCGACGGTCTCCCAATCACGCAAAGCCACGAAATCCCTCTTGCACTTCTTAAGGACCAACAGACTTCACGACCGCTTGTGAAATAACAGTGTGACACCAGGCTGTGCAGTCTTGAGCTGACTATTCATCCTCCTTCTTCTTACTCGTCTTCTTTTCTATCTCTTTCGTTTCTATTATTCTCCCTTTCCCCCACCCCAAGTGTAGGGTAGCCAACCGAGCCAAGCTTGGTTAACCTCCCTGCCTTTCCTCTCTATTTATGTGTATCTCTTTCTCTTTCGTGAGGTGCAAGTGTTTTACATGAACAATTAATCATTTATCAATTAAATAGTTAGCGTGATGTATTCATATAAATTGAGTAATATTATTCTATAATTACTGGAAAGGTATTACTTAATGCATTGTGCATTCTTTAACAATTGTTTTGGGCCATACTTACGGTTCTCGGCTGCTGGCGTTGTATATATACCCGGCGTTGCTCACAGCCATGGCAGTCACATTTTGGCGAACGTGAAATTCTAATGGTACGGGGATCTAAATGTGGGTGCACGTTAGAGAGCGCCAAATGGTTCCCGTGACCTAACCGGATGCCGGATACAAAGAGTCCACCTGGAACACCTGCGCTGTTAAAATAGATTGTAAAGGGTTGTGTCGGATACACAGTTGGGTTTGAACTGGGTTTAAACGCCAACCTAGTGCCAGATTAAAAAATAATTCATTGAGTCCTGCCAGATTAATTATTGAAAATAATTCATTGAGTTCTGCCAGATTAAACATTGAAAATAATTCATTGAGTTCTTTGAAGCATAGTCAGAAGATCCAATTTTCACAGCACGTAAGAGAGCTGGTGCAAACCACGCGTTATACTAAGTGGCCTCTGAGATTCGCTTTGACAGCATGCGGAACAGCCGACCCAAGCAATACTTTAAAGCTGAAGGCCATTACCAGACGCCTGCGCAAGTAAAGGATTAAAAGTCCTCCCGAATTTCGGTCTGCTGAAAGGTTTTGAGGTAATGGGAACTGCCAGATGCAAATATACATCTCGTTTTCTTCGTCATCCCCTTACAACTCCTACTCCGTCTTGATAACCAGCTGAACCAGCTGAACCAGCTGAACTGAAACCAGAGAACCAGCTGAACTGAAACAGGGACAAAGAAAGGTGCACACAAGATGACCGCTAGCTTGGCTCCTCGCTAACCAATCATTTGCTTGTACTGAAGATTCGAGAAAGGATTACTGCATGCTTTTGTTTTTGCTATGAGAAAAAAAACTTTGCTTTTTTATTTTGGTTCACCATTTTCACCCCACATGCGGAGCGCCTATTTTCGAGATGTGCATAAACCTCATAATCTGTTTTCATCAAAAGTGAAGCGAGAAAATCTGAAACTACGGGGCCACCCTGCGACGATACAAATACAGCAAAAAAACTTTGTTTCCTTTTCCCGCACACGTTATGAAGAGTGCCTTCTTCAGTATCACATACCGGTAACATTGAGCACATTTTAAACAACTATCGACTTTGAATCACGTGAATCTAAATTCATAAACATGTGCTGTGCATGTTGTTAAACATATAGCAACTACTCAAACAAGACCACCTGTTTCCTTGTTATCATGTTATTCGCATTTTGTTCTGTTTTTTATAAAATTGTTATCTCTGTAAAAATGCATACAGGACATATGTGTATTTTTGCACTTATTTTATTGAGTAAGAGGGAACCGAGCAAATAGGTTTTTATTTTAGCACATGCATGTGCAGTGCTTTACGTGATATCTTCGCAAAACGTCTGCTGCTCTTGAACGGATCTTTGGTCTCACAAGCTGCCTCCCACATATTTAGCCTAAGGGTCTACAAATGGACGTTGTTCAAAATAAACTCAGCTTCAGCTGAACTAAAATTTTTCTGAGAAGGTAAATTGACGGCATTATGCACTCATTCAACTGATCCAGTGCATATCCAAAGAAGTGTTTTTTAAATAACGGTGACCGCAGAACTTTGATATCATAGTTATGTCGATGTAAAAAAAAAGATGTGCAAAAAATAGGTTTACATTTAGAAACCAGCCGTTCAACGCGCGCACTTCATCTTCAGCTGCGAGCTCGATCGTTTCTGCAATTCTGTTTAAAGAAGCGAGGCACGTTTCACGCACAACTAGGAGGGAAAAAAGTCGTGACACATATTGAGCACGTTCATGATGCTTTCAGGAGCTTTCCGAAGAAAGCTGTAAACAAGTGCCCATATTTCAATAGGCACCAATTCTCCGGTTTTGTTAATTCATTGAATTGTTTTAGCTAGCTTAGTTTCCCGTTATGAATGGAACGTAGTCACCGATTCGAATACTCAGTCACAATTCAAAAATAATTATGCTGCTACACATGTTATCGCATTGATTATGTTTATGCAACATTTCAACAAATCGCGCTATATGTACGTAACGAATTATGACAACGGGCACAACATGAGAGGGGGAGACCTTCGGTTAACCGCAACTATCCTGTAAAAAGTTTACCCATTACATCACTAAAAAGGTGTAAGACTGTGCGTATATTACACAGATATTTTTTTTGTTTTAGTTCGTTTATTGTTTTGTTTGTTCGTTTGTTCTATTCATTGCTTCGTTGTTCTAGTGACTGGATTGTGAGGTCCCTTCATTATCTCGGCTTCACGGTCTGTGAAATGAAGTGAGAGAGGTTCTTCTACTGGTTGCAGCGGGAAGTTTGCAAACAGTAGGTCTATGCACGCCTCTCAGATCGTGGTAGGCTGCATATGGATGCATCTGAGTGCGTATTTGGAAAGCATGTGCTGCACGGTGCAGTCTTTGGCAAATAGGCCCATCCGTCCGTGCGTTCGTTCGTGCCTCCAGGCGTACTTCTGTGTGTTCGGCCGTCCGCGCAATCATCCGTGCGTCCTCACGTCCATCCATCCGTCCGTCTGTCTGTCTGTCTGTCTGTCTGTCTGTCTGTCTGTCTGTCTGTCTGTCTGTCTGTCTGTCTGTCTGTCTGTCTGTCTGTCTGTCTGTCTGTCTGTCTGTCTGTCTGTCTGTCTGTCCTTCCGTCCGTCCATCCGTCCGTCCGTCCGTTTGTCTGTATGTCACTCACACTAGTGCCACCTGCTGAGTGAGTCATACAACTAGGTAGTTATGAACCGGTCGCAAAAAACATGCATGGACAAACCCACGACTTTAGGAGCTTTGCCCGAAAAAGAAATTAGTTCATAATTTGCGTACGGTGAATATTCTATAATGAACAGGGGAGTTAGAATGTTCCTAGACAGCGCTGCTGTATGAGTACGCGACATGGCAGGCTGGAAACATTTGAAAACCCCTGCACACAAACAAAAGCGTAACAAGGGCCTTCACCAGGCAACATTCGCAAAACATATCAAGGCTATTTTTGTAAACACATTTCAACCAGGTGGTTAGGTAGTGGGAAATCAAAAATTATTGCCTGTTTAGAGGGGGTTGATTCATTGTACAAAAGAAATTAATTCACAACATATTTGTAAGAGACTAAAATCATATTATCGAGGCTATCACTAGTATCTGCTACTTGGTTGCGTTCGCTTTCTCGTTGGAAAATACCTTACTTGCATTGAAGGCATAACTCTCTCATACTAAATTGTAGATAGTCTCACTTCTGATCAATTATCGGCTTTTGTGCGGTGATTTTTGGATGTTTGTATGTTATCATAATATATAGACATGTACATTATTGTTCTCAATGTGGGCTTGTTAAAGACACTCAGACCTTGTATGCCTGTATGCTTGCGGGAATACTGTTTAAACACGGCTGCGTATCATGTTTAGTTTATAGCAGTTTGCTTTAGCTGGAAGTATTGCCTTCTTAGATCACCATCTCTAACTAGTAACCATGTTTTGGGTGTTATATCACTTTTATATTTTTGTGGTTAGAGCGAAACGAAAATTTGCTCAAGCTATCTTCATGTCAGATATGTTTAGAGACGTATGCAAGTGTGCATTTCTCACTGTTTTTTTTTCATATCCTGTTATAATTCCTCAAGAAATTGACACTATATATATAAATATATTGAAATGAATAGAAAATGTGCAGATCTCACTTACCTTGGAAATCAATGTTATGCAAAGCATAGGCATGGAAAGCGGCTGTGTAGTATTTATTTATTGAAAGAAACATTACGAAGTGGCACTAAATGCATGTACAAATGTTATGCACACAGACATGCGTTAAACGTTCATTTAGGTTTTATATAACCATTACACATTAGGGTAATGATGCCAACGGCAACACGGGTATTCCGAAGACCACAGGTGTTAAATTAATATTTAGCGCTTACGCTTACCTGTGTGGTAGCCCTGGACACTACCATATAAATCAACACCAGTATATGGCTCCTAAATACAATCAGCGTTTACCTCACGTGGCGGCTGTATTCTAGAGGCAGCGATGTAATGCTGAAAAAATTGAATAGCCAGCACTACAACCCCGAATAACGTTTCACGTACATTAGGGTGATTTAAAACGCGATTTCGGGATCAGGTGTGGCTCGGTGGCAGAATGCTTGTTTGCCCCACAGAATGCTGGAATTGTATTCCCGCTCGGACCCCTACATGTAATATTTGCATTCATCTGGTCCACGTTGCTTAGGTGAGCTCTTTCATAACGCTACCGCATTCAGTATACCCCTGTCTGTTTCCGCCGTTTCTGTGCAGATATTTATTTATTTATTTATTTATTTATTTATTTATTTATTTATTTATTTATTTATTTATTTATTGGTACCTCAAGGGTCATGAGGGACTGTTGTGTTCTAAGCACCCCTGTGTCACGAGCGAGCCTTTGAACCCGCGAAGGAGCGGTTGCTGAAACTGCTTCCAGATGTTGACTCCTCCCCTTCCCCCGCTCGGCGGAAACGAGCCACCGTCGTTTCCCCCGGCAGTTCGGCCGCCGCCTCCATCCGAATAGGAATAAACTTGTTTTTGACCGTTCGAGGCTGTCGGAGCTTTTTGGACTACCGCGACCAACGCGTACGTCTATGGGCCGATGACAACCCCGGACATAACAGTGGCGACGAGGAAGTGAATTTGAACCAACGCTACGCAACGATAATGACAAGCTACAAGCTATGGCTACGCACGGGCTCCCAAATCGGCTACCCGAATAGAACGGCTCATCATGGTCATCGTGGTTTGGACGCCTGCAATTTTACTTCGAGACTAACAACATCACTGATGCAGCAATGAAGAGGGCCAACCTGCTAACGCTGTGTGGTGAGCAGACATACGACACAGTCTGTGCCCTCATTCAGCCACGCACTCCAGCAGCCGTTGACTACGACGACATCGTAGCAGCGCTACTAGAGCACTATGACCCAAGGCCATCGGAGGTCTACTGTCGAGCCCGCTTCCAACGGCGAAACCAACTGGAAGGCGAAAAAGTGGCCGAATACGTAGCGGCTCTCAAAAAGCTCGCTGCTGACTGCAATTTCGGGACGTTGATCGCGACAGCTGCACCTACTGCGCAGGAGGGAGGATCGACTGCCACACCTGCTAACACCACTATGCTCCCCTTGGACGTTATGTTGCGTGACCGTTTTGTGTGCGGACTGCGTGACGCAGGCCTACAACAACGCCTGTTCGCGGATACGGGTCTCACCTTCTCCAAAGCCTACGACATCGCCCAACGAGCGGAGAGCGCGGGTCACCAGCAGAGGGATATTCGACGGAACGTCGATCCAGTGCATCACACCAGTCAGCAGTCAGGTCATTCCACGTCTAAGGCGAAATCAAGCAGAAAGACACAGCACTGTTGGCGATGCGATGACATGCACGATCCCCAGGTATGTCGATACAAGACAGAGACCTGCAATTTTTGCCAAAAACTGGGACACATTGAAAGGGCATGCATCTCGAAGCACAAACAGCTCGAACCGAAGACTTCAGTGCAACGGAACAACAATGTCGACGCACAGGAGGGCCAGACGCAAGATACAAGCCGAACAGCACTAACGTCATTGGCACTATATGACTTAAACGCCGTTGGGAAACCTCGGAACGAGACCGAAGGTTACGACTGAAATTATGGTACACCAGTGCCATATCAGGTTTGAGGTGGATTCCGGAGCAGCATGTACGCTCATCAGCGAGGACACTTTTCGCGCTACTTGGCGTGAGAACGCACCAGCTCTCCAGCAAGACGACACGCAGCTGAGAACGTGGTCCGGACATTCCTTTCCACTGCTGGGCTGTGCCAACGTAGACGTGTACTACAACGGGCAGACCCATCAGCTCCCCTTGCTAGTCGTCCACGGTTCTGGATCAAGCCTTTTAGGACGAAATTGGTTCACCCCCCTTGGAGTGGTCATTGGCAGAGTTCACCACACACTCAGTTATCCGTCAGTGGAGCAGCTTCAAGATAAGTACAAAGCGGTTTTCTCCGAAGAAATACCAGGGAACAACGGACCTCCAGTCACACTGGAGCTGCGGGAGGATGCGACGCCAAAATTTTTGAAAGCTAGGTCGGTGCCTTTCGCCCTACGAACGTCAGTCGAGAATGAGCTTGACCGACTGCAGGAACAAAGGATCATCAAACCGATGCAACATTCGGAATGGGCGACACCACTCGTTGTCGTCCGAAAGAAGAACGGTACTTTACGCCTCTGCGGGGACTACTGGAGCACTGTCAACCTGGCGACAAAAGCATCTTCCTACCCACTGCCGACACTGAAGAGGTTTTTAGCACGCTTCGCGGTGGAAAAATCTTCAGCACCTTGAACTTGACACAAGCCTACCAGCAGCTGAAGGTGAGCGAATCAACGTCTGGACTGCTCTCAATAAACACTATTAAGGGTCTTTGCAAACTTAAAAGGCTACCATTCGGAATATCTGCAGCGCCAGCAATCTTCCAGAAATTTATGGAGTCTACACTTAGCGGGATCCCAGGTGTTTGCGCCTACTTGGATGATGTTATTGTCGGTGGCGCCTCCAATGAAGAGCTCACAGAACGCTTGAAGCTCATTTTGGAAAGGCTAGCAAATGCTAATTTGCGCATCAGTAAAGAAAAATGTGTTTTGCGGTGCCTGAAGTGAAGTTTCTTGGACATCAAATTGACGCGCAGGGTATCCATCCCACTGAAGACAAAGTGCGTGCAATCACCGAAGCACGAGCGCCTACTAACAAGCAAGAACTGCAGTCGTTTTTGGGGCTATTGACGTTCTACGACCGGTTCTTAGAACATCGAGCTACAGTGGCCAACGATCTATATCAGCTCCTGCAAAAAGAAGTCCCATGGACTTGGTCGCCATGCCACCAAGAGTCATTTGTTGCCCTTAAGAAACTACTTCGCAAGTCTACTGTTCTGCGACACTACGACGAAAGGAGACCCCTACTGCTAGCCTGTGACGCATCACCATACGGAGGGGGAGCAGCCCTCTCCCAAGTTGACGACCAGGGACGGGAAGCCCCGATCGCTTTTGCTTCGCGCACCCTATCGCAGGCAGAGAGGAAATATTCCCAGCTAGATAAAGAGGGACTTGCCATCGACTACGCAGCACATCACTTTCGCCAGTACATTACCGGCAGGAAATTGACTTTCATAACAGATCACCGGCCCTTATTGGGTATTATGGGTCCCCAGAAGCCGATGCCACAGACATTGTCGCCGCGAATGACACAATGGTGCATTAAGATGTCGGCGTACGATTACGAACTCGTACATCGCACGGGGAAGAAACACCAGAACGCCGACGCACTAAGCCGCCTGCCGCTAGACACCACAATAGATGAACCACCCCCGCCGGGTGATATATTCATGTTCGAGGCGGTGCCGAACCCTCCGCTAACAGCGGACACGGTAGCAGCATCAACGCAGGAGTGCACTGTCTTGAAGGAAGTCTACGCAGCTATACAAGAAGGCAACGTGCGGAAGCTAAAGGGTGAACACTTCAACGCTTACCGCAAGCCAGCTGCGGAGTTGAGCACTCATCGCGGTTGCGTCACCTTGGGATCAAGAGTTTTAATTCCAGCGGCACTTCGCGAACAGGCCATGTCGCTTGTCCACGCAGGTCATCGAGGCATTGTTGCCATAAAAAAGTGCGCCAGAAGTTATATGTGGTGGCCTGGTATCGACCATGATATAGAATTAGCAGTTCACGATTGCCAGCCTTGCCAATGCAACCACAGAAGCCCGCCAAGAGCCCCTATATATATATTCCTGAATGGGAAAGGCCAGACACGCCTTGGCACACCCTGCACATTGATTTTGCTGGACCTATCGAAGAGTGTTCGTTCCTGCTGGTTGTAGACTAAGTGGCTGGAGGTAAAACAAATGGCTACAATGACATCGGCAGCAGTTATCGACACTGTGTGGTCGTTGTTTGCAACGTTTGGCCTACCGCGCAAGGTGGTCTCGGACAACGGCACTCCGTTTGTGTCCACGGAGATTCTCAAGTTTTACAGCGATAACGGCGTCTCGTCTGTTACATCAGCTCCTTACCACCCAGCTATGAACGGACAAGCCGAGCGCTACGTGGCTGAGCTAAGGCGCGCTCTTACTAAAGACCAGACTGGGACAATGCAACGCCGCATCGCGCGCTTTCTCTTCAGACAGCACAACACTGTTCAAAGCACTACTGATCAAACGCCAGCGAAATTGATGTTCGGACGAGAAATGAGAACCCAGCTGACAGCAATTGTCCCGGAGCCCTCAGCGAAAGCACCGTCGGAGGAAGAAAGGCTCCCGCATAGCAGGAGAATTGAAAGTGGACAGCGCATATACGCCCGCCAGTTCCACAGAAAGCCCGGCTGGGTTGAAGCGACGGCACTCAAACGCATAGGTTCGCGGTCATGGCTCGTCGACATTGGTGGAATGGCCACACGCCGCCACCTTGATCAGCTACGCCGTTCAGGTAATTTGCCAAGGGAACCTCCCTTTCAAGCAGCCACCTCGACGGAACCTTCGTTCCACTTAGCCTAGCGTTTCGGACCAGAGGAATCGGCGCCGCCGCCCGCCGGCCCTGAACACAAGAGAAACGACACCCAGCGAGCGGAGTCTTCTCTTCCTAGTGCGTCCAGAGCGTCCACGCGCCCACGGCGGCCCCCAGATCGCTTCCAAGCGACAAGCTAAGGAGGGAGGAGAAGTTGTGTTCCAAGCACCCCTGTGTCTCGAGCGAGCCTTTGAACCCGCAAAGGACCGGTTGCTGAAACTGCTTCCAGATGTTGACTCCTCCCCTTCCCCCGCTCGGCGCAAACGAGCCACCGTCGTTTCCCCCGGCAGTTCGGCCGCCGCCTCCATCCGAATAGGAATAAACTTGTTTTTAACCGTTCAAGGCTGTCTGAGCTTTTTGGACTACCACGACCAACGCGTACGTCTATGGGCCGACGACAACACCGGACATAACAGGGATATTACATGAGGGGTGGGTATCATGAGTAAAAAGAAAACGGTAAACAATATAACAATAAACATCAATAACACTAAAATACAAAATGTAGATTCAAATGGCGGCAATACGAATAAGACAATCCATTTCACAAAGGCAAGTCCAAAGGCATCAATTCATGTATGTTCGATAGTATACCGGAAGCGTGTTGCATCATGGACAAGTGCAACATCTTTTGCAAGGCCATTCCAGTCTCGGGGAGTTCTGCCGAAAAATGAAGTGTCTTCGACGAAGAATGAAGATATGAAGTGTCTACCACCTGTGGCACATACGCGCAAGCCTCTGGCAAATATCCGCCCGTAGTATACAGTTGAACGTAGGCAGATCACGAAGGCAACGCGAAAAAATAAGAGGTGTACAAAAATTACAATGCCCCATATCTCGTACGCGATCAAAAGCCACGTTTGGTGCTGAAACAATTGAAAGGGGGCTGGAGATAAAGTATACCTTGCAACGAGGAGCCACGCACTAGCTGCAGTGAGGGCAACGAGAGTTTGGTTGTGTGGCCTTGGGCTTTCACAGAGGAGTTGCCATTGTTACGTTTGGCCCGGCAATTTGTCTGGGCAGACGCCATTGTGCGTAAGGTGGTCTGCTAGGTTGCTTTCGACCCAATCGGCGCCCAGTCTGCAAGACGCTGTCCTGTAGAGATTCCAGGTAGTGATCGGGTCTCAAAGAAAGTTTCGCGAGACAGACCTTTTATTGAACAGGCTCGAACAGCGTGGGACGGTGCCATTGTGGCGGGTCTTACTAAGTCAACCTCTCGACTCGGCTATCGTCACCTGCGAGAGGACATCGCAAAGCACCGTCATACCGGAAGCGTGGGAAGATCAGGGATCGAGCGTTTGAACTGCCCGAATCTGAAAGCAGCATGTACCGCTGCTGACGTTCGGGTTAGCGGCCATCTTCCCGGAGGAGCTCAACCTTCCCTGTCCGGACTCTACCTCATCGCCCTGCGGCGTCATTAAGGCGGGGGCCGGGTGCGTCATAGTGTTATGCGCTCGCGCTCCCATTAAACCATTGAGACTTCGTCACCTGATATGTGGCAAGAGTGTTCACCGCCTTCTTCGGATCTCGGTCTAAAGGAGACGGTGGGTTATAAAAGTCGAAGCATTTTGTAAATCATTGCGGAATTATAAACTGAATCTCTAGCTGTTGTACATATTGCGGGAATTTCTGGATTCTTGTACAGTTATCTTTCTTCTATAATGTAAATAAATCTTCATTCTACCTCTTTTAACGCGTCCCCTCACTGGCTAAGATCGGCTATGCGGACGACGGCGTGAAGCCAGCTACCTTAAAGAACCCGCCGTTCCTGCCATCGACCTCAAGCCCTTTACACCGTAGACATCATGCAAGAAGACTTCATCTGGTCATGGTAATAGACTTGAAAAGGCAAGAGCAAGGTAGTTTACGAAAACCGCTGCCTCACATGAATGACAGCACGTGGGCACGGCGCATGCTTCAATACACTAGCACGACTAGACTGAAGACTCAGTGGACTGCACCCTGGGCCAGGAGTTCAGCTTCTTCACGAAGCCTGTGACTATAAGCAGGGAGTGCGAATAGGCCCGTGCCTTTCAAGGGCAGGTACAGGATGAAGAGAACGAGCAGAGACGGAAGGCGATGAGCTCTAAGGCAACATTGATGGTTTGTCGATATGCGAATAATGTTATAGAAAAAGGGCGCATGTTCGACAACAATGGGCGTAATGGTCTTTTTGTAGAAATCGCGGGCTGCATAACTTTGAACACTCTTGTACCACCACTGATTTTACGATGTTACGAACGTCACGAGTGGTTTATGGCGGGCACGCACGCATAAAAAATAAGCTATCGCACAATTGGACTACAAATTCCGTGTTTGTGTCCACGCCTCCGAATAGGGCAACACACTACCCGAGGCACTGGGGTTTGCGTGCACAAGCAACACGGGACCACAGGCAGGCCATAAATTTCTGGTGTTCTGGTGCCGCGCAGTGCGCCGCGCCAGAACGAGGCTGGGGCAGTACTGGTGCGCGACGCAATGGTAGTGGCTCATCTGGGCGAATATTGAAGGCGTGCCGGTTAACTACGACTTGCTATCGGGTGTGTCCACCTGCGCAGTATTACTTCAATTCCTTAAGTTGTTCTTGATTTATTCCTCTGGTTAGGGCAAATACTCTTGACCACCAGATACAAAAGCATAGCCCTAAAATCATCATCATCGCCATCATCATCAAATACGCAAGCCCTTTTTTTTCGAGTCAGTTGTTTTCTTAGTATGCAAGTAAATAATTATCTAGAACAAAAAAGGCCTTGCTCTTTCGAGTTTTTTTAATTGAATCGAATTGAATTGTTTATTCACAACAACAAAGTTGCGAGCGTGACCAGGCAAAAAAGCTGCATTGAGCAGCTTGAGGGGAACCTGGCCACCTCATACACTGGGCAGCTTCACACCGGTCACACAAAAACATGGTATCCATCATGAATGAACTAACTTAAAAAACACAAAAACAGTAAACATCCATGGTCGGAATAAATAAATAAGGTCATTATAGAAACATTTGAAAAAAGGGGGAAAAAATAAGCGAAGTGCCAAAGGCAGAGAAAAGGACAAACAAATAAGCCCTTAGCAGCGCAAGCAATCACATAAATATGTCGCGTAGTTTTTTTAGCGACAGAGTTGATACACTGAGACAATTTTCCTTGTGTACTTGATTTAGCACAGTAGGTAAACAGGATTGTAGCGTTTGGTCACCGTATGTAGTTCTGTTTTTGTTAACAATCCAAGGCTCGGAATGACGAAACTTATAAAAAGAATTATGTTGCTGTAAGGATGCCAGTTTTGTTAAAGCGTTATCATTCTTAGTTTTTTCCATTCTATACATGTGACATAGCCTGTATGTGTACAAAGATTCGATTCTTATTGTTCTAAGCTTTGTAAACAAAGCAGCAGTATGCCAAAGATATGGCACCCAGCAGACAAGGCGTATTGCTCTTTTTTGTAATACCCGCAGCTTGTAAATGTTTCCAGCTGAAGTCGTCCCCCAGATTAGAATTCCGTATTGAACTAGAGAAACAAACATTGAATTATATAACATCATATTAATGGATGTAGGAATGCATTAGGGACCCTGTAAACTTCTGCTTTACGGTGTTTTTTATTGGTGGCGCCCGTCTTTCCACTGATTTATTCATCGCCTATCTACACTTTTCCCAAATATTCTGACTCAGCCGTTTTGCTGGCGATTTCATTCGTAATAGTGTGATGTAATCGTGCATTGTATAGGTACTTATTAGCGTTGTAAGTAAATAAAAAGAAAACTCACAAGGTCCGTTAGGCCAGCTCAAAGACAAAACGAAATCAACTATTCTTCTCGGTCGATTACGCTGCACCCAACACCCCCTAAACGAATGCACAAAGCTTTCAGTACCTCACATTGGTACATTCGATGTGGGCCCATTTTTGACCGAGCGATGACATCATCGGCTGACGTCTTCATATGACTACTCATTATGTGCAGTCACAGAGACTTCATGTTGATGCCACGAATTTAGAAAATTGCAACGTCATAATGACGTCCTATTAGGACGGTGATTTACTGCGTCACTCGTGGTGACGACGGCAAAAGGCAGTTTTCGCATCGCCAGCGGGCGCAAAGCAGTAGAGTGGATACAGAAGTTTCAATCTCAATCGTATTTCAATATATTGTCGTTTTTCTTGGTTGTTTTGTGGTGCCATTCGTAGCTGTATGACTTCTTGGAAACGTGCTGCTCGGGACTTCCGTGACGTGTTCATGCTGATCAGGGCAGCGTTCTTCGAGGCCGTGTATTTGCCACCGCGAGGACGTCTGCGCTAGTAGGCGTTTGGTGCATAGCGACACCACGGACCCGAGCTAACGGGGGGTTTCGACTCCCTCCCATGCCTAGACATGCTTGGCATTGCCGTGTCTGGGGAAAAGGAGATCCTGGTGGTTCACCCGACGCCGGGTTATTGGACCTTTAAGGCCCCTACCTCCCCCCCCGACAGAGGCAACACACCCCTTTGGCCCCAGCTTCACGTAGACTGCACCCCTGGGCTAACCCATCAAGGGGACATCGGCAGTCGCCTTTTCCTATCTGTCTCTCCCCTCGTCTTCGTCTTTATCACTCACTTTTTATGTCCCCTGTCCCCTTCTATTTTTCCGTTTAGTTCCAATTTTTCTTGGCAGCGAGGGTAAATGTTGTGTAGGTTCCCAATCTTGGGTAGTTCATCATCATCATCATAATCAGCCTGACTACGTCCACTGCAGGACAAAGGCCTCTCCCATGCTCCGCCAGTTAACCCGGTCCTGTGCTTGCTGCTGCCAATTTATACCCGCAAACTTCTTAATCTCATCTGCCCACCTAACCTTCTGTCTCCCCCTAACCCGCTTCCCTTCTCTGGGAATGCAGTTAGTTACCCTTAATGACCAGCGGTTATCCTGTCTACGCGCTACATGCCCGGCCCATGTCCATTTCCTCTTCTTTATTTCAACTATGATATCCTTAACCCCCGTTTGTCCCCTAATCCACTCTGCTCTCTTCTTGTCTCTTAAGGTTACACCTACCATTTTTCTTTCCATTGCTCGCTGCGTCGCCCTCAATTTAAGCTGAACCCTTTTTGTAAGTCTCCAGGTTTCTGCTCCGTAGCTAAGTACCGGCAAGATACAGCTGTTATATACCTTCCTCTTGAGGGATAGTGGCAATCTACCGGTCATAATTTGAGAGTGCTTGCCGAATGTGCTCCACCCCATTCTTATTCTTATAGTTACTTCAATCTCGTGGTTAGGCTCTGCGGTTATTACCTGCCCTAAGTAGACATAGTTTTTTACAACTTCAAGTGCACTATTACCTATCTCGAAGCGCTGCTCCTTTCCGAGGTTGTTGTACATTACTTTCGTTTTCTGCAGATTAATTTTAAGACCCACCTTTCTGCTCTCCTTGTCTAACTCCGTAATCATGAGTTGCAATTCGTCCCCTGAGTCACTCAGCAATGCAATATCATCGGCGAAGCGCAGGTTACTAAGGTATTCTCCATTAAATCTTATCCCTCACTGTTCCCATTCTAGGCTTCTGAAAACCTCCTGTAAGCATGCGGTAAATAGCATTGGGGAGATTGTGTCCCCCTGCCTTACACCCTTCTTGATTGGTATTCTGTTGCTTTCTTTATGAAGTAGTTACATTTGGGTAGTTACATTTGGTTATGGCGACGATATATGGCTGACGCCTTTAAGTGTTCTACCTTGTAGCGTGCCCTTTTTGGGCTTGGTGGTGGGTGGTCGCCATCGCCGCCAAACTTGAAATGCTTCACATGGCAAAATTCGTCCCCTCTCTGGATGATTGGTTCCTGTAAAGGAACCGCACCTATGTAAGCTCCAAACGTACCCGACCTAATTGTGACCTCTTTCCACATTTTCTGGTCATACACTCTGTTACAGACGAGTCTCTTGCAGCATTGTCTGTCTTCCTGATAGCCAAAACTCTTGAAAGTCTAATAGGCAAAAAGTATGATGCAAAGAAGCTGTCATTTGGTCATTTCATTGTTGAAGTGACCCAGAAAGGACACCCGAACGCTCTCCTGAAACAAAAGCAGTTTGCGTACATGAACGAGTCGCTCACTCCGCACCGCAGTCTCAACACTATCCAAGGTGTAATTTCTGAACGCGATCTTATGCGAGAAACTAAAACTGACCTCCTTGAGGGCTTCTGAGAGAAAGGCGAAATCAATTACGTTTTATCACAATCAGACGGAACGGTTAGGAAGTGGTAAGCTCGAACTTTCAATCGCTTCATTTTGCCCGAATCCGTGAAAGCAGCATTCTATCATTGTAAAGTCTGTCCATGTATACCTAACCCCAGAAGGTGCTTCAAATGCCAAAAATACCGACATGGATCAAACACCTGCTGCGAAAAACTAACGTGTGCGAATGTTGGTGACCATAAGCACCCAACCGAGAACTGCACGTCGATTCAAACAGAAGGTCCTAATCGTCACGGTCCGCATGCCGCGTACTCGCGCACATGTGAAGCATTCAAGAAAGAAAAGTTACAGAGAATATCACATTCTCTGAAGCCCTGAAGAAGGTATCTCTTTTTTCCGGGAGATCATAGGCTGACGCAGCTCGCCGGGTAGCCGAGTGGCATCTAGTGACGGTAGGTACGCAAAACAGCTTTGCTGATGCGTGCACATCACTGCCCCCCGCCAAGCAGCCACCTGCTGCACCAACCCTTCAAGTCCCAGAGATCGACCTCCATCAGACCCCAGGAACGACACAGACAACTGAGACATCGGTGTCTTCTGACAAACCTCCATTGGCTACCGATGGTCCACCGGAAGCAATGGAAGTGACACCAGGATCTTCAGCATCTAAGATGCAGACAGAATCTTTCAAATGGAGGCGGGGCCCCATAGATATCCTCAGAGGAAATAGAAACCCTCCAGTGATGCCGCCTGATAAAGGCAGCGAAGTGTGAATAAGCCGCACTCTTTTCCTCATTCATGAAAATGGCTGCCGAAAGTATCATCCACTGGAATTTCCGAGGCCTACTTAAGAACTTAGATGACATCTATGGAACACTTGTACAACACCAAGCAAACATAGTTTGCTTACAGAAAACACACCTAAACCCAACACACGCTAACCTTTAAAAAAATATGTGGTATACCGGAAGGACAAACAGGGCACTGCCCATTCATCTGGCGGTGTTGCTATCGCGATGAAGAAAGCAGTTCCGTCTCAAAGCCTCACCCTGGTTACTGAGTTAGAGGCAGTGGCGATACAAATCCTATAATTTGGACGAATAACAACCGTATGTTTACTATACATCCCTTCGGGCTACCACCTCTCTATTGAAATATTTCAAACACTCATCGACCAGCTCTCGCATTCATTTCTGTTGGTCGGAGATATTAATGCGCACCGCCTTCTATGGGCATCTAGAAGAACGGATTCTCGACGCTCCTGAATTAAAAACTTTCTTGTGTCTTCCCGCTCCGGTATACTTAATAAAAAAGAGCCAACGTACTTTAACGCAGTTTACTACTTATACACAGCAATAGATCTTTCTGTCAGTCCTCCTTCACTCATGACAACTACTGGGTGGGCTGTTACTTATATCCTCTACGAAAGTGATCATTTTCTTGTCTGTTTAAAACGCACAGGAAATGCGAGTGCGACAATCGCAAATGTAATCGAGTTCAGAGAACAAGATGCGGACAGGACGAAATTCCGAGAACATTAAAAATTGTCACGCTCATCAATTGAAAACCTAAGCATTGATGAATGTGAAGTGTTGGTCACACCACGCATTATACCGGCCACAGTGCAAAAATGCTGAGTGCAAAAATGCTCGTGACAATCAACATAATGTATGGTCTCAATTTCTCACATATCCTACAGCCGAAAGCTTGGTGAATTTTAAGTGCGCTAAAGCAAACGGTAGACGTGTCCGACGAGAGTCTAAACCACAGAGCTGACAGCCCTTCCTCTCATCGGTTAATTCTTCCACTGATACACATAAGGTGTATAACAGAGTAAGAGCTCTCCAATGGCACAGCACTCATCCGGTGCCTCTTGTTAGTACTGCTGGTGCTACACTGAACCACCAGGCAGATGCCATAATCAACACTTTGAGTATATTTTTCAGCTCAGCACATTATACAGACTCCTTCAAGCGATAAAAACTTGCGAGGAACGTAAACCTATTCGTAATGAAAGGCCATTGGCAGGAGGGTACAATGCCCCCTTTACTATAGGGGAACTAAAGGCATCGCTGGCCACGTGTGGCCGCTCTGCAGCAGGCCTGGAGAGGATTACTTACGGCTTGCTGAAACACCTACACGCAGAAACGCTTGACGTTATTCTCATTCTTTTCAACAATGTATGGTCCTCAGGGCGTCTACCCATGACCCATTCTTAAACAAGGAAAAGAAGCCACACTTGCTGCTAGTTAGAGGCCTATCGCGCTGACTAGCTGCTTGTGCAAGGTGTTCGAAAAATGATAAATCACCACCTTATGTATTACCTTGAATACAATGGCATGCTCGATCGTCGTAAAGCTGGATTCAGATCTGGCCGGTCGAAAACTGCAGTACTAGTAGTAGGAGTACTAGTAATAGTAGTAGTCGTAGCCGTAGTAGGTAGCCACCTCTCATTTAGTCCTTCGAATGTCACTTGGATGGCGGTACTTGTTTATTATTATTAAATGACGTAAAGATGCGAGATGACGGTACTTGGAGTGTTCACTAGATTGACGGACGGACGGTTGCACAGACAGATGCACGAACGCACGGATGGACGGGTGGGCGCATGCACGAACGGACGCACAAACAGATGCATGGGCGGACGGATGGATGGTCGAACACAGGGGCAGCCCCACGGACGAATGAATGAACGAATGGACGAACGAAGAGATGAACACACGGACAGACGGTCAGACGTACAGATGGTCGAACGCACGGACGGACGAACGCACAGGACGCATAAAGCGTCGCACAGGCGGACGCACGTGCGGACGGAAGCAAGAACGAACAGAAGGACGGCAGCG
This sequence comes from Rhipicephalus annulatus, assembly GCA_013436015.1. Classification (NCBI taxonomy): domain Eukaryota; kingdom Metazoa; phylum Arthropoda; class Arachnida; order Ixodida; family Ixodidae; genus Rhipicephalus; species Rhipicephalus annulatus. The sequence goes on along the minus strand of WOVY01016003.1, from coordinate 274,889 downwards.
CGGACAGACTGACGGACGCTTCGCCCCACTAATCAACAATCAGTTTATGGGTATTATGAGGTTTTTTTTTTCTTTACCAACCGTTGATTCCGTTGATTGATTGATTTATACGTGGGGCTTAACGTCCCAAAACCACCATATGATTATGAGAGACGCCGCATTGGAGGTCTCCGGAAATTTTGACCAACTGGGGTTCTTTAACGTGCACCCAAGTCTGAGCACACGGGCCTACAACATTTCCGCCTCCATCGGAAATGCAGCCGCCGCAGCGGGGATTTGATCCCGCGACCTGGGGGTCAGCAGCCGAGTACCTTAGCCACTAGACCACCGCGGCGGGGCAGAATGGTTCCGTTGAAGTGGCAACTACTACTAGCGGCCGTCTATGACAGTAACTGTTACCCGACCGACAAAACTTTGCGGCAGATAAGCCTGCAAGATTGACTAAGTTCCGGAACCGACAGTGCCCTAAACACAATATACCTCAAGAACATGCATCACTGCACGTTGCCTAATTAAAACAATATTGCTTGCGCGTCATTTGATAACATTCTCAATACACCTCAGAATGTAAGGCCTATAGTAGTGTAAAAATACACCGTGAGAAATGAAGCCCGTGTTTTCCTTTGTTGCCTAATTAACATTAACTACATTTTTTGCGTATTTCACGGCCATCAAGTGTATCAAGTGGAGTCTCTCAACTCTGGCATTCGCTTAAAATGTACAATAGAATTCTCTTTTTATTGCACTTCAGTGCCAAGTATTTACGTCACCAACTTCTGAACTCATCATAAAGACAGATATATATGGGCCACAATTGAAACTCATGGAAACAAATCCAAATAAAATTGAAGAAACGTAGGTAGCGTTATCTGCAGTGTAGGTACACTAGTTTAAAACAGCATCGTATTAGTGGACTAAAACAATCTGTCGGAGTGATATTCTGAGTGTCTCAACTGTGAAAATTGCATCCACGAAGAAAAGTGCTTCATTATTCCATTTAAAAAACGCATTGAAGTGCTTAAAAACAGCTGTATTTATTGCATTCGAAAAATCACAAGGAATGAAAACATCAGTTCGAAGTGCCACTGCAAACCCGCGGAGATTTTTTTTTTTTTTGGAAAGCGGACCTCCAGCCCAAGTGCACATTTCCAGATGCTGTAACTGGCACCCATTTCTCTCTTCAGTCTCAGGTCAACTTGGGGACAAGAAATATAAAACATTGCCATCATGTCTCGCGACTTCTCTACGAATGTGCTATAACGTTGTGCATGGGCTAAGACTCACCGCTGGGACTGATTTTTAGCATTGTTCAGAAGTGTGGGTACGTATAAGTTTTGAATATCGGTTATTGACCGATAGGCACCAGAAAACTTTACATATATGCATCGGTCAATCTCGGTATACCACATCCAGCATATGCGCTTCTTAAAGTTCATCAGTTACGAATAATAATAATAATAATAATAATAATAATAATAATAATAATAATAATAATAATAATAATAATAATAATAATAATAATAATAATAATGTACAATTGTAAGTTGTATTATTTTTTGAATTCCGCGAGAGCTAGCCAATGAGAATAGACCGTTTCATGTACCTGCCAGCTTATTTCTACATTCTACCTTGAAGAGAATACAGTCTCTATAAATATTTACTACTATATTCTTGATGATTTTCATCGGCCACATTCATTGTTTTCTTCCTAATCATAACTGAGCTGCGCAAAAAAATTTTAAGTACAAAAGGAAGACACCTGGACCGAGCGCTCACTAACAAATGAAACCTTTTCGGAGAAAACAGACATATATATGTGGTTACGAGAACACGTGCTGCGAAAGAAAGAAAAGATTAGATGAGCAGACAGATTGTAATAATGATGCGCTTCCGCAAAAACTACCTCAGCGGCATGTAACATAACCGAGGGTTTCACGACACATAAATCGCCGGCTTTGTTGATCAGATACGCTTCTTAAATTTCCCGCGCTATCTTTTCCCTGAATCTAGCTTTGCCTACCGTATCACCAAACAAGGGTACGCAGCAGCACTCTCTGGTATACAATGGTGTCGTGTGGAAAGTATTATTTTGTACGGACGAAGCGTTGTATAAATAATATGATTATGAATCACAAAGCTTCTCTGAAGAGATGACCATGCTCTAACTTGTCATTGCATTGTGAAGGATGTGGCTGCGCACCCTTGTTTGGTGACACGGTAGTTAAAGCTAGATTCAGGGGCAAGATAGCGCGGCAAATTGAAGACGCGTATTTTTTCAACAACGCTGGCGATTCGTGTGTCGAGAAAAACTCGGTTATGTTACATGCCACTGAGGTAGCTTTTCTGAAAGCGCATCATTATTACAATGTGTCTGCTCATCTAATCTTTTCTTTCTTTCACTGCACGTGCTCTTGTAACCGCATATATATATATATATATATATATATATATATATATATATATATATATATATATATATATATATATATATATATATATATATATATATATATATATATATATATATATATATATGTCTGCTTTCTCCAGTAGATCTTGAGCTGTTAGTTTGCTCTGTGTCCAGGTTTCTACGTTTTGTACTTCATTTTTTTTTATTGCGCAGCTCAGTTAAGATGAATTACCAACTCGCCCCGCCGCGGTGGTCTAGTGGCTAAGGTACTCGGCTGCTGACCCGCAGGTCGCGGGTTCGAATCCCGGCTGCGGCGGCTGCATTTCCGATGGAGGCGGAAATGTTGTAGGCCCGTGTGCTCAGATTTGGGTGCACGTTAAAGAACCCCAGGTGGTCGAAATTTCCGGAGCCCTCCACTACGGCGTCTCTCATAATCAGATGGTGGTTTTGGGACGTTAAACCCCACATATCAATCATCAATGAATTACCAACTCACCAGCAGCCCGTACTTCTCATTGTTTTATTCTAAGCTTTCTACTGCCTTAACCTAATGCTTTCGGGTGTGCACATTCTTGCCTTTTCTGTCTTTGTGGAAGCGTTCCGTATAGTTATGTAAATTCCTCATACCTTTCCTTCCAATTCCGTGATTTTCGTGTTGTTTTTTTCTTGTTCTCATTTTGCGTTCATTTTTGTCATCGCTTACTTGCTCTTTTTATTTGATTTCCTTATCTGAAAACTGTCCGTCTTTTATTGTCTTTCTTTAGTGTTTTATTTTTGTGTGCATGGGCACAATGACCTTATGGTTGTTCCTGGGTTCGGTAAATAAGGTATCGATTGAATAAAGCAATAATAATAATCAATCAATAAATCAATCATTTATGTAACGTGCCCAGGAACAACCGCAAGAACTTTGTGCAGGCGCACGCAAAAATAAAACAATAAAAATAAACAATACAATGCAGACAATCTTTAGAAATATCAAGAAAAAAACGCGTAGACATAGGGAAATGAACACAAAAGTGGAGGAGTGAATAAGACAGGACAAGAAATATTGAAGGGGAACGAAAAATTAGATTGCACATATACAACTATATATGCAAGACGGAGAAGGGAAGATTTTGTACATTGTACCATATTCTGTCAAGACAGTGCGAAGTTCAGATAAAAACAATGGCTGTGGACCATGAAAAACGTCAAGATCAAGAAAAATAACATTGTATAGACTTTGTATCTTGTGAACGGTAGAGTGTTGGAAGAAGCAGGCGGTTAAATGAAACGGTCTATTCTCTCTTGTTAACTTACGCGGAATTCGAAAGTTAACACAATTGAGAAGTGCGGAGCAGGATATGATACCATGGACTAGCTTGTAAAGAAATAACTGGTCAGAACGATTTCGTCGGCAGTGAAGTGATGGCAATGATAATAATCCAGCAGTATTTGAACGAGATCCAGAGTGATTTCTAGCAAACCGATGGTTATATATGCTCAATAATAATAATAATAATAGTAATAATAATAATATTAATAATAATAATAATAATAATAATAATTATTATTATTATTATTATTATTATTATTATTATTATGTATTATTATTATTATTATTATTATTATTATTATTATTATTATAGTATTATTATTATTATTATTAGTATTATTATTATTATTATTATTATTATTATTATTATTATTATTATTATTATTAACATTATTATTACTATTATTACTTTATTATTCCTATTATTATTGTTCTTGTTGTTGTTGTTGGGAAACCTTCGCGTTCTTCAAAGTAGTCAGGCATAATGACTCGGCGTACATTTGTTTACTTTCTTTAACAGTGGTAGTACAACAAAGTTGCCAAAAAAAGTTTTCTGCGGTGCCTTGCTTAGCACTGAAATAAAATGCAAAATAACATGGCCAATGAGATACTCTGTCTTTCTCATATATTCACAAACAGGCGCTAATTTCCAAGAATAACAACGCATGTTCCATACTTTTGTGCACAGAACTGATTGTACCGCGACATGCATATATTCCTCAAAGCAACGTACAGGCTAATTTGAGCATCACCAACTGAAATCGCTCCCTTTCTAAAACAGAAGTGCACAGGTTTATCAGAACAGTGTAAACCCTATACGTAAAAAAAATGTTTTTTTTTTTTTTAAGGACATGTACTTGTCTTTCGAAAAAGAAAAACACGCTTTGCAAGCGTCTAATTTACAGTCGAACAGAAGCGGTCGTTATCATGAACAGCCTGTACCTTATATGGCATCTCACGTCACCTAGCACAGCTGCGTCTAGAACGTGTGAAGGATTCGTTTCAGCATGAATATTTGCAATTGGTCCTTTTTTCATATTTAGAAGTGCACAAGCTTCTCAGAAATTACATACCCACACTTTCAATTAAACAACGCGCAATGTCTTCCGGTTTAACTGTAAGATAAAGAGGCCGAAGAAAAACAAAGAATAGGCTCCTAAAGCAAGCAAAAACATCTGGTGACTCATGCGCACGGGTGAATTATCTTGATTATAAAACTGGTAAGCCCGCAAAGACTAGAACAAGAAGACGACACACAAAAGGCTACTTCCAGCTGATCATTCATCGCGACACAAACACAGCACATATGTAGTATCTTCGCTCTTAAAATGGTCAACGCGCGTGCTTGAGAAATGGGCTATATGGTTCCCTCTTACACCAACACTGTATATATTATCTATTTTTTTTCACAAAAGGTTTGTTGAAATATTTCGATCACTAAAGTAACTTCATCACCGGGACTACACAATATCAATTCTAAAGTGCTGAAAATACCAAATGAGAAAGCTGTTAGGTCTATCACGCACCAAAATGTCGATATGAGTATGAGACACGCTGCAGTTATTTGGTCCGGAAACTTTAACAGAATTGCGTCAAAGAGCTCCTTTCGCGGAAATTGCGGCGTTGGCGTGGTTGGTTCTGAGCGAAAAATCATCATCTTATGCATAACCGAAACATCCAGAACGATGTAAATAAAAAATAAATTATGAAAAACACTGGAGCAGAGTGGGGACCAAACCAGCGATGTTTCGGTCTGAGCGGGGATCAAACCCGGGCTGTTTCCGTGGCTGGCGGATGTTCTACCACAAGGCAACGCCTCTGCTTGAGAGTACAGTGAAAAGAACTACTTCTCCTTGGAAATGCAGTGAAAGTAGCTTTCACGATTCACAAACACACGTGTCCTGTATCTATGCTTCACAACGCAACATGAAATATTGCAGTAATAATGCGTGGTACAAGCGTCAATGGTGAACGGGCGTCAGAATATGTGATTATACTCATGGCTTCGTGGTTAAAAGTCGGTACCCCACTAAAAAAGGCCACACACGCTACTGCGCCTATTCCCTACAGGCCACTTATAGTGGGTGCATTGCGAATTGGAAAAAGTTTTATGCACTAAGTGTTTGAAATACGCACTAGGAACACGATGTCACTATCGCGTTCACCTTCTAAAGGCGAAGCTTTAGGGTCCCTTAATTTTTTACCGTCGAGTTTGCTGACAATGCACAGTGCAAACGTCCTCTACAATTTGCCGCTATTGAAGTACGACGGCCGCAGCTAAAATCGAACCCGAGGACCTTTTGGTTAGCAACTCAGCACCACAGCCACTTCTCCACCGAGTTTGGCAGTATATACAAAACAGGCTAATTAGTAAAATTCACGAAATTTCAAACTTCCCTCGATTAACCAACTGCATAGCTAGCTTTCTTAAACCTCGATCCCAATATGTGTAATTCAACTCCACTTCGCCCTAATACACTCTTCTCCAGTTAATTTACTAACCTAAGAAATACTAATCCGTCCAAAAATAGAGTATGCTTGTTCTGTCTGGCATCTCTCTGAATACGTCATAACTGATTTGACGGAATCAATACAAAAGAGTGTAGTTAGATATATTCTTATTATTGATGCACTACTTGCGCAGCTAACCTGAAAAAAAAAAAGCTGGACTGCCTAGTTTCGAGTACGCCACAAGTCTGGGAGGCTTTCACTCTATTATAATATTTTTTCATGTGTTGCCTAACTATTCTACCATCAATGCAGCTCATCGCATCTCTCATGGCATCAGCCATAATAAAGCCGTGTGTCCTCCCTGTTCCCGCACAGCCACGCACCTACAATATTTTTTGTCAAAACTGCTATCGACTGAAACAACCGTCTTTCACAGATGACCCTTCACGTCAACTACACCCATTCCAAGCACTTCGTTGAGTCATCGTATGTGAATGTTAACTAACTTGTTTGTTACTATTGCATTAGCAATTATATGAACACTCTCGGCTGGATCTTGCCGACGCCGTCAATGCCATTCACCTTATAGTTATACGTATCTATATATGTAAACTCAAGAAATGAAAATAATAAACTGAAAAGAGACTCCGGCGCGTGGAATCGAACGTATGAATCGTGAGTGCGAGGCGTCAACTACTGTGCCATCGAGGAGCACCTCCTTCAACACTCAAGCGGCAAGCTATATATACCTACCACTTACCGCTGGGGACGGGTATCTCGGGGGGAACTACTATCGTGTTTTCCGCATTACCAGCGAGATGGTGCAATGAGCGCGTGCGTTGCCCGATTATCACGATCCGACTGCGCGCGCTCTCATCTCTCACGCATACTTTGCTCCTCGGAGAGCGGACGTTCTCGCGAGTGCTCGCTTATCTCGTGGTAGGGACAATCGTACCCTTAGGGTTTTCACCGGGATGATTCTCTTGTAGTTACAGGGTGCATGATACTCACTGCACCCATAGCGCAGTCTTCGTTTTGCGAAAAGGACACGCTTTTCAGGCACAGCGATCTAGCAACTGAGACGCTTATCCGCGTTAATCTGTACCCGTGAATACTATTCGTGCTTAATTTGTGTGTGAGAAACGCGGGGCACGTTTCAACCTGCTTGCCAATTCTGCTCGTGCCCTTTCAATTTGTTGCTATTCGTTGATTCGCCTTTGCGGCAAAGCTGGGACTTCTTTCTCACTCGCCATGTCAAGCCTTGTGTACACTAGAGGGTCTCTGAGATACATTTCATAAATGAATTCAATACACAATTTATTAGAATATTGCTAACCTAGACAAGTGTAATCAAGGTATTTATTTATTCATTTATTTACTTATTTATTTATTTATTTATTTATTTACACATACTGCGGCGCTAATAGCGCTATGGCAAGAGTGGGTATAGAAGAATTCGCAGAAATATAGCTGAAAACAAGGAAAATAACGCGACCAGGTAACACAGTTACGACGTGTGAGCATTGAGGCAAAAATATCAGAACATAGAAGAAACGGAACTAAGAAACACCATTTGTGAAGAGATCAGTGCATTTCACACATATGTGTTATAGATTTCAGCTAGAAAACCCTGCGTTGGGCGTCAACGAACAGAACCAGGTAATTGATGATTGATTGATACGTGGGGTTAACGTCCGAAAACCACCATATGATTATGAAAGACGCTGTAGGGAAGGGCTCCGGAAATTTCGACCACTTGGGGTTCTTTAACGTGCGACTAAATCTGAGCAAACGGGCCTACAGCATTTCACTTCCATCGAGGATGCAGCCGCCGCTGCCGGGATTCGATCCTGCCACCTGCGGGTCAGCAGCCTAGCCCCTAGGCCACCATGGCGGAGTCATAACCAGATAATGAACTTAAGTATACGATGAAACAGGGTAAAAAAATCACGGAGTGATTGAGGATTAGTGAATGAGGATTAGTGAGGATTCACTCCGTATCCACGGAGTGAATGAGGATTACTGTGGCGAAGCGTCCGTCAGCCCGTCCGGGCTTCCATACGTCCACGCTACCATCCGTGCGTCCATCCATGCGCCCGTCCATCCGTCTGTCCGTCCGTTCATGCGTCTATCTAGTGAGCACTCCAAGTACCGCCATCTCGCATGTCCTGTGGCGCATACCCGCTCCGTGGGTCCATCCATCCGTTCATCCGTCTGCTGGTCTGTCTGTCCATCCGCCCGAGCGTCCATCTAGGGAACACTCCAAGTACCGCCATCTCCCATCTCGCATCTCCTGTGGCACTTATCTGTTCTAGAGCTGGTATGTGCCACCGGTGGCTACGCACGACAACAACGGAGTAAAGACAGACCAGAACTCTAAGGAGCTTCGCCCCTAAAAACTGAACTTGCACATATTAGTTTGAGCGTAGCAAGGCCGCAAAATTAGGTTGTGATAGCTTCTAGTCGTTTACTGTGGGGAGAAGTTTATGTATTCCTTGTTATTAGATGCGAAGCATTTCTTAGTGAACTTCAGCGACTTTGAGCGTATCTATCTATCTATCTATCTATCTATCTATCTATCTATCTATCTATCTATCTATCTAGCCGTCTACGACTTTTAGCTCTCCTGGTCATTTTCATAATGGTATCGATAACAAACTTGGTATGGCATAGAATGGCTGTATGAAGAACTTATTTGATTAGTCATAACATAAAAATCGAAACATGTATGTCATGAATGTTATTATTTACATTTCATAATCCTTCAGCTTCTGTGGTGGTTTCGTTCACATGGCATGTTGCAAAGCTGGTATGCTATGACATGACTGCATGGCGAACACAAGCGACAGACCCTAACATAAAAATCATGACATGCCTGTCATGTAACAACATGGCTACATGTCACGCTTATGATGCGCTCGTGGCCGTTTTGCTAGCGTCAAATATACCAACTTTGGTATTACAATACGTTATTGAATGACGAAGGTATGTGACTGGTGCAAACATGATAATCATGAGATGCGTGTCATGTAACAGCATGACTACATGCCGCGCTCATGATGCGCTGGTGGCCGTTTCGCTAGCTTCCCTTGTACCAAACTTGGTGTTACGGGACGTGAATGGATGACGAAGGCATGGTGCTGCAGCGATCATGATAAACATGAGATGAGTGTCATGTAACAACATTATTACATGCTACGCTCATGATACCCTCGCGGCCGTTTCGCTAGCTTCACCTATGCCAAATTTGATATTACGTGACGTCAATGGTTGACGAAGGTCTGTGACTGGTGCAAACATGATAATCATGAGATGCGTGTCGTATAAGAAGGTGAGTATACATGTGACCGTCAAGGCGCCAATACATTTTGACGTGACGCAGTGCACGTGCTCGCCAGCGTTCATTTCGTCGCGTCACGCCGGCGTTGCCACTCTACTAGGTGCCGGCCCTGCCATGTACTCGCAGGCGCAGGCCGCGCTGCGTTGCTTTGACGCATGCTTGTTTCAGTGCATCCGGCGTCCCTCCGTCATGAAAAGAGGGAGATGCAGTGTTGTCTGGATAACACACCGGCGCGAAATGCAGCATGTCGCATTTCACACCGGTAGCCGTCGGGCTGCGCCGATGGACGCTGGTCGCGCTGGTCGCACCTGGCATTGTACTATAAAGTGCTCACGTTTTGCTAACGTAGCTTGGCTGTGCCCAGCGTGCGCGCGCGTCAACACTACAGTGGAGTATATTGGGCCCTTCATGATGCGCTCACGGCCGTTTTGCTTGCTCCACATATACCAACCTTGTTGTTACGTTACGTCAATGGATGCCGAAATATATGACTGGTGCAAACATGATAATCCTGACAAGCGCTTCATGTAAGAACATGACAACATACTACGCTCATAGCGTGCTCGCGACCGTTTCGTTAGCTCCACATAAAGTAAGTTTAGTATCACGTGAGGTCAATAGATGACGAAGGTAAACGATGCATCCAAACATAATAACGGCATCATTTACCTCCACCTCGTGACGTTGTGCTGATTTTAAAGTAACATATATACCAACCTTTCTCATTCGTTCTTCGCATATCGTCATTCTCACTGTACGTAGGATCTGCCACCTTTTTCACAGTTTATATTTGTGGAAAATGATGCTAAGCAAGAATTTTAGTAATCTTATTCGGCGAGTCGAATAAAGTGAACTGCAATGAAGACAGAGTAGTGTAGGGTGATAAATCGCGGTTGCATTGATGAGATATGGATCTTACCGCCATTTTTCTGGTCCCCTTCTAGTTCCTAAATCTCGCACTGCTCATAAGGGTTCCAGACAACGGACGAGTAGTTACGTACAAGATAAAATAGTGATTTATGTAGGAGAAAGCATGTGTCTTTCTGGAAATCAGACAGAGCGCAACGTAGAAGATAGTCTAGTTTAGGTGAAGCATGAAGAGCTTCGCTTAGTTAAGCCCACTGGAGCAATTCTAGGCATGACCAAGCCCAATTAGGAGAACGCGAGTTAAGGCAGAATGTTTAAGACTACTTATTTCAGCCTAAATGCCGAGGCATGTTGAGTTGAAGCTCTAAGCGCATGCACGGAATTTCCTAGACGGCGACAAGCGGCAGCGACAAACATGTTCCGTCGCGCCGTCGCGTCGTGACGACTTCCACCGCATGTCGGACACAAAGTGTGACTGTCGCTTGAATGACGACTACCCTGTTTATAGCCATAAAATGCGATTAGAAGTTTGAAAGTTGGTCGATGACAACATGCCAAACTTATTACTGTCTTGTGTGACATCAGGAGGCCACAAGAGCTTTTCACCACCTTCTTTTTACGCAATTGGTTTAACCATGACAGGTTGCTCAAAAGCGCACTCTGCGACGACTGTGACACACTTCGAACAGCGATTTCGCATTGTAGCAGGCGATGAAATTTTTCCTTGCTGCAATGCGTCGAAAGATTAAAATAAGCCTTCGATAACAAGATTTAGGACGAAATACGGCCGCTCTTTCAGTCACCGCGTGAACTGAGAATGTAACTGAGAATATAGCCGGTAGCTTCCGTTCTTTGAAGTAAGCGTAGTGTCAAGCATTGAGAGGAAATCACAACCGAAGCGAAGACCAAGGACACAGCAATGTTGCCGGAAATCGCCACGCTGACTTTCGGGCGACAAGCGATCTTGTTCAGTTTTCCAGAAACGTGCGACGCGACAAGTGGCAACAACGGATGTGCCTCCGCGACAGCGAATCTTACCGCTCGTCGCTGTTGCGAGGAAATGGCGTGCATGTGGTTAAAGCTCAAGTCTTCATAATCTGGTTAAGGTGGTTTATGTAATAGTTTATTTGTTTTCGAGGGCCACAAACTTCTTTGAATAGTTTTCTTCGGCGCCTTCCGCTTTCTTTATTTGTGAAAACCAGAAACAAAAAAAACAAATCTATGTTTTAAATTTTCAGAAGTGCGTGACGGTCTATCGCGTAAAAGACACAAACATGCGTGCCACCGGCACTGCATACGAAAACCACAATGCATCGCGTGTGTCATGCGTGTAAGAGTGATCACATATTGTGTAGTTGTAGCTCATAGTCCCACCTGAGCTGTACTACCGGAGTTGAGAGACGTCGGAAAGCCTTCACGGGTTACACGCTAGCCTCTTGACACGTGTGGACCGAATAAAAAAACAAAATTTCCGGAAAATTAAGTACGGTGAATATAAAACGCAGCATCAACGATTCTGCCAGTATTGGGCAATCCTTGAAAAGAGTCGAACAACAGTAGCCAAAATAACTTCCTTCAAAATCGACATGACTCGTACCACGCTTGCAACTATGGCACTTCTCGTGCTCATAGCGATGACGCGGTCAATTCCTTATCAAAAAACGTTTTACTATCCTTCAACCTGGCCGTCGTGGGATCCATGGGTGAGCTGGTATCGTAAGTTTAGTTATTTATTCCTTTTATAACCGTGACCAGAATTTGGGGACATGTGCACGAAGTGCCATTTCTCATCGATCACAGCGGTGAGCAAGTCAATGGGAAACAGTAAAAAAAATTGTCTGACGGAAAAAGATTCCTATGGAGAACCACTCCTGGTTCACCGCAGCAGAGACTTATTCGTACAATATTGCACCATTAGTGTTGCACAACAAACCAGGTGGATTCCCAGTCTTTTTCATATCTTACAGTGCGATGCCATTTGTTTCTAATTGGTGCTGTTCAATAGTCCTGCTAAGCCCCACACTATGCAATACAATGCAGCACTTTTACCCAAATTGTTTAGTGGATCTCTGCTATTTAAAACCAGAAGTCACTTTTGATAACTAGCTTATTTTAAGCGATTCCCTATTTCCTATTCAGTTTCGGCAGGATGCCCCGTACAGGTGACCGCTGTTCTTGGGAATTCTTTATACTTAACAGGACTGCAAAATCTGTACTATGACAAACTATTCGACTTTTGCATATTGGTGGTGGTGGTGGTGGTGGTGTGGCAACAGGCAGGGTTAGCCTGGCCTGCATGGCTGGCAATTGTTCCGCCTGAGCATCTCCTGAATATGGAAATTGTCACCACGTGCCAGACAGCCCTGTGTCTCGCAAGAAGACCAACAAAATTCGTTGCACGTTCCTCTTAGTTTCCGCGGGTCCTTCAGAAATAATGACGTCATCAACTGTACGGTGCCTATGACAGCCTTTTCGCAAGGTGCGAATCATCGCTGCTCTTTGCACACCAAACTGTGGGCAAAGCCAAATGAAATGTTCAATATTACATTTTCTGTTTGTTTTTGGTGATAACCCTTCTGTGAACAAGTGGTGGCACGTATAGGAAATCAGTGAGAATTCTTGTAATTTATGAGCCATACTAGAGCTTTTACTAGGCGTCTCTGAGACGTACGCGCGCGACAGGCTAGCGCTTCTCGACAACGCTCCTACATAGAGTAAATATAAGAGGGCCTTGAAATTTAACACTTTCGGATGGCTTAGCGTTCATAAAATAAACGACTGATATATAAATATATCAGTATTATGCACATAACATCGGCAAATTGTCATTAGGCAGCTATAATTCTGTAGCAACTGTGAAGTAAGTTCACAGTTAGACAATTAGGAAAATCCTATGGCAGTAGTCTAAATGTAGCTCCATGCCTTCCCACCTTCCTAAACTATTTTCACATTTCTGCACAGAGAATACATCTGTTGCATGCAACATCAGCCCGCACAGCCCTCATTGTGCAGTTTTGAATGCGCCAGCGTTCGTACACTAGAGGTCGGGGTTACTTACTACTAGCACATAGACTTACTGAGCCTTTTCATCGACTCGCACTTCTATTGCGAAAGTAATTATATGGACACTCTCGGCTGGATTTCGCCACTAGCGCTAGCGTCGATTTTGATGACCACCGTCATTTATTGCACATTTATACGTATCTATATAAGTTAAAGCGCAAGAAAGAAACAAAAGTATTCTAAAATACGACTTGGGCACACTGAATTGAACGTCCAACCTCTTGCTTGTCAGTGCATGGCGTTAGCCACTGAGCTACGAAAAGACGCCACCTAGAGCGTAGAAATGGGAAGCTATTTATACCTACCAAGCACTTACCACTGGCGGTCGCTCTCTCGAGAAAACTCTCCTGTTTTTAGCATTGCCAGAGAGATGGCACGATGAGAGCACATCGCCACATCGTCGCAACGCGGCGGCGCGCGCTTTCATCTCCCACACATACTTTGCCCATGGAGAGGAGGGTGTGGACACTCACTCGCGCACCCTTCTCTCGTGGTGGAGAGGATCGTATGTCTTGGCTGACTTTGGGCTTTGACCAGAACAATCCCGTTGTAGTTACTGGGTGCAAAAAGGTCACTGCAATCGTTGCAAAGTCTCCGTTTGCGAAAACGCCGTGCTTTTCAGACACAGTAATGTAACAACTGAAACATTTATTCGCGTTTATCTGTACCTGTGAGTACGTTTCGTGCGTCATTTGTGCGTGGAAAACGCGGGGAACGTTTAGATCTGCTGGCCATCCTGCGCGTGACCTTCCGATATGTTGCTTTCGCGTACATTGTTTCGACTTGGTAGCAAAGCTGTGACTTTTTATTTGCATCTATTCATGTTTCTCTACATGATTATTATTACTATTCAATTCCGTTATACAATGACACATCCGACTGCAGAGACAATTTTATGTTATCTCCCTCTACAGCTTTGCCTGTTTCCTATTGTCACTGTCATTTTCTATATGTTAGTGTAAATGATGTCATGCCCGACAGCTTTCTTGCATGTCTCCTTGTTTCTTTCATGGCTGTTTAAGGGTGAACGTGACCATGAGGAACTGAAAAAAGCGATAGCATCGAAAGTGATAATACCGCTCACCAGCAGGCCTACATACCCACCTGTTTCACCATTTGGTTCCTTGTTCCGGGGGCACCATATGAGCGTACAACCTAAAAATAAACACAAGTTCCTTCCCCTGACTGCCTGTATCGGTCCTAGCAAAGCTTTACAAGAATGGTTAAGAGCAGTTCAGTTACACGACAATGACGGATTGGTGACTCTTCAACCTATCTATCTATCTATCTATCTATCTATCTATCTATCTATCTATCTATCTATCTATCTATCTATCTATCTATCTATCTATCTATCTATCTATCTTTTCTCGCATGCCATGTTTTGAGAATGGAGGAACGTAGCGTCCAGCCGCAATAAGCTGTGCGGCCCGGGTAGAGAGCTCGCACTCAGTAACCAAGTGGCTTATATTTCAATGAAGTATGGACCTTCCTGACTTTCAATTTATTGGATGCACTGTTATCTAATTCTTTCTGCGCATTTAAAGATTGATGACGCAACCCACAGGTTGTCGAGTGGGTGAAATCTTCAGGGAGTGCGAGAGCAGCAATTGCGGCGAGCTGAAATGCTGGCAGCTAGAAGGCTGGGAGGAGTACATCGAGCATCCGTGTGATCTTGACTGCGTGTCCAAGTGCTTCTGCCGTCCTGGATTGTACAGAAATCGCAAAGGGCGGTGCGTGAAGCCGTGGCGTTGCCCGCAGTACAAATACCGCGCAGTGTTCAACTGGACAAACTTTCTCTGAAGAAATGTGGGGAAGATGTTTTGCTTTTTCAATAAAATACTTGCAACAAGTGGTGCATTATTTTATGTATTATTTGCTTATTGACACATTTTTTAAAGATGTACTTTATACAAGGCCAAAGAAAGTTTCAAAAGCAGGTTGTCATTGAACTAAGCATTGAGAAAATCTACCCTGGCATTATGATGGTCATCAAGGATTGTGTGTGTAGATAGGAAGGAATTGTGTGTGTAGATAGGAAGGGAATGTGTATTTTGCACAAGTATTGACTGACCCATTCAGAATATTTTTTAAGCAAAATGAAAGCATGCAGACTTCTTGACACCTTCTGATTGTATATTTAATTCTGACATAGATATACCTCAGGAATATGATGGCGAAGTTCTTCTAGAACTAAGAGCCGTACTTGAACACGGAGTAAAAAAAAGTTTTCATTTATCGGCAATTTCTTCTGCCTGAGTGATGGTTTGATGGCACGATGTAAGTTGGGAGATATCGGAATGCTGATCTGACAACGAAGTGTCCGCAAAGAAGTTTGAGTCGAGTTTATTCAGACACGTGACAACTACATGAAATCACTTTGTATACGTGGTTTGGTACAAAGAAAAAAGAAACTGCATGCCACAACTCGACGAGCACCCTCGTCCACAAAGTGAGACTAGCGGCAGAAATCTGTAAGGTTATGTACTTTGCTAAGTATCCCGCGCTTGCGTTGTTATTTAATCTTCCTTTTCAAATGTATATTCTTCTACGTCCCCTACGGTTAGCCTTAATCGACGCGTTTTCTTTAAGTGGAGCGTAGTAGGCTTCACGAAAGCTCACATTTCTAAACAATGACCGCATTTTGCTTATGTTCTTGATTTAACGGAAATAAGGAAATGATGACTTTAAATGGGCTAAAATGACATCGTCGTCCGCGTGCGCATATATGCGCATGCAGACAAGGCGATGCAGGTGAAGAAGAGCAAGGCATATCCGAAGCCTTTGACGAAGTGCATTGCTACCAACCGAGTACATTACGCCTATTGCTGAAGGGTGTTGTGAGATTTGCCATGTGTCCTACATACCGTCAAGGAGAGTGGTTTTACATTACCACTTGTAGGAGTGTATAACGGTAAAGCGCAGCAGGCAGTTGTCTCTGCCTTTGTTCAGCAAGATGTTATGCTTCCATCGAAAAAAAAGAAACAAAGCTATTTCAATTTGTTCTAATCTGAATCTTGATATGCTGCGTCGTAATGTAGCTAGTAGTTCAAATAGTTGTTTTGAAATCTTTTTCAGTGCTAAGTGTTGATATATCATTTTCATAGAGCTATAGTGTCCGTGAATGCCTCTAGAAGAAAATGTGCCGCGTCATGTTTGCGAAAATCTTTCATCTTTCTAAGAGTCAATCACCCCTTCCTCTATAGACAGAAGTTCAGAAGAAGTGCGGCCATTTGTGCCGAGCTGGGGCAAAAGTCTGAGTCCGATTAGAATAGATGTTCGAAACCTGTTTTATTCACTGTGACCTTTTATGGTACTGTGTGAAGGATGCCAGGCTAGAATTCCTTGCTATAGCATTAACGAACACTATGAGAATTGCTGTGAACGTGTTTTTAGAATTTCCGACCTTTTATTTCACGTCAACAATCATTATTTGGAATGACAAGCTTCGTCTTCAAAAGAGAGGATTTTGCATCGGTTTCAATGTTGCCTCAATTTCCAGTGACTTAGTT
Source organism: Rhipicephalus annulatus (assembly GCA_013436015.1). Classification (NCBI taxonomy): domain Eukaryota; kingdom Metazoa; phylum Arthropoda; class Arachnida; order Ixodida; family Ixodidae; genus Rhipicephalus; species Rhipicephalus annulatus. The sequence goes on along the minus strand of WOVY01016003.1, from coordinate 257,928 downwards.
CTAGTGCGATTCGACCAGTCCGTATGCGGTGCCTTACAATCCACAAAAAGTGCTGAAAGGTTTTAGCTTGCTCGATGGTTCTTGTTTAATTTTCGTTGATTTTGACTGCCAGAAATGGTAATGTTATGCTGAAAACACGCTGGCTCTTTTTTATATTTTTCTTTATTCTCCTGCAGCTTACATTCTAATTCCATGTGGATGGGAAACATCGCTTTCTCGATGTGTTTTTTTTGTTGTTGTTGTTGTCTTCAGCAGCGATCACATCAGAGGCAAGTACAGACCCCAGGGTAAATACCACGTTATCTCGTTTAACACAGCAAAGCCAAAACTGATTAAACGTGGTATTGTCTACGCCCCTGTGGTACAGTGAACACGGAGCTCGGCTTCTCACGGAAAGGTCCTGGGTTCGATCCCGGCTACAGAGGTTGCATTTCGATGGAGGCGAAAAGGTAGTGAATCGTGTGCTGTGCGGTGTAAGTGCACATTAAAGAACACCAGATGACCAAAATTTCTGGAGCAGTCCATTACTGGGTCTCCCATAATTATAACGTAATTTTTGCTTATAAAACCCCGGATTAACTTACTATTATTTTTATTAACGTGGGATTGTAATCCTTAGCCTAACAAATGCACTTGAATTGTCATGTCGTCATAAACTGTTGGAAGTGATGGCACAACAGTTGGAACGCCTGGCTGCCTCAGATTACCATGGGCATGTAATGGTGGCTGTCGCAGAGAGCATGCGCCGAAAATTTCGCGCATAGAATAAAGAAATTCGTGAAATAGAAAAGACAAAAATTAATAAATGGCTGGCATTTCATCTGTGAACAGAACATCCCATAGGATGAAAAAATCGCGCGAACTTCGAGCACTGAGTTTCTTTATGCTCCTGCAAAATTAAACAGTATTAGACTCCTGACAAGACCATAAAATTCAATGAACCGGGAAAATAATGCCAAGAAAAGCATAAAAATAGATATATCAAATGCACTGAAAATGTATTTCGGATTTCTCTGAAATGCGGTACAGTACATTTTACGCAGGTAAGACTGGACGGTGTGCAAATTGTAGAATAAGAGAGCATGACGAGAATGTAAAACGTGCACAGGATTGTTGGTTTGCCATCCACTCCAGGTTATTTACATGATCAACTTTTTTTTAGTAGTGTAGTATAGTCAGTAAACGCAGTGATCACCTAACACGCGAAAAGTTTGAAGCGCATAAGACTGCACTGCCGATTAACAACTTTGGCAGCCCCCCATCCAAACGACTTATTGCCCAAAGAAATGTAGTATGCACGGGAGCTCTTTTCGTAACCTGTCTCACTTGTGCTGCTGGTGGCCTATCTGCGCTATGTCCAGTGCCGTAGTTCTATGCAATTGGCAAGCACGTGAAAATATAGGCGTTGCATTTGCTCTTCACAGTACATTGCTGAGAGTCGGGGCTGTGTACCTTGTTTTTCTATGCATCTTGCGGTTTTTCGCGCTGTTGATCAACAGTTTTGCTTATTTTTTTCAACTTGTGCTTCACTGCTTGCGTATACGTGCGAACCTATTTCACCTCTACAAACTTTTATGCGGTGTTCGATTTTCATTTCCCGATATTATGAAGTTCAGTAACGTTGAAAGATAGGTGAGTTGGGGATAGTTCGTGTTTAATTGTGAATCATCTCACCAAAAAAAGGCACAAAAGTCATTTAAGTTTCTTCCTTGCCTTGTCTCTTTTCGTTCCTTCACAAGTAAACATGAATATCTTAAGTTTGACTGAATGACATTTCAAGCTTTATTATTATTTTTAAAACATATTTTTTCTGCTACGTCAGAAGGAGTAGGCAATGTCTATATGAAGGCATGAACTTCTCCTATTCCTCATTTCTATAAAAAAGAATAACAAAGCGACATCGACAAATATATAAAAAACCACGAAAGAACATCAAGAAAAGCGACAAGATAATGTGTTGAATCGGTTAATAAACTTCAGTTGGAGGTCAACGCTAGCCCTCATATATTTTCTTGTTACTGTATCTCTCTCAAGCAGTTCACGCAGCTTTAATACACTAACTAGGCCGGTCGCACACTTTCCGCACACTATGCTGGAATTCATATACAATTGGTAGTTTGGGGACATCAAACCGCAAGAAACATCATTACAAACACTAAAATTTATTTATACTCAAGAAGAGTGGCTACTTGGGCTGATTGGTATTGCATTCAATATTAGTATAGTTTCTTTGTGCGCAGATGCGCAGAACGTTTCAAAAAAAAAGTCAGAATAACAGAGCGCAGTCGCAGTCGCAGTCACAATACTTATCGAATTCGCAATCTTACTTATCCTCATCTCATTTTTGTTAAATGGGACATGTGAGCTGGTTCTCACTAGTAAAAAAAAAGAACATGACGTGAAATGTGGGTATGGGGAAGTCGTACGCAGCGGAGAATACTTGCATCATGTGACTGGCACCGGTCGCGCCACCGGTGCTAGTCAGCCATCTGAACGAGCCTTAACATTTCGTCATTAATGAAAGCCGATCACACCAAATCAAACAAATAAGGCTGAATGGCGATATTGACAAGTTGATGGCTGACACTATATACTGTTGGTGGCGAATGGCTACTGCCAGCTAATTCAGTTAACTTTCACTGTTCCCTTTTGTAAAGTTGTAATGAATACATTTGCACTATATTAAATGTGGTCCAGTCATGCAGCTTTTTCGCAGGTCAACTCTCTTTCTTGTGTTTAAATACACTACGTTCTTTAGCCTACTAATTACCAAAGACATTATGATACAGTGTGCTTGCTCTACGGGAATAAATTTTATGTTGTACGTAGCAGCTGTTCTGAGACGTACATATTCGCAGTGAACCTAACTAGCTACATTGCTGTGGTTAGGAGTCGCATGAATAGTGCCCATTGTTAAAGCAAGTTCTTCCATGATAGAACCTAAGTGTTTTTTTCGATGTGCGTGGCTGAAGCTGCCAACGCCCAACCATGGAACGTCTGTAGTTCCTTTGTTTTTCACTAGAGAAACATTGTTGCAGACATCGTATACGTCAGGAACCTTTTAGGATAAACAGGAATACTCGGCGATTGTTCTTTCGCGTGTTGTCCAACAGGCATTGTTCGAAGACGCAGATGTGTGGTATTGAGGAGTATTTTTTTTTTGTAAAGGCATTAAATGCGCCGGGCATCTTTTAGAATCTTTCTTACATGTCAAAGATGGGCAGTGCCACGATAAAAGAGTACCACGATAGTATCCTGAAGACAATTTTGGGTATCTGTATTTCTGGATCGATATACTTTAGGAAAATTCATTTTTATCTCAGTAGCGAAATACTTTGACGATGTATCGATTATATTCTGATAGAGTGCAGAACGTTTGTATCTAGCAACATTTTTCTTGAAAAGGGATGGCTTGTTAGCATGCTATGAGGAAGACTTTTCTATCCCTATTCAAGCGAAAGTACTCTACCGGTGAGCGAAATAGTGCATGATGGCGGAGAAGGATTCTCCTGTCACTCAGCATGGTCCACGCGATCAAAGTGTCTGATGCCGTTGACGGCAAAATCTCGGAGAGAGATTTTGTCATCGTTCCCATGCGAAAGTAACTGTCTCCCACGGGTTGCAGCGCAAGCACGAAAGGGCTTCAATAAAAGCGTATGGAAGACGAGGAACGGAAGGCAAAGAGGAACAACATGAGCACTGTTACAAGGGTCTCCTTTGTCTTCCATTCCTTGCCTTCCATACGCTTTTCTTCCAACACTTTAGTGCTTGCGCTGCAACCCTTATTATCATTAAATTCAAACAACGAGCCCAAATTGCCGTTCTTCTTAAATCTCTCCCAAGGCACCCAAAATGTTTTGATTGGAAAAGTTTGGGCACTTGATGTGTCTTGCCTTCAGGCTGTATCGACGCTGTCTAAATGGCAATCTATTTCAGAAGCAGCTGGAGGTTAAGGGTGGTTAACCTTATGTCTAAGAAACCTCGAGTCGAGAATAAATGTGCGCTTTTCCTAATGCACTGTCAATCAACAGTGGTTTGGGCAATGTTTCTGACTTGAAAGTTTCAACACGTCGGAGGAGTAACCATTATATTACTCGTGCCTAATTAATATCTTAGCGGGGCATAAGAAACTTCGAAATGAACAAAGTACTCAGATATTTGCATTTTTATCTGTATCCGTGTAACTGTAGTTTGAGTACTTCTTGCTCCTTTTTTTCAAATAAATCTCCGAAATATTTCACTACATAAAAAGCAAATAAATCTCAGTATCCACATTAAATATTCCCAGCCTTGTATTTCGATATCTGTATTCAGCATACATCAAAAGTTGTGATCAATACCCAGCACTTCTACATTGAAACTATCATAGTTTGCTAGGAAATCATAGCAGTTCTTGAATTCAAAGCTGTGCACATGACTCGTTCATAGCTTTTCTTACATACATAAAATTCTAGGTGCCACCAAGGTGGAGCAGCGTTCCAAAGAGGAGGACATGCTGCCGACCGTCTCAACAACGACAGTTCGGAGGATGCTGACGAAGCTTCTTTCTCGTAAAAGAAACGCTTCATGAACGTACTTAAATTTGCATTCGGCTCGAAAGACTGCGGGACCCTCGATGCGCATTGGCTGCACACGCTAGTTGCAGCTGGTGCTCCGCCACTCGTGCTTCTTCTTGAGCCCGGACTGCTGCAGCGACTCTGCTGACAGAATGTATTTAACGGATCAGCAGTTGGCGCTGTTGGAAAGTTCTTTGCTGCTCAAGTGTTCGTACGATCCATGCCCTCCCTATGCGGAAGTCGTAAGATGAACCATCCTGCTACGCCCAACTCTTCACGTGCGAGTGATAGATAGATAGATAGATAGATGGATAGATAGATGATAGATAGATAGATAGATAGATAGATAGATAGATAGATAGATAGATAGATAGATAGATAGATAGATAGATAGATAGATAGATAGATAGATAGATAGATAGATAGATAGATAGATAGATAGATAGATAGATAGATAGATAGATAGATAGATAGATAGATAGATAGATAGATAGATAGATAGATAGATAGACAGACAGACAGACAGACAGACAGACAGACAGACAGACAGACAGACAGACAGACAGACAGACAGACAGATAGACAGATAGATAGATAGATAGATAGATAGATAGATAGATAGATAGATAGATAGATAGATAGATAGATAGAGAGATAGATAGATAGATAGATAGATAGATAGATAGATAGATAGATAGATAGATAGATAGATAGATAGATAGATAGATAGATAGATAGATAGATAGATAGATAGATAGATAGATAGATAGATAGATAGATAGATAGATAGATAGATAGATAGATAGATAGATAGATAGATAGATAGATAGATAGATAGATAGATATAAACGCTCAAAGTGCCTGCAGTTCACCAAGGAATGCTTTTTATTCGCAATTTAGGTAACTTCGCTATTTGAAGCAGGGCATTTCTTCTTTCTCATATGTTGGACATTTTCGGAGGGAAGCTGATGTCAGAATGTGCATACTGACGTGTAAAATGGCTCAAGTTTGGCGCTGATTGTGAAACTTAGTTTTTACGCAATGGTAGCTTCAACACATGGGGACTGAGACCAATCGTTTCAGTGAAGCTTTTCAAAACATATCATTAATTATCGCAACAGACAACAGGACAACTCATGGTCGCCTGCAGGTGTGTTACCATCCTCGATGAGTAAGTGGACTTGTTCATTTGGAAATAAATATATTTGTTCTATAAACGTAATTATGTGTTGTCTGGCTATTATCGAAACATACGTGAGCCGCGTGTTTTTCAACCTTGCGCTATAGGCTCGATGGTAACAGTTGGAATTCGAACGCCTATCTCCAAGTTAATTTAAAGGGACCGTCAGCTGATTTTTTCAACGTACTTATGTATAGTGCGGCTGAAAGCTAACCATTTGTGCTGTTTGTAGTTGCAGCATTTTATCCCAAAAGCACACAGTTCTGTACAACCAGTGTTTTCCACCTCCAATGTTCTAAACACCGATGTACAGGCAGGAATAGGGGGCCAAAATTTTCACGTCACTATTCCATGTATTCCTATAGAAGCGTAGTCTGGGAAGATTTGACCAGGGCTTTACCTTTCCTCCAGCAGCGCTGAAAAATGATATTGATACAACCAGCCCTTGAGGCGATTTGGGAAAGCTGTCGCCGTTCTGCTTTTGCTGCAGTTTTTGTGACTATGTTCAACTACCTTCATTTCAAGCTTTTCAAATATTTTGAAAGTGAGAAGCTGTTACAACGAGGTGATAAGGCGTTGTACATATTCCCTGTATTTGTACCACATTAAAAGCTACCTGTCATAACACCCCCAATATTTCGCTTCCATTATTGCCTGTTAGTGCTCTTGTGTCTAAGAAGAATATTGTGTCTAACAAAGAAAACGAGCCCTTGCATTGACAAATGTCATTCATTCATAAAGAGTCTCATTTTGGCAGGCTTGATGATTTGAGGTGCTATGCAAGAGATTATTGGTCAGCTGCCATCTTGTAACTACATTACGTACTCCGCGACGCCAAAGAGGCAGAAAAGAATGTTGCACAGTCACTGTGACCGCAACAGGTGGCACTTTGTGACGATCTTTCGTTCAAGTTCAAATGCATATATATATATATATATATATATATATATATATATATATATATATATATATATATATATATATATATATATATATATTTTTATTTATAGACGGGGGATCACCACCGCTGTAGCTCAGCCGTAGAGTACTATATAAATCGTTAACGGAGGACACTCCCATGGACCCCTGCGACTTATTTGGGTTCTCAGTGCTACAATTGGTCGTTGGGAACCTTCGCAGGCTCAGGCATTACAGAATTCCCAAAAGTTAGTCTCGAAGGCTATTTTCTAGCGATTAGGAATATTATACAGCCTCTGAGACCACTTTTATGCGCATGATCGTCAATGAGGTCATGCCCTAATTTTTTAACGCTTCGTTTTCATGCATTAGTGTCGTGTAAAGCTGCACGACGAGAACAGCAAGCGCATGGTCCCACTGTTTGTATATGCACACATTTTCTATAACGTTAGGATTGTTGGCTGAGCAAAAACTTTTATTTTCAAGTGATATTTTTGGTAAGCGCATGCCCACATTGTTAATGTTTGATGAACGCGATCACGAAGAGATTGGTTCATTGCACTGCAAGACGCTGAATTTGAGTTGTCATATCATCAGTCCGAATTACACGCAAGAAATAAACATATACGCACCATCAAACAAGACCCGCAGGACAGTAAAACTGCAATACATGCCCACAACTACACATACAGTGCACAAAACAACACGATAGTAGTTGTCGCATCACTTGACTCCGGCATGAACCGAACTAAGAAAAATGTTGGCCACGTTTTCTTTGCCACTTCCGCTCAATTTTTTTCGTATACGCAATTCGCATCATTCTTTTATGAAAAACAGTCACAAGCGATTGCCGCAGCCAACAATTAGGAGCGCCCAAAGCTATAGTCCCTTTAGGATTTGAACAAGATAGCTACTTCCTGGTTGTAGCACGTACTTGAAACAGTGCATGATATCTTTTAGAATTTGGTATGCAACCATGGTGTGATTATGATTATCAAATATTCTGACGCCTGTTGGCAATGGACGCTTAACCACACATTATTACTGCAATATTTCAAGTTGAATTGTGAAGCATGTATACAGGACAAGTGTATTTGTGAAGCATGAGAGCTACTTTCACTGCATTTCCAAGCAAAGGAATCTCTTTTCACTGTTTTCACAAGTAGAGGCGTTGCCATGTGTCAGAACATTTATAGTTGCCACGCAAACGACCCGATTTCGATCCTCACTCGGACCTTTACGACCCCGGTTTGAGTCCCACTAATCTCTAGGTTTTTGTTATCATTCGTTTATTTTATTTACATCGTTATCAATTTTTCGGTCACCCATAAGATGATTTTTCGCCCACAACCAACGATGCTGACCCTGACGCCGGAATTTCTGCGTAACGAGCTGTTTAATGCCATCGCGTTAAAATAAAGCACTTTTAGGTGTGATGCAAGCTGTTAACGAGGCAGGAGTGTTCACTCAGCTTACGCGACAGCTTTACCTAACAAACATTTTGCCCGGCTCACCATTCTTTTCTTATCGCGCTGTTTAGAGCTTAAGTAATTAGCGAACGCCACAGATAACGATACTTTGAACAACTGCACTGTTCACAAAAACTCACTCATACAGTTAATTTGAACACACGTACCAGCACAAAGAAAACCAAACAACACGAGCGGCGACTCACTTCCTTGAGCCAACAAAGAATTTTCTCGCAAACGTGCTTTGCCGCCTCCCAACAGTCATTTTTTTTTTATTTTTCGTGTGAAACAATTCACGACAATAAAACGCCAAGGCAAAAGCGCAACAAAGATCTCTGAGCCGAACAGCCCAGTGTGAGTAATACCCCACTGCTGTAGTGTAGTGGCAAAGACACTCGGCTGTAGACCCGCAAGTCGCGAGATTAAATTACGGCTGCTGCGGTTCATTTTTGATGCAAGCAAAAATGCTGTAGGCCCATGTGTTCAGATTTGGGGGCTCGCAAAGAACCCCATGTGGTCGAAACTTCCGACGCCCTTCACTACGGCGTCTCTCATAATGATATAGTGGTTTTGATACATTAAACTTCACATAATAATCAATCAATCAACAATGCGATAAATAATAGTTTAAGGGTTCATTGACGAATGCAATATTCACTTTACAAAGCAATGACGACGTTCGTACCTAGCAGCCGCCAAGCTTAGAGGCGGATGAAATAAATGAAGACCACGACGCACGTCGGGCACATCATCGCACATCTTTTATCGCGTCTCCCTTCCGCTGTTCTTACTTCTTCATTTCCTTAAAGCCTCGTTGGTCTAGCGGCTAAGGTACTCGGCTGCTGGCCCACAGGTCGTAAGATTGAATCCCGGCTGCAGCGGCTGCGTTTTCGATGGAGGTGAAAAAGCTGTAGGCCCATGTGCTCAGATTCAGGTGCACGTTGGAGAGCCCCAGGTGGTCAAAATTTCTGGTGTCCTCTACTACAACGTCTCTCAAAATTATATCGTGGATTTGGGACGTTCAACCCTTCATATCAAGCCTATCACTGAATTCATCGCTTTGAAGGCTCATGAACACGGAGCGTGACTACGTCGCCGTCGCTTCGACACAATGAGCACTTCTCTCGCACACGATTTATGCCAGATCGTTCCGACAATGAGCACGCGAGGCGATAAAGACGGATAAGAAAACCACAATAGCTGTCGCAAAGACACGTAGACGTATAGTGCACCAAAAAGGCATAGATAACTGGTACGCGCGTTTCCTTGATAGCATTGAGTGATGTGTAGCCATTATACGGTCTGCGTAAAGCTGCGTAGTGCCACCGCTTTTATCCATCATATAACATTTCTAGCGCACACACACGTGTAAAAAACAGGACAAGAAAAAGACAGAAGAAGCAGTAAAAAAAACTGGCAGATCCCACATACAGTGAGAATCGATGATATGCGAAGCACGAATGAGAAAGGTTGATAAGTCACATTAAAATCACCACAACGTTACGAGGTGGAGGTAAATGATGTCGTACATGACTTCCGTGTCATGATTATCATGTTTAGATGCGTCGTTTACCTTCGTCTTCTGTTCACGTCACGTAGTACCAAGTTTAGTTTATGTGGAGCTAGCGAAACGGCCCCGAGCACGCTATGAGTGTGGTTTGTTGTCATGTTCTTACATGAAACGCGTGACAGGATTATAATGTTTGCACCAGTCATATATTTTTAAGCCCTTGACGTCACGTATCACGAAGTTCTGTGTATGTGGAGCTGTCTAAACAGCTGCAAGCGCATCATGAAGGGCCTAATATACTCCAATTTAGCATTGACGCGTGAGCACGCTGGGCACAGTGACGCTACGTTAGCAAAACGTGGGCACTCTATAGTCTCACGCCTAGCCGCGACCGGCACGACCAACGTCCGTCGGCGCGCCCCGACGACGCGCCCCGACGGCAACTGGCGCGAAAGGCGACATACTGCATTTCGCGCCGATGTGTTGCCCAGAAAACACTGCGTCTCCGTCTTTTCGGTGAGGGAGGGACGCCTGACGCGCTGAAACGCGCATGCGTCAAAGCAACGCAGCGCCGCACGCGCCTGCGAGTATATGGCAGGACCGGCGCCTGGCGTGGCAACGCCACCGTGACGCGACGAACAGAAGACCAGTGAGCACGCGCAGCGTGTCACGTCGAAATGTATTGGCACCTTGACTATGACATGTAGTCATGTTCTCACATGACACGAATCTTATGATTATCACGTTTGCACCACCCTATACCTTCGTCATCCATTGACGTCACGTAATACCAAATTTGGCGTATGTGAAGCAAGCGAAACAGCCGAGAGCGCATCCGATATGAGGCATGTAGTCATGTTGTTACATGACACGCATGTCAAGATTATCATGTTTGGATATGTCATTTACCTATGTCAGCCATTCGCGTCGCGTAATACCGAGTTTGGTACATGTGAAGATAGCGAAATGGCCGCGAGCGCATCATGAGAGTAGCATGTAGTCATGTTGTTACATGACACGCATCTCACGGTGATCATGTTTGGATGTGTCATTCACCTCCGTCATTCATTCACGTCCCGTAATACCAAATTTGGTATGAGTGAAGCTAGCGCAACTGCCGCCAGTGCATCATGGGCATGGCATGTAACCATGTTGGTACTTGACACGCATATCTTGATTACCATGTTTGCACCAGTCACGTACCTTCGTCATCCATTCACGTACCGTAATAGCAAATTAGGCATATGTGAAGCTAGTGAAACGGCCGCGAGCGCATTATGAACGTGGCATGTAGTCATGTTGTTACATGACACGCATGTCATGATTTTCATGTTAAGGTCTGTCGCTTGTGTTCGCCATGCAATCGTGTCATACCATACCAGTTCTGGGACATTCCATGTGAACGAAACTACCGCAAGAGGTGCAGGACAATGAAATGTAAATCATCACATTCTTGGCATACACGTCCTGATTTTTCTGTTGTGACCAGTCAGATATGTTCTGCATACAGCCGTGTCATGCCACACCAAGTTTGGTATCGATACCATTATCGAAACGGTCAGGAGAGCTGAAAGTCGTAGGCGGCTAGATAGATAGATAGATAGATAGATAGATAGATAGATAGATAGATAGATAGATAGATAGATAGATAGATAGATAGATAGATAGATAGATAGATAGATAGATAGATAGATAGATAGATAGATAGATAGATAGATAGATAGATAGATAGATAGATAGATAGATAGATAGATAGATAGATAGATAGATAGATAGATAGATAGATAGATAGATAGATAGATAGATAGATAGATAGATAGATAGATAGATAGATAGATAGATAGATAGATAGATAGATAGATAGATAGATAGATAGATAGATAGATAGATAGATAGATAGATAGATAGATAGATGCTCTCAAAGTCACCGAAGCTCACTAAGAAATGCTTCGCATTTTAAAATTATATCATTGATACATACCAACTCTCCCAACTATCTGTTTTATCACCACCGTCTTTAGTCTGAGCGGCTATTCTAAATTTTTATGTTACTCTATGACGCAGTGGTAAAGCGCGGAACGCGTTATTCCAGAGGTGCATTTTTGGATACAACTGGTATCTTCTCTGATGTCTGAGTGATATCTTCGTCTACTTTTCTTTTTCACATTTATGTTTACATTTTTGTCAAATAACAGCCCGTATACTGACTCTGGCATTATTGTCTGTTACTACTCTTTATTATGGGGTCTAACAACAAATTAGATATTTTGCCTACAACCATTCATTTCGTAACTGTTTTGCTGCAGTGCAACTTTGTCGCTGTCTCTATTTTTTGTATTAGGCTGCATAAATAATTTTCAAGTCTATGTTGGAGTTTGCATAATTTTTAAATGATGCAACGGTACCGATTACCTATTCTTCTTTTTTTTCTTTGATGAATCACATGAAATGCGTGCGTAAAGATTTCCATGCATACACCAATATATCGCTGTATTAAAATGAAAATACTTTGCGTGCTGTTTTCATGCTTGCGGTTCTTAATCTCTTTTGGTGTGGCCTTTTGATGTGATTTTTCTTTTCTTTTTAACCACTTCTGCTTGGAGCTGAGTGATTCTTCACTAGTATTGAATGAATAGAAAAAAATAATCAAATAGAATAGCTTCGCAGTTTATGCTTCGCCATGTAAATCTACGTCTTGGCCCTCCACGAGTCGTAGTTAGCGACCGGGGACGTCAGTGCGTCAGTGACGTCGTTGAAGAGATCCTGCACTGGATAGTTAACAGGAAGAGATCCTGTGATGGATAACAAGTAGCAGAACATCTAGAAAGGGTTGCGCTCTGTGTAAAGCCACTAGAATTATTCTTTTAAAGTATGACAACGGCGACAAGGTCTGCTGTTTGTTCCAGTATCTGTTAGTAAGTATTCAAGCACTGTTGCCTAAGCCAGGATTCGGTTGTAGTTGCAACCTGGACACATGTAGAATAAAAATAAGATTAAACTACTTAACTATTGCATCCTTACATCTTGGCTTAACAGCGCACACGGGACGAGGACGGAGGAAAAGAACATAGACATGCGCTGACATCGTTGAAATTCTATCCTTTCCTGCGTCCTCGTTCCATGTGCGCTGTTCGGCCAAGATGAACCCATAGCAACTCGCTCAAGCTTCCATTCTTACATATACGTACAACTACAGCGCTGTGAATTCTATAATACTTGAAACTTGAAGCATTTAAAAAATAATTGACAAGCTGAAACCATGTTCCAGCCTAGGCGTTGGCTTAACTCAAAAGTACTGAAAGGTGCTAAACCTTAGTACTTTACACTGCTTTCTAAAAATTTTCAGCGCACTCTCTACTCTAGTATTTTGCCTGCCGACTGTACGATTGGTAAGGTTGTTCCACTTTAAATATCAGGTCACGGAAATTCACTTCTCAATTACTGGCCCAGATCTTTTACTCGCATTCCATGTAAGGTAATAAAGCACATCATATACTCGGGTATCACAAGCTTCCTAGAAACTAATTCATTTTTACCAAAAGACAGCATGGCTTCCGCAAAGGCTTCCTTCATTCATAGGATTCATGTCATACTTGATCGCCGCTACACTATTGACTGCATCTTCCTCAATTTTGAGAAGGTTTTCGAAAACGTATGCCATAAACTGCATCTTGGTTCTAGTATTTTTTTTCTTGGATTGAACACTTCCTTTTTAAACTCTCCTTGTTTGCAACTGCTAGCAATACTACATTTTCGCAAAGCTGTGTCCACTGTGGTGTGCCTCAAGGGACTGTATTAGGCCCTCTTTTTTTAATTTATATTAATGACTCATTTAGTTGCGTAGTTTCAACATACACCTGCTCGCAGATGACTGTGTAATTTTCTGAGTAATAATAACATCAATGACTCTTATACTACAAAATGACCTCACTTCTGTGTCAGAAATGTAACTAGTGGCCAATGCACTTTAATCCATCTAAAAGTAAAGTTTTACGTGTTTCTCGTACGTAGTTATATTTTCCCGCAACGTATTACCTAAATAGCACTTTACTCAAAAGAGTAACGTCATACAGCTACCTTGACATTCATATAACCACCTCTTAAATTTGGTCGCTTGATATTATTACCATATAACAGTGCTAACAGCATGTTGGGCTACCTGTGCCGTAATTTTCTAACACCGCCGCATCTTTAGAGCTAACAATATACACAACGTTTGTTCATAGCAGACTTGAATACACATTAGCCATCAGGGTCCTATATTCGGCTAACCTAATTATTGCATTTGAGCTTGTACAAAACAACGCTGCCCGTTTCATTTTATCGAACTACAATCGTACCGTAAGTGTCGCCACCATGAAAAACACTCTTACCTTACCATGTCTATCAACTCGGCGCCAAGTTTCACGCTTATGTTTGTTCCATGAAATCTTTACCATTGCCCTTTTTACATCTCCTCCATCTTTCATTTCACCCAGGCTAGATCCTTCCCACAAAGTAGGTGTACCTTGATTTCAGAAACAAAAATTGCTCACAGTCCTTCGCTCCTCGCGCATCAGTAGACTGGAAACACCTCCCCGGATCGACAGCAGGCATTAAGGACAACCCTTGCTCCTGAAATAACTTAGCTAGCATTGTATACAAGGGCTAGAAAAACGTGTTCGTTGTTCTGAACTACTCTGTTACTTTTATTCGTAAATAGTTGCAGCGTTATTTATAATTGCATAGCCCGGAAACATCCCGCTTGCATATCGACTTTTATTTTTACAAGTATTTATTTTTGTTTAACCACTTCTTTCTATATTGCCTTTAGGGCTCGAGGGCATAAATAAATAAACAAATAAGTAAATAAATAAATATTAACACTGCTTTCTACTATATCCATCAGCTGCAAAAATGTTCCATTCAATTTTCTTTTGCCCCACCTTTAGTAATGAACGTGTAACCTCAACTTGATCTAAAACGAGTTGCGTACAGCAGTTTAGTCTGCTTAACGTCTTCTATCGAACAGCATGATGTGTGACTTATAGGTATTTCGCACTGGAGCCTGCTGTATCACTTGTCTAGGTTCTTTACCACCAGTTACTCACCTATTCTTAATGCCATAGGGAACTGATGTCCTCCGGTGCAAGCACAGAAGAGGTGATCTGCGAGATTCCTTTGAGCTGTAATAAGGTCGCGATTGGTCAGACAGGCAGGTCCCTAAACACATGATTAATAGTATACTACCATCACATCTCGGCGAAAGATGCTGAAGATTTGGCTTTTCATTGCAGCGATTGTGGCTTTGCTCCCACCTTAACAAGTACGGAGGTTGTGAGCAAAGTGCGCAAAAAAAAGAAACGAGATAAATTGTTGAGGCGATTGAAACTGACAATAAGTGGAAAGATAAAAATCTGAGTTGCTGGTTCGCATATCTTAATACATAAAGCGTGACGATACCTTCGTATACAACCACATACTCTTTATTTTGCCGCTTCTTGTCAGCACCACGTGTTTGGTGGTTTCATTTTTCAGTTTTTTTTTTAGTCGTTCCCATTATCACTGCTGTGATTGAACATGTGCTTGTTCTCATAGATAAGCCGGCTCTTTACAAAATAGATCATCAGTTGCAGTAAATCACTTGTACGTGCGTCTTTTGATGTGTACGTGTTCTGTGTCTTGCTGTGCGCTGTATTTTCGGAAGTCAGGGCTCACCAACTCGACCATGAGTACATATAAACACGGCCCTAGATTGCATTCGCTGTTAAACAAGTATGTACTTCATATGAGTTGACTGTTGCGCGAGCTAGTGTTTTAACATAAAAACTACTGCGAGTAGTGCAACTGAAGAGGACACATAGAAACAAACATTCTAAGGAAAATCCACACCTTTGTACATTATGAACTAGGGGACCCTTAATCTTCACCTATAAGAGTTGAATGCGATAGCGGAATCCAACGCCCTTCAACCGCTAAGTGCATGGTTAATAATATTGTTACGGGGATGAGAGAATGAATGAAATAAATATATTTACAAAATATACAGGGAGAGTCAGAGGCAGCTGCAGCCAAGATGGAAGACCAGCAGCAACAACAACACGAGCACGGTCGCTTTCATCGTCTTCGTCGTCTATGGTGCTCTTTCGTTGCCGATGTCGTGTAACATATAACCCCCCGCTGCTGGCAGCGCCGTCTCGGCGCCTAAAGGAGAGTAGGGTCATATGCGGATATGTACGGTTTGAGGCGGGTCACGTGGACGACGTCAGTAGCGGGTGCGGACGACGATGACTGACTGTCCAACGGAGCAATCTCGTATGTGACATCGGTAAGCCGGCGTAAAACCTTGTAAGGCCCCGAGTAGCGAGACAGCAGCTTCGAAGAGAAGCCAACTTGGCGGCATGGTGTCCAGAGGAGGACCAATGAACCTGGAGAGTAGGAAACTACTCTGTGATGGCTATCGTAGCGGGCCTTCTGAGAGAGCTGCGAGCCAAGAAGACGTTGCCGTGTGATTTGGCGGGCCACTTGAGCCCGAGCAGTGGCATCCCGGGCGTACTCTGTAACCGTTTGCGTAGTTGATGGGAGAAGAGTCTCGAAGGGTAACTCTGGATGGCGGCCGAACAATAAATAGAAGGGCGAGAAGCCAGCGGTGACGTGGCGTGACGAATTGTACGCAAATGTCACATAAGGCAAAGTACTATCCCAATCAAGGTGATCTTTGGAAACGTACATGGAGAGCATTGTTGTCAATGTTCGATTTAGGCGCTCGGTAAGACCATTTGTTTGTGGGTGATAGGCCGTAGTGAGCTTGTGACGCGTCGAACACGAGCGAAGGATGTCACTTACTACTTTTGAAAGAAATGAGCGACCACAATCAGTCAGCAGCTGTCGAGGAGCGCCATGGTGAAGAATAACGTCATGAAGCAAAACGTCCGCGACGTCAGTGGCACAGCTTGTCGGTAGCGCTCGTGTGATAGCGTATCTTGTGGCGTAATCAGTGGCTACGGCTATCCACTTGTTTCCGGTGAGAGAAGTGGGAAATGGTCCAACGAGATCAAGACCGACGCGGTAGAAGGGAACGTTGTGTATATCTATTGGTTGGAGTGGACCAGCTGGTGGCAAGGTGGAATGTTTGGAGCGCTGGCAGGACTCACATGCAGCAACGTATCGGCGCACAGAACGGTAAAGGCCTGGCCAGAAGAATCTACGCCGCACGTGATCGTACGTGCGCGTGACCCCAAGATGTCCCGCGGTTGGGGCGTCGTGAAGCTGTTCAAGTACAGTGGAACGGAGTGTCGCAGGAACTACGAGTAGTAGCTCTGGTCCTTCGGCGCTGGTGTTGCGTCGGTAAAGAATGCCATCGCGTAGAACGAACAAGTGTAGCGACGGGTCTACGTGGGGCAAGCGTAGACTCTGCATGATAGACCGCAAGTGGACATCGCTGGCTGTTCCTTGCGTATGTCGGTGAAAGCCGACATGGCGAAGACAAAAGGGTCAGAATCATGTGCTGAAAGGTCAGGTGGGTCCACGGGGTGACGGGATATACAGTCAGCATCCTGGTGCATTAGGCCAGATTTGTATGCCACGTCGAAGCTGTATTCTTGTAGTTTCAAGGCCCAACGGCCAAGTCGTCCTGTTGGATCTTTAAGGGACGACAGCCAGCACAAGGCTTGGTGATCTGTAATTACCGAAAACGTGCAGCTAAACAAGTATGGTCGAAATTTTCCGACTGCCCAGACTAGTGCGAGGCACTGACGCTCTGTAATGGAAAACTTGCTCTCCGAAGGAGAAAGGAGGCCACTGGCTTAAGCAATGACGCGATCTTGTCCTCGTTGCCGCTTGGCGAGAACAGCACCAATTCCATGTCCGCTGGCATCGGTAAGAACTTCAGTATGGGCGGACGGTCGAGATGGGCCAAGATGGGTGGGGAAGTAAGTAATGTTGTAAGGGTGCTGAAGGCAGTTGCTTGGTCAGTACCCCAATAAAAAGGAAAGTCCTTCTTCAGTAGCTCCATAAGTGGTCGGGCAATGTCAGCAAAATTCTTCACGAAACGTCGAAAATAAGAACAAAGGCCGATAAAACTCCGTACATCTTTTGCGGAACGGGGTATGGGAAAATCTTTGACAACTCGAATTTTGTCAGGATCAGGTTGCACGCCTCGAGCACTGACAAGGTGGCCTAGCACAGTAATTTCCCGACGGCCAAAGCGACATTTGGAAGAGTTGAGCTGAAGTCCTGCTTTCAGGAAAACCTCAAGAACAGCCGTTAGGCGGCTAAGGTGGCTTTCGAAAGTAGGTTAAAATACGATGACGTCATCGAGATTGCAGAGGCATGTGGTTCATTGTATCCACGCAGGAGAGAGTCCATCATTCTTTCAAATGTAGCTGGCGCATTACACAATCCGAATGGCATAACCTTGAACTGGAAAAGTCCATCCGGTGTGATGAATGCGGTTTTCTCACGGTCTCGATGATCGACAGAAATCTGCCAGTATCCTGATCGCAAGTCGATAGATGAAAAGTAGGCAGACCCATGTAGGCAGTCGAGAGCATCGTCAATCCGCGGCAGTGGATACATGTCTTTACGTGTTACTTTGTTTAAGTGACGGTAGTCTACGCAGAAGCGCCAGCTGCCATCCTTCTTCTTGACTAGCACGACCGGCGATGCCCATGCACTGCAGGAAGGTTCGATGACGTCTTTTGGGAGCATTTCTTCAACTTCGTGCTGGATAACTTGTCGCTCAGCATTAGACACGCGATAAGGACGTCATCGGATGGGGCAGGCGTCTCCAGTGTTAATCCTATGAGTTACAAAGGATGTCTGACGCAAAGGGCGGTCATCAAAATCAAGGATGTCGGGGTAGGATTTCAGCAGGTGCCGGATGTCAGCTGTCTGTGCTGGAAGAAGGTCCGGAGCGATCATCTTGTCGACGGTGTCATCCGCTGCGCTCTTCGAGAATGAAAACGGAGCAAAGGACGAAGAAGATTCGGCAACGAACGCCGAAATGGCAGCATCTATAGAAAAAACTTTTGCCAGAGTCATACCATTTGGGATAACTTGAGCGCACCAGCTGAAGTTTAGGATCGGAAGAGATGCTGTATTTCCCGTAACTGTCAAAAGTGTGTGAGGCACGGCAACATTTTTGGCCAGCAGAACGTCAGCAATAGGTGTCAACATGTAGTCACCATTGGGAACAGGAGGGACAGATCTCAGGTTCACGTAAGTAACGGCTTGAGGTGCTAGGCGAACGTGATCTGCAGAACACAGATGGGGTTGAGCTGGTGTTGGGTCGTCATGGTAACACGGTAAATCAAGTTGAAGCATGCCGGTTCCACAATTGATTGATATGTGGGGTTTAACGTCCCAAAACCACTATATGATTATGAGAGACGCCGTAGTGGAGGGCTCCGGAAATTTAGACCACCTGGGGTTCTTTAACGTGCACCCAAATCTGAGCACACGGGCCTACAACATTTCCTGGTTCCACAATCAATAAGGGCAGAGTGGGCGGATAAAAAATCCATGCCGAGGATAAATTCATGGGAACATTTCTCGAGCACAGCAAATATCACTGTCGTGGAGCGATCAGCTACACTTATACGCGCGGAGCACATTCCAAGCACGGGAAACGTGCCGCCGTCGGCGACCTGGATGAGTGGTACTGTGGATGGCGTTAAAACTTTCCTAAGACGGCAACAAAGTTCTGAATTCATCACTGATATGTGAGCCCTTGTGTCCACCAGTGCAACAATGGGTGTGTCATCTACTTCAACGTCAATAAGGTTGCGTCGAGTCGGCAGCATGGTCAGAGGATTTGGCGGGCAAGTGGTCGATGCAGCATCACCTCCGGGAACTGCATCATCTAGTTTTCCCGCGGCAGGTGGTCAGTCGGCGACGTTGGTCGGTGAAATTGGGGCGAGCGAAACGATGGGCGACGGGAGAGGGGTGAACGGGACTGGTGAGCATGCGGAGATGGAGAGCGACGATGATATGGCGGCATAGAAGGAACGTCTTCACTGGTGGCCTGAGGTGACTCCCGGTAAGTTTGAAAGCGTCCATGATCCTTCTCTGGCCGATGGGTATACCCATAGGATGCCTGATGCCCATACCACCGAGTGTTACAATGGCGGGCCACGTGTCCGATACGGTGGCAGTTGAAACAAATCAGGCGATCGTCAGCAGTCCTCCACTCGGCTGGATTGCGAGGGCGCGCCGAAAGGTTTTGGCTTCGGGCATACGAAACATGGGGTCGATGACGGTTGATCGGCTGAGAGGGAGCTGTAGTGCGCTCGGAGGCCAGTCCAGCATTGGAAAGCTCTTGTCGCACAATGGCATGTACCAGTGGCACCATCTGAGGGCTAGAGTCACAGGCATGGGAGCGCGTGGACGCAGAAGACAGAGCTTCAAGTTCACGTCTGATGATCTTGGTCACGTGCTCTGCAGTTAACGGCGTCTGTAGCGCAGGCCTGTCTTCGCACGACCAGGTTGCTGCTGTGTTCGGTAGTCTAGTGAAATTATGTGAGATACGTCGACTTTTTGCGGCCTCAAAACGCTGGCACTCCTTGATGATGGCATCTAACGTGTTGCAGTCCTTGCATATGAGAAGGTTGAATACATCATCTGCAATGCCTTTCAATATGTGAGCTACTTTTTCGGTTTCTTCCATACCGTTGTCCGCTTTTCGGCAAAGGGCAAGCACGTCCTGTATGTAAGTCACGTAGGACTCTGTTGACGTTTGCGCACGAGATGCCAACTCCTTCTTGGCCGCTGCCTTTCTACCCACAGACTTGCCGAAAAGGGCGCGCATCTTTTCTTTGCACGCATCCCAGCTTCCAATTTCATTTTCGTGGTTCTCGAACCACACTTTTGCTGTTCCTTTCAAGTAGAACAGAATATTGGCTAACATAAGAGTTTCATCCCAGCGGTAATTCTTACTTGTACGTTCGTACAGCGGCAACCATTCTTCGATGTCGACATCATCCGTGCCACAGAACGTACCAGGATCTTTTAGCTGTGGAAGGACAACAGTTGTTGTAGTCGCCTCAGCGGGAGCCGGTCCCTGGTTTGCCATGGTGGAAAAATCCAAGCGTCGGCCACTGCGGAGCTCCGTTATATCGTGTTGTACCCCGCACCACCACCAAATGTTACGGGGGTGAGAGAATGAATGAAATAAATATATTTACAAAATATACAGGGAGAGTCAGAGGCAGCTGCAGCCAAGATGGAAGACCAGCAGCAACAACAACACGAGCACGGTCGCTTTCATCGTCTTCGTCGTCTATGGTGCTCTTTCGTTGCCGATGTCGTGTAACAATATGTTTTCTTACACACACAAACACAAGCACACTCACACACACACACACAAAACCGCGCACGCACGAACACATACACACGCACACAAACGCGCGCGTGCGCAAGCGCGACGTATCTATAGTGGTGGTACAGGTCTTCGATCTATTTAACAGCACTTTTATAACAAGTTAATAGAAATATTGTACAGTGATATAGTCACATGGTCGCGAATTATGAAATGTGCGTAGGCGTGACTCAATGCTCATTGATGAGCAAGACTGTGCAGTGTGGCCACTTCACTCTGTTAGAACGGCATTCTGCTGTATATAGTAGAGACCCGTTTTACACAATGTTTCACGGCACACATACATGCACACACACGCGCGGATGGTACATACAGATTTTTTTATCTAACGCAGAAGTAGCATGGCCTTCAAGATACACGCCGCGTGCTTGTCAACAAGAAGGCCATAAACAGTCTCGCAATGCCTCACAGATGGCAGCACATTATCTAGCGTTTGCTGTTTGCTTGATCAATGCGTCTAGAAAAGCATGACATGTTTTCCTCTAGATGGACATAGTTGTCTATTTTTATAGTTGTTTGAAAGTTCCTAAGGGTTTTAGCGGCGATGACTGCACTATCCCGGCCTTTTTTGACGTAGTTTGATGGGCTCCCAAATGCGCCTACAAATCGCCGAATGGGCTCGTTTTCGTTGTGACACTTGTCGATCAAAGTGTTGAAGTCCCACTCACCAGGCTTCCAAAACAGAAAAAATAGCGCAATATTCTTGCCAGATATTTCTCGTCTTTCTTGGCGCACTACTGTGACGCAGACAGTAGTTCCCGTGACGTCTACATCGTAGATGCTCTTGATTCGTTAATATAAGCGAAATATCACATGAGATGTGTCTCCTGCACTGCTTTGCCATGCAGAGGCTGATTCGTTCTTCTTTGTCTCGCATGAATATTGTGCAAAATCAACTGATCAAATTTCATTTTTTTTGTGTACGCAACTGCGCAAGCAGTGATAACAGCGTGCAGTCGAGAAGCGCAAAATCCTGATAGGCTCTAGCGCTTAGTGCCGATATTTCTCACGTGCATTCAAGAACTAAGGGGCGAGGAGGATGCATCGTGTGTATGATGGAGAGGAGAAAATCACTCTCTCGTCTTTAAACGCAAAGTGGTGAGTGGCCCTTCAAGGAGACTCTTTCCACTACATGTCATTTATATATTGTTTTTTCCCGCATCAGCGACAATTGTCAACGTGGATTTGGGGGATTCCACTTCCGGTTGCGAAAGCGTGCGGACGTGTGTATCATGAGCTCCGTTGGAGCGGCATCGGCGGCTCAGCTCAGCCGCGGTTCCAGGATTGAAATGCCGCAGGATTATGCTGTTATTTTGCCCCCTCTGCCGACTGGGTATGTGGTTCAAAACACTGTTTTTCTGCATGCGGATGTAAAAGGAAGACCTTATCACGCGGAAGACTTTCGCGAGCCACTTTTTCGACGTGTTCAGCCCACCGAGGTTCTTGCGCTCGGCGCTTATCAAATGAACCACGTGTGGGCAGTGACGTGCCGAAGCACTGAAGGTGTAAAGAAACTTTTAGCTGATCCGCAATTGACTGTGAAAGGCCTCAAATGCATGATAATCGACCCAAGCCACCGCGACGTCCATCTGAAGCTGCATTGGTTGCTCTACCACGTACGAGAAGAGGACGTACGAAATGCACTGACCCCCTACAGGACGGTGCTTGACGTAGGAATGGATAAGTGGCGAATTGACGGCTACACCCAGCAGAATACCATGACGAGAACCGTGACGCTACGGCTAAAGGCTAACGTTACGCTGGACGATATACCTCACGAGTTGGAGGAGAGCTCGCACTTATTGTGGCAACCGGAAGAGCGCCGCGGTGTTTGCGCTGCCAGCAGATCGGCCACATTAGGAGGGACTGTCGAGTCCCGCGGTGTGTCACTTGCAAGCGTTTTGGACACGCCCCTGGGAACTGCACGAAGACGTATGCAGCTGCTGCACTGAACACCGGGAGCATGGATAAATCCGAGCTCACTATGGACGAGACCGAAGCAGAAGAATCGGTGAAATCAAAAGCGGCTTGTGAAGGAAAAACACCTAGTGCAGCAGGCATGACGCGATTGCAGAAAGAACTGCCAAGGTCAACTGACAGTGGGGGAGTGCAACCTATCGCGGATGCATTGGCGAAATCACAGGTGACTTCTGCGGAAAAAAACATTCAGTGCAGGAGGCGTGATGGATGTGAAAGAAGCAGGACAAACAAGTGAACCTGTGTGTTTGCAAGCGGCCGCAGAATCACTGACGAGCGCAAAGGAGACTGAAGTTTTAGACGACGCAACCGCTGCTACAGACGAGAGTGAAACATCTACTCAAACTGTCCAGGAACCTGCCGAGGGTGGTGCCATGGAGTGGCACGACGCCGAGGAAACAGGTACGGGAGGGAAACGACCACGAGACACAACCTTAACAGAATCAAGTGACATGAGCAATCAAGAACCGCCACCGAAAGCAGCTCTCCTTCGGAGGCAACGACTGGCGGTCAAACATAATATAACAGAAGGGGAACAGAGGACGGGAAAACCGGCCTCTTGACAACACATTATGTGTCGCCTTCTACCAAGAAGGTGCACCGGACGACTAAATAGGCGGAGTTCGGCTAAGACGGTATGGTGAGCAGCTACTTGTAAAAAAAATGAGCCTGAAGCTTAAAAGAGCAATGCGTTTTGCCAGCTTAAATGTACGCGGATTATCTTCAAGAAGGCGGCAGTACCAGTTGAGTAGGCTGTTTTCGGAGCATGACTTGGATGTGATTGCTGTGCAGGAAACTAAGATAGCGGCAGAGAAAGATACCAATCATATGACGTTGCCTTTTCGCTCAATGTATAACGTCTGTGTATCCCATGCTGATGGCTTATCAGGAGGGTGTGCGCTCTTCATACGACGATCGATAGGCGTTGTGGAAAGAAGTGTAGCAAGCAGCGATAAAGGACGCTTCGTAGTGTGTGATTTTTCTTTCTTGAATTTCGAATGGCGTGTCATATGCGTTTATGCTCTAAATCGAGACAGTGAAAGAAAAGTTTTCTTTGAAGAAATAAGTAACTTACTGGAATGTGACAAATATGTAGTCCTTTTTGGTGATTTTAACTGTGTTTGTAGAAAGGAGGACCGTGCCAAGCCGGCCCAGTCATTTGATAAAAGCGCAGTGTTCTTAAATGAGATGATTGCAGAAAATGGCCTGGAAGATGTTGGTTTATGTATGTCTAATTGCAGTGTTCAGTTTACGCACTTTCAGGGTCTAAGCCACGCACGTTTAGACAGAGCGTACATATCACTGGACCTTATGTGCTGTGATGAATATGTTGTTACACCAGTGTCTTTCAGCGACCACTGTATGATTAGTTTCACACTTGGCGCTAAATACAAGACTCCTAAATTTAACTGGCACTTGTGGAAACTAAACAGCCAAATCTTGAAAGATGAATCTTATGGTAAAGATGTAACCGAAGCCCTCACGAAACTCTACGGTAATCAAAAAGATGACTGGGAAACAAAGTGGGAATTTTTCAAACAAGAGGTTAAAATGAATGCAATAGAACGCTCTACAAAAAATACATTCGAGAAGAAACAGGCGGAAAGGAACCTGCGAAGGCAATTACAAGTGCTCTTGCAGGAAGAAACTGTGAAACCTGGCTCCTTTACCAATGAAATAACAGATACTAAAAACAAACTGGAGATTTTAGATAAAGAGAAGTATAAAGGCGCTATAATAAGAGCTAGAAGTGAAAAACTTTGGATAGGTGAGACACCCACAAAACGAGCTTTGGGTGATGAAAAAAAAATACGCACAAAGAAATGAAATCAGAGAAATAGTACGCAATGACATACTGACGAATGAAAAAGATCAGATAATGGAGGCGTTTGTGGACCATTATCGCAATCTGCTCGGAAAACGAGTACCGATGGCCACGGGTTTTTGTGATGTCTTTCTTGATACGATGCCCAAGCTTGACGACGATACACGAGAAAAATTAGGGGACTCCTATCAGCGTACAGGAAATAAAAAAAGCTATTGACGACCTAAGTACAGGCAAGACGCCCGGCCCTGATGGAATCGGGGCGGAGTTTTATAAAGTTTATAAAGAAGACGTGGCAGTTGCGCTATACGAAGTTATTGTAGAAGCATACAAACAGAAAAAACTGCCACGCTCTTACACGCAGGTGCATACTGTCTTGATTCCGAAGACAGATGATAGCAGCAAACTTCAATCTGTAACATCATATCGACCTATCAGTCTTTTGAACACTGATTATAAAATATTCATGAAGGTTTTAGCCAGGAGAATTCAGAACATCATTGAAAAAATTGTAGGGACACACCAGACATGCGGCATAAAAGGTCGCAGCATCACCACGAACATACATATAGTAAGAAGTGTACTAGAGATTTGTGACGCCTTTGAAGAACGAATAGCAATCATGCAGATAGATCTACAGAAAGCTTTTGA
This sequence comes from Rhipicephalus annulatus, assembly GCA_013436015.1. Lineage (NCBI taxonomy): Eukaryota > Metazoa > Arthropoda > Arachnida > Ixodida > Ixodidae > Rhipicephalus > Rhipicephalus annulatus. The sequence continues at coordinate 232,486 of WOVY01016003.1, read as the reverse complement.
CCGTGTCTCCCATGAAGTATTGTTCAGTGTGTTGAAGCATATGGGAGTTGGTGACGTAATTTTTGATGGTTTGAACATGGCATATTCACAGTGTGTAACGCAGTTGATAGTCAATAAGCAGCTCAGTGAAGAAATTGAAATACTAAGTTCTATCAGACAGGGATGCCCGGCCTCAGCATTGTTATTCGCCATCTACCTAGAACCCTTTTGCTTATCAATCATTCAAAACTCAAGTGTGCAAGGCTTTCGGTTACAGAACACGGAGCTAAAATTACTCGCATATGCTGACGATGTGGCAGTACTCTGCCAAGATAGACAAAGTATATGTGAAGTCGTTTACATGGCAAATAAATTTTGTGACATGACGGGCAGTGTAAATAACTGGCATAAAACAACTGCCTTTTGGTATGGCAATTGGGATGTGAGGCCTGAGGTATACCTTAACGTAAAATGGGAAAGCAAACCCCTAAAGTACCTCGGTGTACCCTTGGACAGCTATCGCGACAACGCGGATTACTGGAAAGGTGAAGCAGAAACCCTCAGGCAAAAAACAAATGCCTGGGGTGGTCGGGATCTGTCTATATTCGCACGTGCAACTGTGTGCAACATGTTTTTGATATCAAAAATCTGGTATTTCATGCAAGTTATCTGTATGTCACGCGTCAATGTACAGAAGTTTCACAGGATTTTTGCTGTGTTTGTATGGAAATCGCCGTGGGAACGTACAAGCCGGTCTAATTTATTCCAGTCCGTTAGTAATGGCGGACTCGGTTTATGTCATTTATTTATTAGGCAAGTTGTCTCTCGGTTTATTTTCCTTCGCGATCAAAGAAACAAATTTCTGCAAACAGTGATAAAAGTAAGGCTGTCATCACGCATCCCAGATTTTGTTGTGTCTACAAACAGTGATATGTGCCGATATGTGTCTGGTTTTTTGAGAGAAGTTATACAGTCTTTTGAGTTTTTGAAAGTGCGCTTTTCGCTGGAATATCTTGCCACTGTTAAGCGAAAAAATCTGTACAGGGATCTCCGTGATGTCTTGTTCTCAACACTTTTGTACAGATCTATGTTCAATGGAGGACCCGGACAGGATGTTTTGAAAAGGGTCAAAAAGATGAAAGTAAAAGCAGGGGCAAAAACTTTCTTTTTCAAATTGCATTCCGGGACTCTCCCCGTAAAGCAGTGGCTAGCGGACAAGGGAATCGATGTACCATGGACAACCAATTGTTTACTTTGTAAAACACCTGAGACAATAGACCATGTGTTTATTCATTGCTGGGACGCTGTCTTTCATTGGGACATCCTTCAAAGAACATTGAAAAAAGATCTCCCCATTACAAGCCATGGCATTCGTTTTCTCTGTGTGGATGAGGACGACGGCATACCATACGACATGGTTATGTTAATTAGCCTTCACAGCATCTGGCAGACCACTATGGCTTACAGACATCTTGACCAAAACATACGTCCTGTCCGGGAGAACTTCATTGCAAATATGCGGTATATCACTGAGGTGTATAAACAAGAAGAAGAACCTCCCAGCTGGCTAACAATGTTAGAGGAATTGTGCAACCTGAAAAAATTTTATTGTGAGCACTTCGGATCAAATATTGGTCCAAGTGTATTTTATTATTCATGTTTCTGTGTGAACACCTGTAAAGGAAAACAGGTAATAAAGAAAAAAAACAATGTGGATTTGTGGTAGGACACCTGCTTGCCACGCGAACGACTCGGTTTCGATCCTCTATTGGACCGAAAATTTTATTTTTTATTTTATTTGCTTCTTTCTCAATTTTTCGCTCACGGATGATTTCTCGCTCATTACCAACGGTGCCGACGCCAATAGCAGAATTTCTGCCACACGAGCTTTCTAACGCTATCGCGCTAAAAGTTGAGCAGGCCTACAGTCACGACAACCAATATAGATTTTAGAATAATTCTTCCTGTGTGTCCTGTTCAGTTCTGCTACTCACAGTGTTTCGTATGCTGAACAGGTGTTCTGCGTTCATACCGAATGGGCAATTCTTCAGTTGTCCGGCTTTTGAGGTCCTTCTGTAATGCACGTCCGTCACTGTTGGCTCATATTGATTTGTCTTTGAGGAATAATTGCCACTGTTTTATAAGGTCGTACACAATTCTAGTATATATGATGGTCCATGTTCAAACCAACCAAGAAGACGTTGACAGCAGAGAGATAACTTTGCTGAACCCGCAACACCAACTGCTGTGAGGGCCAACATGCGCATAAAACATTCGTTTTGTCTCTTGGACCATAATTATCAAATCTTTTTTGGGTTTATTTACTTATAAGAAAACTATAGATATAATAATGTAACAATACAGTGCACACATTCCAACGCAGTTCTATAATTGCACTTGCGCTGAGGGACTTCAAAATACCAACAAGTCCAAATTCTGGAAATAATTACGATCTGGTTTCAGCAGCTAAAACCAATGTGATTGTGTTGTTTTATGATGAGCAACTGATCTATTTTTATGTATAGCAGCAAGAACAGGCTTCTGTGGACGCGTTCTAGCTGTGCAAGCACTTTGTAACTGCAACCATGTGCTTTTTATTCATAAGTTTTTCTTTGTCAATGCTATTGTAAAAACATCAGTAAGAGCTTTCCTAAACTGACTAACGCAAAACAATATTATAGCAAATGTCAGCTTTTGTGGGAAGTGCGCCTCCCCTCCTCCCTCATTTGTATGATATTTCTTTACAGTTGGCTGAAAACGCGAAAAGCAGAAATGCATCAGCTTTTCGCGTTGATGATGCTAATGCTCTGTCCGTTGTCACGTATGCTGCCTCGCTCTTCCAGTTTATATCAAAATGTTTGGCAAGCATTGTTTGCGACAAAGAGCAGTGCACTTCAACAGTTGTAGCTTTACACACCGAGAAAGGCTTCATTTGCAGTGCGTCCAGCTTTCTTGTTTTTTTTAGTTTCTATTGGGCAGATGCACTGTCCGCTCTACGGGTACATAAATAACAAAACATTCGCGAATGATGCGTAAATGCGACAGCATTATTGCGGATTTAGTTCAGTGTATATGATTTCTGCTAAATGAGTCTTCCAATAAAGTTTTAATCAATCAATCAATCAATCAATGGGTCTTCTTCAATTCAATAAATCAGATTGCCTCGCTACCTTTAGGATGACTATTGCCTCAGCTGCTAAGTTTCTATTATAAAGCATATCGCCACATGATGCGGCAGGCGTCTTCCTTTGATGCTTAGCGTCTGTTGTATTGTTCCTGTGTGATGTGTGCAGCTGTCGAGACATATATCGAGTGCACATGTGCATTCGTGCTTATTCCTAACAAGGAGTAATACAGTATGCAGATGACAGGCTTGACGTATGTATTACGTCAGGTTTCTCGTACCTACTCATGCGACAGCTCAACGAGCTAAGTAAAGATGCAGTGAAATGCTTTTTGTAGGCTGACCCAAACAACACACCCTCGCATTTAACGTAGAATCTGTTGCCACACCACAGCCGTTTGTCTTCGTGCCTGGTGCCGACTGTTACGATCGGCCCTGGGGAGCCAAGCAGGAAGTGTTTGAGGGAGAACCGGTTCTTGACCCGCGGTGGCGGCCACCCCCACCTCCCCATTCGGGTTCCTCCTCGCCGGGAGAGCTACGGGGTCTGCTGTGCGTTCGTGACCATATTTGGTAACATTTTGGGGCGCCGGGACCATATATGGTGTTGGGTTGTGCCACTCCTTGTGTTGTGAGAGGTGTTTTCCCCTCCCTCGTGGCCGAGGTGCCGGCGACACCGTATTGGCTGACGATGCGGACAAGACGCCCAGTGTCAACAACGTGGCGCTATAAAATGCCGAAGACGTTTTGTATCGCACGCACTCTTCTCTCTTTGGGTCAGTTGACCACTTCTCCACATGTAAATAAATCTCTGTTGTTCGTTCGGGCGCTTCTTCTCGCTGAATTGTTGGACGATGGATCCTGCGACGGGGCCAGCTACCGAAAACGAGACCGGCAGGACCCGGAGTCCCAACAACTGGTGGCAGCGGTGCGTTAAGAGCCTTATGTTTTGAACGGAAAACTGACTGGGAAATGTGCTTACCTGCAACGATGTTTGCACTAAGAACTGCACCACATGAGACAACAGGGTTTACGCCAGCGGAACTTGTTTACGGCCGCAGACTGCGGTCTCCTCTTCGTATACTGAGAGAGTCGTGGGAAGGTCAGGGTGATGATCCTGTAGTAGTGGAATATGTCCTCACCTTATTGGATCGTCTAACAACAGCCCAAGAACTGACCGAGAGTGCGATGACCAAAGCACAGCAGAAGGCTAAGCTTTACTACGATCGGACCGCTAAAGCACGACACTTTGCTGTAGGAGACAGGGTCATGTTGTTGAGGCCCTCCCAAAAGAATAAGCTTGAAGTGCAATGGGTCGGCCCGGCCGAAATTACTCGAAAATTGTCTGACACCAACTATGTGGTAAAATTACCAGGAAGTCGTAAGGCACACCAGGTGTATCATAGCAACTTACTCAAACCCTACAAAGAGAGGGAAGCCATCGTGAACATGACTTTAAATGTTCCGGAAGAGGTTCCGGCAGAAATCCCTGAATAAGCTCCCGAATCGGACGAAGTCCCGATCGAGAAAAGAGTTGAGGATTTAGTATCAAAGTCACAACTAACAACGAAGCAGAAGCAGAAATTGCGTGGTCTTTTGACCGAGTTTCAGGACAGATTTGTAAGCGAGCCAGGCCGGACATCCGTCCTCACTCATGACATAGAGCTTACCTCGTCGGAACCGGTAAGATCTAAGACGTATTGGGTGTCACCTCGCCGGCTTGAGCTAATAAAAGCAGAGGTTAACAGGATGCTGGAATTGGGTGTGATTGAGCCGTGTGAAAGTGATTACACTTCCCCGTTAATTCTCGTGGAGGTACCCGGCAAAGATCCGCGTCCTTGCGTAGACTATCGTAAGTTAAACCTCATCACCAAGGATCAGACATACCCAATTCCCCACATTGAGGAACGCGTCGAGAGGGTAAGCAGCGCGCAATTTATCTCAACGCTAGACCTAGTGAGAGGTTACTGGCAGGTGCCGCTCACCGAGAGGGCGAGCCGGTATGCTGCATTTATTTCACCATTGGGGACATTCCGCCCTAAAGTGTTGAGTTTCGGCCTAAAGAACGCGCCTTACTGTTTTTCCAACTTAATGGATAAGGTTTTGCGTGGTCAAGAGGACTTCGCATTGCCTTACTTGGACGACGTCGCCGTGTTTTCCTCGTCCTGGCCAGAACACTTGACGCATTTGAGAGCAGTACTGACACGCCTACGCGAAGCAGGTTTAACGGTAAAGGCGCCCAAGTGTCAGCTAGCACAAGCAGAGGTACTCTATCTCGGGCATGTTATCGGTCGAGGGCATCGCCGTCCCTCTGAAATGAAAGTGGCAGCTATCCGAGACTTTCCCCAGCCCCGAACGAAAACCGATATTCGGGCTTTTCTTGGAATAGCTGGTTACTATCGTAAGTACATCCCTAGATATTCCGACATTGCCAGCACTCTTACTGACACGTTGCGCAAGACCGCGCCCCAAATGGTCGACTGGGATGAGGAGAAAGAAAAGGCTTTCCGCGTTTTGAAATCGGCCTTGTCGAGCCAACCTTTGCTTAGTTCACCGGACTACTCGAGGCCTTTCATAGTCCAATGCGACGCTAGTGATAGAGGCATGGGGGCGGTTCTTAGTCAAAGGAATGAGGGGGATAAAGAGCATCCCGTCCTATATGTTAGCCGGAAACTCACCCTTCGCGAGCAGGTTTACAGCGCTAGCGAAAAGGAATGTGCGTGCTTGGTTTGGGCAGTCCAGAAACTGGCTTGTTATATTGCCGGAAGCAAGTTCATTGTGGAAGTGGACCACTGTCCTCTCACCTGGCTACAGACCATGTCCTCTAAGAACGGCCGCCTGCTGCGTTGGAGCCTCGTTTTGCAACAATATACGTTTGAAATACGCTACAAAAAGGGTGTACTCCATGGCAACGCTGATGGCTTAAGTCGATGCCCCCGACGCGAGAGGATGTCTCGAGAACTCGGGCATTTTTTTTCCTGACCTAAACAAGAGCTAGTGATTGTTTTTTTTTACTCTTTTAGGTGTACTTGTTTTAAAACGTTGAAGACACGGCTATCCAGGGTTTCGGGTTCGGTGTGCTTCCAGTGTTGTTGTTTTGTGTCACCTTAAAGTGTGAGTAACATTTTGAATAAATTGTGTATTTCTTTTAATATCAGTTAAAGGGGAAAATTGCCTGGTGGAGTTTGGCGGAATTGTCCGGCGCTCACCGGCTGAGTAGTTGTGTTTTCATGTGCGTATGTGACGTCTGTTGAGCCCACAATGAAGCAGGTGTTGCCCTCTACTTCATCAAAGACGGTCGTCACCAAACCGACTGCCGGCGCTGATCTCTCCGGACAGTGGCTGCAAACCTCAGCCCATCGAGATCTTCACCCCCCCCCCCCCCCCGCGCGAGAGACTGTTACGATCGGCCCTGGGGAGCCAAGCAGGAAGTGTTTGAGGGAGAACCGGTTCTTGACCCGCGGTGGCGGCCACCCCCACCTCCCCATTCGGGTTCCTCCTCGCCGGGAGAGCTACGGGGTCTGCTGTGCGTTCGTGACCATATTTGGTAACATTTTGGGGCGCCGGGACCATATATGGTGTTGGGTTGTGCCACTCCTTGTGTTGTGAGAGGTGTTTTCCCCTCCCTCGTGGCCGAGGTGCCGGCGACACCGTATTGGCTGACGATGCGGACAAGACGCCCAGTGTCAACAACGTGGCGCTATAAAATGCCGAAGACGTTTTGTATCGCACGCACTCTTCTCTCTTTGGGTCAGTTGACCACTTCTCCACATGTAAATAAATCTCTGTTGTTCGTTCGGGCGCTTCTTCTCGCTGAATTGTTGGACGATGGATCCTGCGACGGGGCCAGCTACCGAAAACGAGACCGGCAGGACCCGGAGTCCCAACACTGCATTAAAATTTATGGCGTGGTACATTATTGAAGCAGCCTTACAAATTGACCCCTATGCTTTCTTCTTCACTAGCGTTCAGGCAAAGGCAAACTACAGCGTCATTTTAGGCCTTCTAACTAAATATGTGCTGCATATCATTGAAGGTCTTGTGAGGGTTCGGTTGTCTTATCTTCAGCTTCCACTCACAGCACTATGTACACGTCAGCGGTGGTTTATTGAAACATTACTGAAGTTGTAGTAACGTACGTATAAAATATAGAGCATTTAGCTTCACTTTACATCGATCACATGCCTACAGAACAATGAAGTATCCATCGCTTAACAACATAGCAAAAACCTTTCCAAAACCAGAAATAGGTTTAAAAGCTACTAACTAGTCTTGAAATTCGATATACACATTATGTTGAAGTGTCTGGACTGACCCTTTTGCTGCATAGTATGGTACCAGGTCTGTTAATAAAGTATCAAAATATGCCGTGTCTATTTGTAAACAAAATGTATTTCGCTTGGCTAACGAGAGGTGTATGCTTGTATGCCGAGTATGCTTGTCTTTCAAGCTTGTTTTAATTTATTGGTATTTTATTATAAGTAAAACTTTCTGTTATATCTATGTATTGTGGGACACTCGTAAGAGATCGAAAGTGTGGTTTAGTCGACAAACAGATGGAGCTCTTGATTCAGTGTCTCAAAATGCGGTGTGCCGAAAATTGGACTACCTCCCATGGAGCTTGCACATGTGAGCTTTCTCACGATCTGTGAGTGTACCTCAGCGATTGATGTATTATGAAGGGCAACTTAAACGACATCCACAAAGTGACATATTGTCTATACGTCAACTCCATTTCTTACTAAAAAAATGAAACTGTGTGGTATTTCGGCTTTTCGGAAATCATTGGCGTAGAGGCAAGCGAAAACGTCCTTGCTTCGGTGGACATAAGCTAAGACCCTTATGTCCTTAAAAATTGAGGCGTCATGCCAGTTTGGCTGTCATTGAGCTCCCTGCAAGGAAGTTACCTTCTAAATATAGCGACAGTTTGCCCAGCAGGAAAAGCGAGATTTCCATCCGTAACCTTCGCAGCCACTGGTTTCGACACCGAAGCAGTTTTTAACATTGTAGTCGTAGAAGAAGAGCGTCTCATTGGTCGCAGAGGTTGGTGATGGGCACCCTTCGGGAGGCTCAGCGCAGGTAATCGCACTGCATGGTGAATCCATCATTAGCAGAAATCCTGTGCAGAGACCACAAGAAATATTTGGCTCACAAAGCAAATGATCACAAAACGCGGGCAGGTTACTACTAAATGTAAGTGGCACTGTTAGATACAACTTTCTTTTAAAAGTAACCACCGCGTTTACGGCTTAATTTTTGATTTTGAACAATGTGTACCCTGTAAAAGCCACAAGCGCAGCTCATTAGAAAGTGGAGCGATTTTTTTAACTCAAAGTGGGCTAATTAAAGCTCCATGAAGTCAAAAAATACTGTCTTTCAAGCAATATTTTTGGCGAGAAGATAGTATGACCTTGCTGCGATAATTATGCTTATGCCTAAGTATAGGGTGTAAAATATTACAAGTTTTGAGAATGTGTTGTAATAATGAATAATAAAATATAGTAAGCCCCAGTGTCTGGACCACAATTACGTCGCTTACTTTAAAAGCATGTGAAGGCACGACGAACACTATCCTCTTTATTCAAGATCTCAAGTTTACAATATCTACACTACTATTTCGTTAAGCACGATGCATTACAGGATTACGGCGAAAAAGAATCAAGGAATGTGTTAAAAAAAGAGTCATACTTGGTGTAGTGCAACCCAGGCTGAAAACTATCATTACAAAGCACACCTTAAACTGAATACCGAACTGGTCAGATGAGTTAACAGTAATTTGAGCGTGCCTCTTTTGCTTATTTACACCTATACAATGCTAATAATAGAGAGTTAATCACCAGTAACTGTTTTTGACACAGATATTGTAATAAACCTTTGAGTGCAGTTAAAAACTTATTCTTAACATTATGTCATGTGTGTGACGAGTCACTCGCACTGTAGGCTGTATACAAGTTATATATACAACAGTGGTTGCAGCGCTGATTGATTCAGACCAGAGCTCGAACAGAGAGACCATCGTCTTCGTCGGGTACACACTCGCATGGTTCAATAAGCTGGCAAGATGCGTGTATCATAATTCCCGCTAACGAATTCGCCGTCTCATCGCGTCTGCATGCTAACGTCAATGGGGGAGTGGTACGGCTTCACGCATGCAAGGTGTGCGATATGGCTGGCCTGCCAGGGGGACGAAGACGACCAGCTCGCGTGATAGCGCTGTTCGTGGCTTAGCCTGTTGGCACAATGTATCTAACGCATATCATAAAGAAGTTTGTTTCGCCAAAATTCTGGCTTCGGCACGGGTATCGTTGGTTGTGAGCAAAATATCATCATCTTGTCCGTGTTCGAAAATTCAAGAAAGATGCCAATAAAATAAATAATATTAATTTCTGGGTCTGAGTGAGGATGGGACCCAGGCCGTTTGCGTGGAAAGCGGGTGTTCTACCACGCGGTGAAGCGTCTGCTTTGAAATGCAGTTAAAATAGGTTCAGCGAAAGCCAGACGGATCCCGGAATGGAGAACTCCCCCCCCCCCCCCCACACACACATAGGATGGAAGCAGAACTACACCACTACACTGTTTCAAAAAATAAACGTTTATTCCTTGTCTTCCTCTGCATGGAACAGCAATGAAACACCGTTCACGCTTCACTAACAGACGCGTCTTGTATACGGGCTTTACAATACAAAATGCAATATCGCAGTAATAATGCGTGGTACAAGCGTTCATAGCCATCGGGCTTCAGCATACGTCATTATCATGGCAACTTCGCGGTGTAAAGACGGTCGTGCCCGTTACGAAAGACAAAAACGTAACTGCGCTTTTTTCCTTAAAGCCACGTGGTGGGTGCATAGCAACTCCGAAAACACTTCACGCGTGTAATTGCTCATGGTGTTAAGCATGCTACCCACTACACAGAATACAGCCACATTCTAAAGTTTGACTGACACAAGTCACTTTCAACTTTATCAATAGCGTTGAAGAAATCCACAATTTACACTTCTCGAGTAACACCATACAATAAAACGTATGCGCTAACTGATTGAAGTACGTGCTAGGGAAGGATGTCACTATAGCGTTGAACTCTTAAAGACGAACCTTATTCGTTCCCATTTTATTATATTTTGTCCCAAAGCAAACGTACCGCTCGTCATCTTGATTACAACACTTGTTTTTGAGCTCAAACTACTTCATCATGACGGGCTTCATGAAGCTTACTTCGTGGAACTGGACAGATAGATGCAAAACGTTACTGCTAGTCCTGAGATGCACGGCTCAACGCGCCGTGGGCCGCTCCCACGTTGGGACAATCAGGCCAAGCCCTACCGCCGCCTAGCGGGCTCTCCCAACAGCTCAGAGTTTAGCCCAGACATCGGGGCTCTTGACTGCGGATAGCCACTTGTCTAAGTTGGTTTGGTCTGTTCCTCGCAACTAGGGGCGACGCCAGAGCATATTGTCTATGCTAGCATATTCGGCCTGCATACGCTTTCCCTGCAATAATAGATGCATATACCAATGTGTATAAGATGAAAGAATGATTTTAACGGCAGGTCTACATGTGAATAATTATTTGTTTTTTTGTATGTGTGTATGCGCTATAAGACACATCACCATTGTATAAATAGGTGTGAAGAAGTGACTGATTGATATTGGTCGTTTAACGTCCCAAAACTACCATATAATTATGAAAGACGCCGTATTGGAGGACTCTGAAAATTTTTACCGCCTGGGGTTTTTAACATATACCCAAATCTGAGCACATGGCCTACAGAATTTTCACCTCCATCGAAAATGCAGCAGCCACTGCCTGGATTCAAACCCGCGACCTTCCAATAGGCAGCCGAGTACCTTAGTCACTAGACCACCACCGCGGGGCGGCGTGCAAGGCATTGGCCCGGCGAACACGAATTCATTCACGAATCAGCTGTCGGCGCAGTTCTTGGAATGCTGTCTGGTGTTCGGGCATTCGTGTGATCCGTGCCCTCTCCACGTGGAAGTTGTCATTTTAAACTGCCATTCGTGGGCTTGGTGCCATGGCTGCGAAGGGATGAACTGCATCACTGAAAGTGCAGCAAATAGTACGCGTGCTTTCGTACGACGAAGAGAATGGCTCAGCTGCCAATAGCACGTGCTTTTGTGGAATTTGACGTAACTTATGGCGCAGCCAATAGAGATCATTGTCTCTGCTCCTAGCGAACTGTTTTTCGTTTCGCCAAGCGACATAGAGCATTCGCTATAAAACACCTCGCCAGTGGTGTTGGCAGAACTCGCACCCTTCGCATATTACTGGTTAACTACGCATCACCGGCATCGGCAAATGGAAGCTAATCTGCTTAAACCATGCACCAGTGTTTTCAGATACTACCGAGTAAACACGCTAATGGTCTTCACAAGAGAAGTGAAAACATTGCGAATTTTCTAACTAAAACTATTTGAAAGTATGATTCAAAAATGTCGATCAAATACAAAGGAGAGTTTCAAGATGACCTCATCTCTTCGTACAGTGAAAACATGTACAACTATGAAAGAAAGCGCATAGGTAATTTAAATAGCTGGCCCCGTATATGGATGTTTCGCTACAAATGTCGTCGAAAGACGATAGTCTTGCTTCTGGAGAGAGTGAACAAAATGTTTATTTGATGTTCTGTGCGAGAAAATTGATGAATTGTATTTTGGGGGCGCTGCGTTTGGGAGCCTCGATACGTGCAGCGAAGACAAACGAGCGCATCGAGGCACGTTAGACACGAGCGCCATTTCGCAGTTATCTTCGAAAACAAAGGAGGGCGTGCGCGCACACGGTACATTATACTAGAAGGGGTACACTCTACCAACGGAGAAAGGTGTGCGCCTGTCTCGGAGGCGATAAGGTGTAAAACGCAAAGCGACGGGCAGGTGCCACCACCGTGTAGCCTTAGCAAAGCGTTGGAAACACTTGCCTAATTGAGCATAGCATTGCATTGTCAGCGCAGCGTGATAAACGCTATGGTCTTCAGAACTACTTATGTATGCCTTTCCTAGTATAAATTTGAGACACATACAAAATATTGACGGGTTGTTGTGGTGCCTCAGATATGCGCAGTAATTGCTTTTTAATTGACAATCGCACAAGTATGAACGCTGAAACTTGAGCAATATTGGTGGGCACTGCGGATGGGGTTGGCCGTTTGGGCCATCGAAGTTGTTTGCAATATCGTTATGGCGGACAAACAGACAAATGTACAGACAGACTGGCAGACAGACCAAAATTAATGTGTCGAATTACCCCAAGAAAGACTTTCATCTTAAAAAAGAAAAAAAAAACGTTCCACGACAGTTTCCGTTCACTTGAAGTCACGTTTGCCAGCGCATGATGAACGTCACTTATTGATCCTTGTGACGTATATTTGAACTAAACACTCTACCATGGACATGCGGTCGGGGTAGGGAGGTAATGAGTGGTTGCGAAATCTGCCACACTCATTCACTTAGTAGGAATAGGGTGAGGGTGCTACGGCGTACCTTCGGCCCTTTTCTGGGGGCCCCGTGCATGCCTATGCAATCATTACTTAAGGTAATCGACCAACACGCTGTTAGTGAATGACGAATGCCCACTGCTGAACGTTATAATCACTGAAAGGAATATGTTGGCTCGGAAAATACAAATAAGCCCCCGAAAACGCCTCCAGTGAATGCAAAAATTTGCAAGTGCCTCCGCAAAAGCAGAAGCCTAAATGCGCTTATCACAAGCGGTACCACCAACTCTGTCATGCGAACCCCTTACAGAAAATTTTAACTTACGTACCCATCAGCGCGATACAAACTGCTGTTTTAGCTGTCTTCATGGTGTTTCGGTCCACTTGTATCGATCGAATCCTGATAATAGAATATTATCAGATAAGGATGAAACTATTGGACGTAACAAAACAATACGCCGACTTTTCCTTCATGCAGTGTCAGAAAATGACAAAATTGCTTTAACAACTCATAAAAAATACTGAAATAATCGTGACATTCAAAAGTGTCGTGGCATTCATAATTCCTGAGAGAATCATTAAGTGCTTAATGAACAATTATATCAGATCAGTTGGTATGAATTCATCTTAGTAGGAAGCGCAGCAACTTATACACGGAGCACACAACGCACAGTTGAAGCTAAGCGCTTGTGTTGAGTGTTCAGTGTAAAAGTTGCAGCGCTTCCTATCAATATTGTTAAAGTGCTCGATTTTCCTGTAGCTATTACATCAATAATTGTGTCTTTTTTACTTATTCCTTTGCAGTTGTTGAAGTAGGATTGTGCTCAATGAACTTGGCGGGGTGTTGGTTGACGATGCTCGATAGTAGCTCAGCCGCTTGCTTTGTAACGTTTAAATAAAGAAACACTCAATTTATTGGCATGCTCTCTTATTACACGTGAGTGATTGCGCACCTGAGTTCATAAGAAAGAAAAAAAATTGAAGGCAGATAAAGGCATTGCGCCTGCGGTAACATAAGGATCAGGTGCAAATAGTATTTTGTTGCAATATTAATCAACGCAAGCTCCCGATATAGCCAATGCGAAAAAACTATGACAAACAAATGCAAGTTTAAAAGGCGCTTTGAGACAAGAAATCCTGCCCCGTTTATGCGACAAATGAAGTACGAACCTTTCCGCAAAGTCGCTCCGCCGATTGTGATCCGTTCGCTGTTTGCCAGATGTTGCTGTCGATTATCTTCTCAGCTATATCAATATGTGGCTTCAGACCTCCTCACTGAATGACTGATGGCTGGTTGCATTGAATCGTGTCTTGTCGCCCCGAACAACCAATCTATCCCGAGAATTCCTTTTGCTTATCTGTATTGCACTACCTTTATCTACAGTGGCTGAAGTGTTCAGCTTTGTCACCGAAATAAAGGCGGCTGGGGATATTAACTTCTGAGGACATGATGTACAATGTCTGTTTTTCCGTACCATGTTTCCACAGAGTAATTTCTTAACACTTACATGCACTGCCACGCCTGCGACATAAGCGACTATCCATTTTGCCTATTCCATGCCAGCTCAATCCTGTTAATGGTGTTCCCGTAATTCCTTGCGCAAGGTATTGGCTCAGAAATCTGAGTGGCGGCTATGACAATGTTAGGTGTCTGTTGCATGGATGGGGTGAGGGCTGAAATAAAACTCGCCAATCCCCAACCCCCCCACCCCCACTCTGACTCACTTAACTAATATCTCTACTTCACAAAGGCAGGAAAGGGGGGGGGGAGGCAAGCTTTTGCTAACTTGCCTTAAAACTTCGTTCTCCCGCTTACCGGCCAAGTTCAAAGTCGATGGAGTCTATCGCAGATATATCTATCACTAAACACTTCAAATTGCTATTTCATCCATGATATATTCTATTCCCCCGTCAAAGCAATCCTATCACGGTGATGCTCCACTTCGCATTTCAATACGCATCGTTGCACAGCATACCTAATTTATTTATTTTTATTTATTTTTATTTATTTCATTTTTGAAAAATACAATTTCATTGCCCGCGGTCAAGACAAAAGGAGGTGGTTTGCCTTCTAATGATACCTTAAATCAAGCCAAAGAAAGTGTAAAGGACATCGTAGTCAAACTTCAACTGTATTTTGTTGTGAATCATACGGATATGAACTGAGAAGGAGAACAAGGATAGAAGAAAGCCAGGAAAGTTAGTCAGGACTGAAAATGATAGCGTACCTAGAGCTGGGGGAGCTAATAGGGTGAAAGAAAGTTATAAAAGAGGAAAGAGAAGCCACTGTTGGGGCCGACGTAACTATACCGCGTCTCATATCACCGACGGTGAATCCGTCGCAAGTGGGTAAAAAGGCAGACAGATCCAAAAACAATCGGGTAGCACATGTTCATTGTTCAGGCTATTTACTCATCGTTTCAAAGACCTGCTGCTG
>WOVY01016003.1:0-212500 GCA_013436015.1 Rhipicephalus annulatus | reverse complement strand
AACATCCAAACCAGAAGGATCTTTCAGGGACGCCAACCAACAGAATGCGTGATGGTCAGTCACCACGTCGAAAGTTTGGCTGTACAAATGAGGACGAAGTTTGATTAACGCCTCCACGATAGCAAGGAACTCCTTTTCGGAAACAGAGTAGCTGGCGTCTGCCTTACTGAAGGCACGGCTGGCATAGGCGTCCACATACTCCGCAAAAAAAGTCACAGCTTCGCCGCAAAGGTGAAGCAATGAACGCGATAGCAAGAAATTGGAAAGTCACGCGCAGATTGGCAAGCAGATCGAAACGTGCCCCGAGTTTCTCACTCACAAATGACGCACGAAACGTACTCACAGTTACAGATGAACGGGAATAAGCGTCTTAGTTGTTACTTCACTGTATATGAAAAGCGTGCCCTTTTCGCAAACGGAGGCTGTGCAAGGATTGCATGACCTATGTGCGACCGGTAACAAGAGAATCGTTCCCACGAAACCCCAAAGGATAGCCAAGACGTACGATTTTCCCCACTGCATGATAAGCGCGTGCGATCGAGCGTACTCCCCCTTATTCTATACCTGGGCCAAAGTACGCGTGAGAGATGAGAGCCGCCGCACGCTCACTGCGCCATCTTGCTGATAATGCTGAAAACACGATAGTTCCCCCCGAGATGCCTGCCAACAGCGGTAAGTGGTAGATATGAATAGCTTGCCATTTGCGCACTAAAGCGGGTACTCTTTGGGAGCTGTAGTGGAAGAGGTCACAAGTTGCATACATGGGCGTTTTGTTTTATGTGACTTTTGTTACGGGAACACTAACTTTAGATTTATCTGTGTGTGTGCACCTACAAATTCGAGAGACAGATGTTTGTTTTTTCATGAAATTCAGGCGTATTTTGAATGCCAGAGATGTATGATTCTGTTGGGTGACTTTAATTGTGTTCTGGCTCTAGAAGATTGCACGTATACTGCTAAATTAAGTGATGCAATTGTTGGTTTACTTAGAGATAGCCTTAATAAGTACTTTTTCTGCGATGTAGCTCTGTTTGCGAAGGGTGGCAGTCCCCAACACTTCACACATTTTCAAGGCTCGAGTCACGCAAGACTAGATCGAGCATACGTTTGTTCTGATATAGTACCTTTATGTCAGAAATATGACGTTTATGCTGTTTTCTTCAGTGATCATTGCTTAGTCTCGTTTGAGATAGGTCGAAAGTGCAAAAAAAAAGGTTGTATGGGAAACATGGAAACTGAATACTAAGATAATTACGCACGAAGTGTTTGTAGACAAGGCAATGAAGGAAATTGAGATTTTTTTCAAAAACGCAGAAAGGAGTGTCACGGAAAGATGGGAATTATTTAAGAGAAGGATATAAATGAAGGCTATAGAGTGTGGTTGTCACTTGCAGTATCAAGCTCGAAAACATGAACGCGAGCTACGGGCAGAACTAAGTGATTTGGTGAAAATTGAAGCAGAAAACCTGGGCTTATTTACAGATCAACTGCAGGTTGTCAAAAACAAAATTGAATTTCTTGAAGAGGATAAATATAAAGGCGCAATTATACGAGCAAGAGCTCAGAGATAGCTCGTGGGTGAAGCCCCGACAAAGCGAGCCTTGTCAGATGAAAAGGCATATGCGCGAGCTCACGACATACTGGAGATTGAATTGAATGGCAAAATATTGAGAGAAGATAAAGATGTCATGAATGCTTTTGAAAGCTACTATCAAGACTTGTTTGCTTATCGCAAACCAAAGGAGCCGGGTTTAGTAGATGAGTTCTTGATAGAAATGCCGACACTTAATGCTGTGGGCACAAATTTATTAGAAATGTCTATTTGTATAGAGGAAATTGAGAAGGCTATCGATGATCTTGGCATGGGCAAATCACCTGGTCCAGATGGCATTAATGCCGCCTTTTACAAGGCGCTCAAGGAGGATATGGCCGCCGCTTTGCATGAAGTTTTTTCAGAGTCTTTAGATCGTGGAACTCTGCCTCCATTGTTTAATCGGGCACACACTGTGCTGATTCCTAAAGGGAAAGAGCAACATGTCTCACGAAAAGTGACAGGATACCGACCAATCACGCTAACAAACGTAGACTATAAGGTGTTCATCAAAGTTCTGGCTAGGAGGTTGCAAGCAGTTATACACAAGTTGGTCGAGCCACATCAGACTTGCGGCATCAAGCGTGGAAGCATATTCACGAATATTCATGTCGCCAGGAGCATTTTGAAGAATTGTGACGCTGCGCTTCTGAAAGTAGCCATGTTACAAATCGATCTAGTCAAGGCTTTCGACATGGTTCTACACAATATACTCTTCACGCTAGCTTAGTACGTTGGTCTTGGTGTGATCATATGTAAAGGTATTACATTGGCATACAAAATTTCAACCACAAATCTATTTGTAAATGGAGAACTCTCACAGCGCAAACAAGTACTTTCCTCCATGCGCCAGGGATGTCCTTTAAGTCTTTTGCTTTTCGCTCTATTTTTAGAACCACTGTGTCAAAAAATGATTCACCATGCGAGGATTGATGGTTTCAGGTTGCAGTCATGTGAAGTGCGTGTTTTGGCATACGCCTACGATATTGCCTTTTTGGCTGTTGACATAGAGAGTGTCACTTCGTTATTAGAAATCACTCAAAGGTTTTGTGACACGAGTGGAAGTTTAATGAACAAATAGAGAAGCATTGGTTTGTGGCATGGTAATCGGTACCTCACGCCCAGTTTCTTTGGAAATATTCAGTGGCTCACGACACCTAGTCGTTACCTAGGGGTACCATTGGACAAGTATCAAGACAGTGAAGCGTTTTGGCTTGAGAAGGCTGAAGAACTGCGTGCGAAAACCGAAGAATGGGGTGGTCGTGACTTATCAATTTTCTCTCGGTCAGTTGTACGTAACGTGTTTCTGGCTGCTAAAATTACGTACCTTTTGCAAGTACTTAGTTTTACGCGTAAATTCAGTCATAAAATTAACAGGATATTCGCCACGTTCATCAGGAGCTCTCCATGGGAGCGAACATCCAGAACGAACTTGTTTCAGCGTGTTAAGCAAGGAGGGCTGTCTTTGTACCATCTCTTTCTTAACCAAGTAATATCACGTTTTCTGCTAATAAGAGACCATAGAGACTCCTTTTTATGTTCTTTATTTCAAACAACGCTGTTACACCGCATGCCTGACTTCTTTGTATCTTCAGACAGGGGAGAACAACACACCTTGTCACCGTTCTTGCACGAAATTGTGTTCTCATATCGTTTCTTAAGGGCAAGGTTTTTGATAGATTACCTAACTTATGTGAAAAGAAAGTGCCTTATGAAAGACAATACAGAATGTTTTTCCTATGCCCCTTTACCGTTCAAAGTATGAAAAATCATATGGACATGACGTACTCAAGCGAGTGAAAAACATGTGTACACCACCCAATGTGAAAACCTTCTTTTTTAAATTTCATACGAGAACCTTGCCAGTAAAACCGTGGCTTGAAGAGAGAGGGGCGTATGTACCTTGGGGAAGCAGCTGTCTCCTGTGTAACAAACCTGAGATCATTGAACATTTGTTTATTGATTGTAAAAATGCTATTTTCTTTTGGGACATTTTACAGATGACTTTAAAAAAAGATTTACCTCTTACTTCATATGGAATTCGTTTTTTTGCCTTGTGATAGTCCTGTACAAAATTTGGATGTTATATTTTTACTTGGTCTTCATTCGGTTTGGCGTAGTACGCTATCGTACAGACACTGTGATGTAAGAGTTCTAATCGTTAATGAGTGTTTCGTGGAAGCTGTTTTAAAGTGCGAGATGTCTATAAGAGCACCGACTGTGTTGAAGATGTAATATATTTGTTTGATGCGTTATCACACATGAAACACGTGTGATGGTGTTTGTCACATTAGCTCTACCTGTTGTCAAGAGGGCAATAAAAAAAACTCTTCAGGAGCTCAGGGGTTAACGCCTCGCATACACGGCGCGGAGGTCCCACGTTCGATTCCGCAAGCCGGAGCCTTTTTTAGAAGTTTTTTTCTTTCTCGTGTTTTCATATATATAAATACGTATACATATACGGTGCATGGCATCGACGTCAACGCCGACGTCCGCACCAACGCCGGCGGCAAAATCTAGCCGAGATTGTCCATATAATTGCTATCGCAAAAAAACAGGTTTTTGTTGCGGGAGTACTGCATTAAGGCCAACGCTACTGGGATCGATGTGTGGTACCTCAGACAGCACAGTGGAATTGTAAATGCGCAGTATGGGCGGCGAAGGAAGTAGTTGAGCCAGTGCTGTGAATGACTCATCACAGGCTGGTGCCCAATTCGAAAGATCCGCAGGGCCAGCAAGGATTCCTTCATTTAACAATTTTGAATATAGAGCATTAAAAATCAGAGCCTCTCCACGAAGTGAATGAAGACGAGTGGGCGAAGCTATAGCTTCTGATGCTCATAATGTGTACGTTGGTGTCGCCGACTGTTATAAAGGATGAACAGACGGACGGAAAGATGGACCTATGGACGAATGCACGCACGAAAGGACAGACAGATGCATGGACGGATGGTCGTGCCGTTGAAACTGCTTTTCAAGCAGACCGTAATATTAGCGAACCATCAGTTGCGTTTGCAGTGCTGGCTATCCGATCTTATAAACAGTACACCCGTGCTCCTATCATACAGCCTTCACGTCAGTTTAAAGACAGTTTTAGTGAAGTGCCATCCACTGAAGCTAATTTTTAGCGGTGTTTAGGGCCACCAACCTCGCTGTCACAAACGCTACATATCTGCTTACCACTTCTGGTGCTGCTAATGCCCATGTTACTGTTGCCATCGTTACGCGACACTACACATGCGTCTGTTTCAGGGGCCAGTAAACAGCTGCAAGGTCCAAAATTTATTATAAAGAGAATATGTCCACTTTTGATGATATGTGGGGTTTAACGTCCCAAAACATGAGCACTTTTGCTTTGTGGGCATTCTACTGCAAGAATTTTTCAAATACGTGCTATATTAGGGTAGTTAGAGGGGTCTTTGAAATTTGCGCGTGGGCATCACCATGGTTCTCCGTCACAGATAGGGGTAGGCGTAGCCCCTCGTCATGAGTGGTGGAAACCAATCGGCGAAGGGGCCTACGTCAAGTCGCCGATCGGTAACTTTGCGCCCCCGCGTGTGAAAGGATGATTGCTCAGGCGTAGGAAAGGAGCGCAGGAATCATTTTTTTGACATGAAGGTTTTGCACCGCGTGCAGAGCTGTTATATTCGGAATAAGCAATCGCCGCGCTCTACTTTACGAATTACTGAGTTTATTTAGCAAGTGTGTAAAAAAGGTTCGACTCTGTTGACTGGCCCTTTAGCAAATGTCTGGCGTAAAATATTTGTACATATCGTTTGCGTCAATTTGTAACGTTTCGCTAAATTAATAATTATGACAAAATCACATTGCCTCCACGTGGTTTGCATAACGATTCCTAAAATACGTGGGATCTGCCGAATTTTTTTTTTCAGGATTGGGTGCTCAAGAAAATATCTCCAAAAAGAGGGGCAAGGAATAATTTTTCATTGGAAGTATAGCGTGCAGATGGGTAAATGTCTCACTCACACGCTCACTTCTGAACCGTGCGCTTGTAGAATGAAGCGCTTATGGCTGCAGGTTAGATTACCCAAAATTTAGACGTAAACCTAGCATGATAGACATATTTCCACTCGCTTATCTACCTAATTTAATGAAAAACGAACTTATAAGAGCAGCCTAGTCGGCGCCTAACATGTATAAGCGCACAACAGACAATAAGTAAAAACAATAACGCAGGTGGCAGATCAACAAAGCACCTTTATTTATATTTTCAAATAGGGCCTCGAAAAAGTAAAAACCAGCCGTGAAATAACAATCATACGAAGGCGTGCGTTTACTTCAATGCACAAACGTTTTCACACTTATGCAGGGTCACTTATCACACTTAAGTTTATAAGTCTCCATCGCATTCTAAGACTAACATATTTACCCATTGTTTTAACAGCCCAGTAAATAAAAGCTGTTCAACTAATTCAGCTGTTTTCACGTTTCATTCACTTTGGCTGGCCATGAAAGCGCGCCTCAGTGAGTTTTGTTCTTTAAATACAAAATAGAAAACAGCATCGTGCAGGGTATTACTTTTCTAACGCAAGCAATCCTTGATCACGCGCTTCTCTGGATCAGTGTATGTGTAAGTAATAGAAATTTGAAACGTTATCGTGGTATTTTTGAGCATTTTCCTATACTGGAAACAATCATCATCATCAATATCATCACCAGCCTGTCTACGCCCACAACAGGGCAAAGGCCTCTCCCATGATCCGCCAATCAACCCGTTGTTGTGCTTTCCACTGCCACGTTATGCCTGCGAATGTTTTAATCTCATCCGCCAACCTAACTTTCTTTCTCTCCTTCGTGCGTTTGCCTTCTCTGGGAGTCCAGTCAGTTACCCTTAATAACCAGAGGTTATCCTGGCTACATGCTACGCGCCCGGCCCATGTCCATTTCTTCTTCTTGATTTCAACTATGATATCCTTAGCCCCGATTTGTTCCCTGACCCACTCTGCCCTCTTCTTGTCTCGTCTCTTAAGGTCACAAATATTTTTTCCATCGATCACTGCGTTGTCACCTATTTAAGCTGAACCTTTTTTGTAAGCCCCCATGTTTCTACTCCGTAGGTAAGCACTGGCAAGATGCAGCCGTTATATATCTTCCTCTTGAGAGTGAGTGGCAGAATACCATTCGTGATTTCAGAATTCTTGCCGAATGTGGGCCACCCTATCCTTATTCGTCTCGTTATTTCACTCTCATAGTTCCGCTGCATGGTTACTGCTTGTCCTAAGTAGACACATTTCTTTACTAATGTCAGCTTCTGTCTACCTACCGCAAAGTGCTGTTTTCTGCCGAGACTGTTGCACTATACTTTAGGTTTTACATAATTTTCTGACCTACTCTTCTGCTTTCCGTGTCCACTTTTGTAATCATGAGCTGTAATTTGTCCCCAGAGTTACTCATGAAGGTAATGTCATCAGCTAGTTGCTGGTTACTAATATATTATTCATTAAGTGTTAAACCTAACTCTTCCCAATCTAGGGTACTAGAAACCTTCTGTAAGCACGCAGTGAACAACATCGGAGAGATCGTGTCTTCCTGCCTTACACTCTTCTTTATTGGGATTTTGTCACTTTGTTTATTTAGAACTATGGTGGCTTTCAATCCACTGTAGATTTCTTCCAGTATGCTTTTGTAAGGTTCTTCGATGCCTTGATTTTGTAGTGCCTGCATTACTGCTGACGTATCGACTGTGTTAAACGCCTTCTGGTAATCTATGAATGCTATTCATTGGGGTTGGTTGTATTCTGCGCATTTTTCTATTACCTGATTGATAGTATGAATATGGTCTATTGAGAAGTAGCCTGTACGAAATCCGGTTTGGACGTCAGAATTTAATGAGAACTGTAATGTCACCGCAAATCTATTAGCTGATATTATTGTAAATAGTTTGCAGGGAACAGACAGTAAGCTTAGCGGCCTTTAATTTTTCACGTTCTCTATATATAGATTAAGATGATGTTGGTGTTTTTCCATGATTCTCGTACATATCCTATCAAGACCCACTTCGTGTATAAGGTGGCCAGTTTTCCAAATACAATTTCTCTGCCATCTGTCGGAAGGCCCGTTGTCATCCTAACCAGCGGCTCTGCTTCTTTGCATTCCTTCTAGAGCTTTCCTTGCTTCCCCTATCGTACTGGCAGGATGTCGAATTCCTCTGGACTATTATTGTTTCGCACGATATTATCCTGGTTGCTTTAGCTTCTGTACAGCTCTTCGTAGAACTCCTCCGCCACTTCGACTAATCTATCCATGTTGGTTATGGCATTGTCTTCTTTTTTTCTTAATGCGTGAATTCGATTTCTGCCTACTCACAAGTTTTCCTTCGCAGATTTTAGGCTTCTGCCGCTTTTTACAGCCTGCCAAATTCTCTCCATGTTATACCTTCTGACGTCGGCTACCTTACACCTAATTATTACCTTTGAAAGCTCCACTAGCTCTATTTTGTCGGTTGCATTTGAGGCTCTCAAGCCTTCTCGTCTGTTAATAGGATTTTTCGTCTCCTGAGATAATTTGGTCGTGTCCTGTCTAGTGACTGTACCTCCGACTTTCATAGTGCACTCTGGGATGATATTAGTAAGATTATCGTTCATTGTGTCATCGCTAACTTCAGTAACTTCGTTTTGTTCCTCGAATGTATTCTCAAGCAAACCTCTGAATTCCTGTACTTTCACTCTCACCACAAACTCATTATTGGCTTCTGGCATATCAGTTATTGTCTATGCTTTTTTTAAATCTAGGTGAATACGAGGTCTTACCATTCTATGATCACTGCATATGATCTTGCCAACTACTTCTACATCCTGTACTATGGCTGGGTGGGCACACAGAATGAAGTCTATTTCATATTTAGTTTCGCTATTAGGACTTCACCCCGTCTAAGTATAGCTATAGTTTTCTGAAGAAGGTGATCATCATCCATAATGTATAGCGTTCTGCGAACTCTACTGCTAACTCCCCTCTGGCATTCTTACAACCGATGCCATATTCCCCCACTGCATGGTATCCGCCCTGTCTCGAGCCTACTTTGGCATTAAAGTCACCCATTATAATAGTATAATATGACTTTACTTCATTGATGAATGACTTTATGCCTTGTGAAAGCGGTCGACCAAATCATCATCATGACTTGATGGAAGCACGTACCCTGTACCACCTTCATCTTGTACCTTTTGTTAACCTAGTAATGATACTTGCCACGCTCTCACTGATGCTATAGTATTCCTCTATGTTCCCAGCGATATTCTTGTGTATGAGTAACCCCACTCCTTGTTCTTTTCTGTCAACTAATCCATGGTAGCATAGGACGTGTCCATTCTTCAGCACTGTACTGTATAAGCCTCCCGTGTCCTCCTAACTTTGCTTAGCCCAATTACATCCCATTGAACACCTTCTAATTTGTCGAATAGGAAACTACACTAGCCTTGTTAGATAGTGTTCTAGCGTTGAAGTTAGCCTAGTTCAGATTCCAATGGGGGCCTCTCCAGACCCAGATATAATTTTTTATTAGCCTCCGCAGCATCGCATGTCTGACCACCACCTTTGACAGTTGCTTCGCAGCCGCTGGGGACTGAGTGCCAAGGTTTATTTGCTGTAGTCATCGGGGGGGGGGGGGGGAGGGGTAGTGGCCAAGTACTGCACGATGGTGACCAAACATCCTCTGCTGAAAAAGTGCATTGCTGGTAGGTAGTCACCAGTGAGGCCACACCCCAGACCTCTTCTTTACTCGTTAAACGATTCACTCTTCATGCAAGTAAATATAAAATTGGGAATGGTCCGGCATCTTCGTTCGAACCGAATTTAGGCATTCCATGCAAGGCTGCTACGCTATCTTTAAGCAGGGGCTCTGTTGCACTTTCTTAGCACTGAAGAACACCACCTGACTGCCCGTCAGCTCTCAACTTCATCTGACTCGTAGTTCACGTGGCCCTCTTTTAAATGAGAAGCATTTCTTAGGGAACTTCGGTGACTTTAAGCGCATCTATCTATCTATCTATCTATCTATCTATCTATCTATCTATCTATCTATCTATCTATCTATCTATCTATCTATCTATCTATCTATCTATCCGCCAGAGGCATAGCCAGGGGGTAACACACAGGGCATGTGCCCCCCCCCCGCCTAGATGTTTTTCTCCGTGTCATAGAGAACGACAAATTGACATTTTAAGAGGGTGCTTCTCCCGAAATAAAGGTGGTGCCTCTCCTCCCGAAAAAAAATTCTGGCTACGCACCTGCAAGTCGCCAACGACTTTTACCTCTCCTGGCCATCTCAATACAGGTATCGATACCAAAATTGGTATGGCATTACATGACTATATGACGAGCATAATTGACTAGTCATAAGATGAATATTATGATATTTATTTCATGCATGTCATGATTTACATTTCATCGTCTTGGGGCTCTTGCGGTAGTTTTGTTCACATGAAGTTTTGCAAAACTGGTATGGTATGACATGACAGCATAGCGAACATAAGTGACAGGCCGTAACGTGGAAATCATTGCATTCATGTCATGATTCTCCTGTTATGACAAGCCATGGCTACACGCTACGCTCATGGTCAATGTATGACGAATGTATATGATTGGTTAAAACATGATAATCAATACATGAGTGTCATGTAAAACATGACTACATGCTACGCTCATAGCGTGCTCGCGGCCGTTTAGCTCACTTCACATATACCAAATTTGGTATAACTTGACGTGAATGGACGACGAAGATAAATAACATGTCCAAACATGATAATCGTGATAGGCGTGTCATGTAAAACATGACTACAGGCTACGCTCATAACACGCTCGCAGCTATTTCGATAGCTTCACATATACCAAAATCGGTATCACGGGGCTTAAATAGAAGACGAATGTAAATGGCAAGTCTACTCATGATAATCATGACATGCGTGTCATGTGAATCGTGGCTCTACGCTAGACTCATAGCGCGCTCACAGTCCTATCGCTAGCTCCACGTATAACGAAATTTGGAATTACGTGATGTGCATGGAGGACGAAGGTAAATGACACGTCAAAACCTAATATTCTTGATATGCGTGTCATGTGAAACAGGATTACATGCTACGCTCATAGTGTTGTCACGGCCGCTTCGCTAGCTCTACATACACCAAATTCGGTACAGGGTGACGTGAATAGACGATAAAGGTAAATGACACGTCCAAACATGATAATCATGAAATGCATATAATGTGAAAGATGACTACATACTACGCTCATAGCGTGCTCATGGCCATTTAACTAGCGCCACATATACGAAATTTGCTGTCAGGTGGCACCAATGAACGACGAAGATAAATGACACGTCCAAACATTATAATCTTGATGGCGTGTCTTCTGAAACATGATTAATATGACGCTCATAGCGTGCTCGATGCCATTTCACTAGCTCCACATATACAATGTTTGGTATCACGTGACGTGAAAAGACGAAGGTAAATGGCACGTCTATACATGATAATCACGATATGCATGTCATGTGAAACATGAGAGCATGCTACGCTCATAGCGTGCTCGCGGCTGTTTCGCTAGGTCCACATACCCAAATTTGGCATCAGATGACGTAAATAGACGATGAAGGAAAATGACACGTCAAAACATGACAATCACTATATACATGTCATGTAAAACATCACTACATGCTACGCTCATAGTGTGCTCGCAGCCGTTTCGCTAGCTCCACATATATAAAATCTGCTACTTTATGACTTGAACAGACGACGAAGGTAAATGACACATCCAAACATGATAATCATGGCATAGAAGTCATGTAAGGCGTAATTTACGCCCACCTCGTAACGTTGTGCTTATTTTAAAGTGACGTATCGACCTAACCCCTTCGTGCTTTGCATATCATTGATTCGCACTGCAAGGGACGTCTGCCAATTTCTAAAGACGATGGTCTTTCTTGGGGGCCTTCGACAAAAAAATTTCGGTCTGCCTGGCTCTAAATTTGTCTGTTTATCTGTCCTTACCGATACCCCAAACGGCACATAACGGCCAACCCCATCTGCAGCGTCCACCAATATTGCTCAATATTCAACGTTTGTACTTGTGCGATTATCAATTAAAAAGCAAATATTGCGCACATCTGGCACACCATAACAACACGTCGATGTTTTGTATGTGTGCCTTTGTGCTAGAGAAGGCACACACAAGTAATTTTAAGGACTACAGCGTTTATTACGCTGCGCTGACAGTGCAATTCGATGCTCAGAAAGGTAAGTGCTTGCAAAGCTTTGCTAAGATGATACGGTGGTGGCACCTGCCCGTTGCTTTGCGTTCTACACCTTATAACCTCGGAGGCAGGCATGCATCTTTCTTCGCGGACACGCTCGCCTTCCTTCGTTTTCGAACTGCCAGATGGCGCTCGTGTCTAACGTGCCATCTCGAAATTAACGTGCCTTACACGAATCTAATTAGACTCTTTGAGCTAGAGCTTGCTAAGACGCGTGACAAGTCACCCCAGAAAAGAAGACACAAACCCAAAAGTTGGTGGGATGAGGAAGTTAAGAGAGCCATAGCAAAACTTCAGGAAGCCTCTAGGGAACACAGACATGCTAAGCAGCGGGGTGAACCGACAGATGATGTTGAAAGAAAATGGGAAACCTTTCTAAGCTGTAGAAGGTATGCATCCCTTCTGATCAATGAAAAGATTAGACGAAAGGGAGCTCAGTGGCTGGCAGAAGTACATAAAAAAGATACAAAGGCAGCTGCGAAATTTCGGAACCATCTAAACTCCCTCAGAAATGAGACGAGCCTAGAGCAGAGTTTTATAACTACAGCCCAAGGTGCTAGGCTAGAACGGGACGAAGCTATTGAATATATAAAAACAAGGGGGACAGAAAAATTTCAACAAAGAAGTACTTTATGCACCACAATTGACAAGGACGAGTCAAGTGGTGCAATGGCTCCATTTTCACAACGATAACGGGAAATGGCTGAGAAAAGGGTTCCTAGTAGTACAACAACATCAACAGGCCCAGATGGCATTCCAATTATGCTAATAAAGACATTAGGTCCGAAGTCTAAGCAGGCTTTGAGAGGGGCAGTGAGCAAAATAATAATCGATGGTGAAGTTCCCGATGGATGAAAACTTAGCAGGATGAGCATGATCTATAAAGGAAATGGGGACAAAGCTGACATAAACAACTGCCGTCCTATAACAGTGGCATCAATGGTCTACAGGCTGGCGATGCAGATTATAAAGGAAAGACTGCAGTCATGGATAGAGGATGAGGGGGTGCTGTGGGAACTGCTGAATGGGTTTCAGAAACACAGGAGGTTGGAAGACAATCTGTTCTCACTGACGCAGTGCATCGAAATAGCAGAAAAGGAACATAGGCCCCTGTGGCTAGCATTTTTGGATATCAAGGAAGCGTACGATAGCGTGGTTCAAGAGGAATTGTGGGGAATACTGGACACACTAGGCGTGGAACATGTAGTCACTAATCTTTTAAATGGTATCTCTAAAGGTAACAAGGTAGTTATAAAGTGAGAAAAACAGGTATCCAAGCCATCAGAGGTAAAACGGGGGCTTTGGCAGGGGTGTCCCCTGTCACCCTTATTATTGAAGATGTACCTACAAGGATTAGAGACCAAATTAGAGGGAAGTGGGCTGGGCTTCAAGCTCTCTTTAGTCAAACAAGGTAAACTTATTAATCAGGCACTACCAGCATTAATGTACGCAGATGATATAGTGCTAATGGCCAACAACAAGGAGGATTTGCAGAGATTGATGGACATCTGCGGTAATGAGGGAGATTGGTTAGATTTTAGATTCAGTAAGAAAAAATCGGCAGTCATGATTTTCCATGACAACGAAGGTAGCGAGCTTAGAATACAGGAGGTCACGCTAGAGATAACAGATAAATACAAATATCTGGGCGTATGGATAAGCAATGGGACCGAGTACCTGAGGGAACACGAAATATACGTGACGACTAAAGGTAACAGGAATGCAGCAGTGATGAAAAATAGGGCACTGTGGAATTACAATAGGTATGATGTTGTGAGAGGAATATGGAAAGGGGTCATGGTTCTTGGGCTGACGTTCGGCAATGCGGTCTTGTGCATGAGATTAGAAGTTCAAGCAAGATTAGAAATTAAGCAACGTGGAATAGGTAGGCTTGCTTTAGGAGCTCACGAGAATACACCAAATCAGGGAGTACAAGGTGATACGGGGTGAACATCATTTGAGGGCAGGGAAGCTAGCTGCAAGATAAAATTTCAGAAGCGATTGAGAGAAATGGGGGAGGAGCGTTGGGCTAGGAAGGTTTTCAGCTACTTGTACATGAAGAATGTCGATACAAAATGGAGGAAGCGAACAAGGAAGTTGGCTGGTAAATACTTAGAAAACAGTAGATGGCCAAACCAAAAAGAAGTATCGGTTAAGAAGAAAGTGAAGGAAACGGAGACTGACATGTGGAGAATGGGCATGATTAAGAAGTCCGCGCTAGAGATCTGCCGAACTTTTAATCAGGAGATTGCCAAGGAAAGGATCTATGATAATACTCGGGGTAGTTCTCTACTGTTTGAGGCCAGTACGGCAGTACTGCGAACCAAGACATATCGGGCTAAATACGAAGGGGTAACACAGTATGCAGTGCGTGTGGAGAGGAAGAAGAAACTGCCGAACGCTTGATAATGTTCTGTAAAGGGCTTCACCCTATAGATCAGGATGATGGCGCAGAGTTTTTCAAAGCACTGGGGTTTAGGGACCGGGAGGGCAAAATAGACATTAGGCGGGTAGACTTAACTAGAAGAAGGTTATCTGATTGGTGGCTAAAGTCAAGGCACGAGGGAAAATTAAACTATTCACTGCAAAGTACGAATCCTCAAACTCACTTTTTAAAGAAAAAAAAATAAATCTAGTTTTTAGTTCATTAAGTATTACGGCTTGGTGGCGCTAGCAACCGCCCGATATGAAGGGCACAGCCATATCCATCCATCCATCCATCCATGCGTGCACGATCACACTGAAAAAGCCGCGCTTCTGAAGAAAAAAAAAATGGCAGCCTATCCATGGAGTGAATGATGGAGATTGGGGCGAAGCATTCGTTCGTCCATTCGTTCTTGCTTCCGTCCGTCCATGCATCCATCTATGTGACCGTCCATGCGTCCATCCGCCTGTCCGTGCGTGCGTCTGTTCGTGCGTCCGTCCCTGCTTTCGTCCCTGCATCCGCCCCTGCGTCCGTTCATGCGTCCATCCATGCATCGGTCTGTGTGTCCGTTCGTCCATCTATTCAACACTCCAAGTACCACCATCTCGCATCTTTTCATCAGATATTCCCCATACAGAAGCACCGCCATCCAGCGGAGATTGCAAGGACAAAACGAGAGGTGGCACACGCACACTTTCTTACTGTTTGCGCTTTGGGTCTACTTCCCACCTTTAACCACCTCGAGTTCATGGTATATACTAGTTCACTGTATTCATGGCCCTGCGGCTCAACGCTCGCTAAAGCTTTCTAAAACTAAGGAGGTTACACCAAGCGAGTATAACGTAGCAACCCTTTCTTGTCAAATATTGCTAAATGTACATGCCAATGACTGCTAATGAGGAATGCAGCGTGCGCGTTAACTAAAAGCCAAATGCTCCTGTCTCTCATTCCCCATTAACAGCCATTGGCATGCACATTGAGCACTATCTTTTATTGTTCGACAATGCACAGAAAAAGCCTCTCACCGGCACCACCTTGGAGATCATAATGTTTTACTTGTTACAAACTACAGCGGCTACGAGGGACGAACGGGTGCCGCCATAAGAAGCTTCGCCCCTAAAAGTGCTCAAGGGCCCGAGGCTTGGTAGTTTCTTTGCCCTGCCACGACTCCCTGCCTAGCTTCCAGCGCGTTCATCGGGGCGAGAGAAGAGATCATGCGATTGCAGCCTACGACAAACCATTGTAACTCCACTCGCACTGGATGGATTCTTAAAATTTTTGCGGCGTTGAATTTGTGAGGCAATAAGCTCTTCTAGTGAAATAATTCCGTGGTTACTTTAAAAGTGTTTCAGGGCCTTTTTAACGTATTTTGTTCGACATGTTTCACGACGAAAACGAACCCAATTGGCGATAATAGCGCCCGCTGGTCCAATCTACTGTGTGCGTGTTTGTGCGCGTGCGTGTCTATGTAACAAAACATATAAATAAGTATGCACTTAGTGGTTGAAGGGTGCACCAGGGGCCGGATTTTGCTATAGCGTTCAAATTCTAAAAACGAAGCTTAAGGGTCCCCCATTTTTTCTCTCTTCTTATCTACCTTCCTGTCTCGCTCAAATTTGACATTGTTGGTTTCAAAGTTTCCGCAATGTCGGAGTTCAGCTGATTTCGAGGGACAGCATGGCTACTTTATAGCGTTTCCTGTGAACTGACGAGTTGCGCGCGCCTGTTTCACGAAATGATCGGCTACTTCTTTATCATTGTTAGGTTTAGCGAATACGTCGCGAACGGTTGCAGCGCATGAAAGTAAATGGGAAAATTTTCCAGCTGCTGAAGAATAGACGGGCGCTGCCTTTCAGGCTGTATCCTTGTTTTTTTGGCATTTTAGAGTAGTAATTAAAACTCTGTTGAATAGATATGCAAGTAGACAGTGACCATAAGTCGGGAGTCAGATACATATATTAGTAATTACATTTACGATTAGCCTACTAACATTAAAATGTAGATGAAAAGATACGGAGCGAATTATTTCTAGTCGTTTCTAGGTAAGGAGCGAAGTATTTCTATTTCTAGAATTGTGTCGCGTTGAATTATTGTTGTGTATGAGTGGGGTGCCGAGAGTCGTCCTGGTCTAGCAATTCAATCCAATGTTTTGCGGTGAGTGACGCAAACACGTCATTACTTTCGTACAAAGTTTGTTGCCTTTCGCCGCTTTCTCGAACTGGAAATGATTCGCTCCTTGCCTTTTCATATACAAATCCATCTTGCCCTAAATTCTTTTCCACGGAATCTAACATTTGGTAACATAACTTTGAATTGTGAATTGATTGATATGTGGGGTTTAACGTCCCAAAACCACCATAGTAATATGAGAGACGCCGTAGTGGATGACTCCGAAAAATTCGACCACCTGGGGTTCTATAACGTGCACCCAAATCTGAGCACACGGGCCTACAGCATTTTCGCCTCCATCGGAAATGCAGCCGCCGCAGCCGGGATCCAATCCCGCGACCTGAGGGTCAGGAGCCGAGTATTTGAATTATGAATACCTAAATATATGCGTGCCGAGAGGCTGTATATCCTCTAAAATACTAAAGCAGAAGACTGCTTCTCGTATTTTCTGTTCAAGTTTCAAGTGAGAAGTGACCAGGTGTGGTGTAAGCAGCATTAGTACTTGCAACATTCAGCCGAAACATTACAATGCTTGGTGGTAATAACCAGCCCTATAGCCATCCCTGATAATCTGTTGCATAGTGAGTATCTCGAAGAAGTCCCCAAAACAAAAATCAAAGCCAGCCTGATTGAAACCGAGAAGAACTGCGGATATGCCCTTGCGCTTTTTTTTCACGCTTTATGTTCTTTTGTGTTTTTTATGGTGTTTGGCTGCTCTGTCATCCTCTTGTCTGTTTTGCTCCTGTAATTATGGAATATTTTTTTTATTTTTTCTGATTCTTTTTCTTTTTCAGTATCAGATTTGTTCTACCTTTACATAATCCTGCTTTATAGGATGCTTTATGCCGCCGGTACCAAATATTGGCTTTCGGCTTTCACACACCATATTCTGGCCAGAAATACATTTACTAGTGGGTTTATTTGATCAGCAGTTATCTTAGCAGTTTTGCTGAGAGGTTTTTTTTTCATTGTTTTGACCAAGTTTATGTAGGAAGCTAGATGTCGGGCCTACTCTAGATGACGTGCAAGACACTTTCTCGGGTGACGCTGAGAGGCCTTTGGGGTAAGTATTACTTCCTGTTCCGTTCTGTTCAAACAGCATACGTTGCTCTCAAACCATATTATAACATTCAGAAAACAAATGTTTTAAATGAGGCACTGTCGGTAGAAAGTACCAAGCTGTTTAGCGTAAACAGTCTTTCAATGCTTATTGAAAACCGAGGTTGAAACAATTGAACCTCCTTCCCCGATAGAAAAAAAAATGTTTACCTTCAGCAAATCACAGCATGCATTACAGTGGTCTCTTGTTATCGGCGAAATTTACTCGTTTAGGAAAACTGAAAACAGGGAACACGCACACTCAGCTATAAGAAAACAGTTGTCGAACTAAGTCATTTTTGCTATCATTTTTGTTTTATTGTACGCTGTGCGGCTCTCACTTTTCCGTTGCTTGGTTATTCTCATATGTAAGCTGTATATCGTAGAGCTTGCAGCCTGCAGCGAGAGTATATTTTCATTTCAGTCACCCAGGCTTATTTCCTGCCAATATGGAGTGCTTACTAAACGTTCTTTAGCTCATTCTTATACTTCGTTGATTTTTGTTTTCTTGATTAGGCTTTCCTGTTCGTACTTCTCATAATGCGTGATAAATATCCTTGTAAGCACTTCACTGTATTGTTTCTAAATGTGGACTTTTTAGGAATGCTATTCAGCAAGAACCACATTCAATGTTGTTCTACGGGCCCTCATGTTTAGACACGGTGCCAGCAGCAAACCTTATTCGTTACCCAACCAACAGCCTCTTATTTGACTCACTGCTCGAGGAAAAATTGTATTGTCATCACGTTACATCTGACAGGAAAGGTACTGATGCTCCTTATTCCCTTCAAACTTTGCCTTTATAAATCCAACGTGTGAGAATACGTTGGATTTATGGTTTGCTGTTCGCTTAATTAGTTATGCAAGATTAAATGGTGAAATACCAACAGTGGCTGCGTTAAAATACTAATTAAATGCGATTTTTTTCAGTTTTTCTGGTTGTTCTGGCACAGCTTAAATCAACTAAAGGGGAACAGAATTGCTACTTTTTTCAGTTCAGTAAGTTGACGCTTTTGGTGAACTTGTAGACTAAGTAAACACTACACATTATTGTTTTTCTTCAAATAAGTGCCTCTCCTCACATTTTAGCACTGCAAACGAACCAGTACGACTCTCACGCAGCTAATAATAATAGTAACTGGGGTACAACTTCCCCAAACCACGATGTCGTCATGAGAGATGCTATTGTTGAGGGCTTGGGAATTTTCACCACTTGGGCTTTAACGGGCGCCTGCATCTGAGAATACGGGCCTGAAAAATTTCCCCTCCATAAAAACTCCAGCCACCGCAGCAGGGATTTGATCCGGCAACATTTGGGTTAGCGACCGAGTGCCTAACTCACGCAGCCAGGTGACATAGCGTCTGCTGTGTAATGCGTTGCTGCGTGAATTCAAATCAGCCGAAATTGGAACTCTTCAGTTAATCGGTTTTCAGTATTCTTTAATCAACGTTCTAGTAGCGCTTTCGCAATTAAACGCACGATCCAATTTAACGGCAACACACCGAGCTGCGTTGATTCCAAACGAAACCTTTGATTGGTTCATAAAATACGGAAACTGACTGTCCTCGTCAAACCGAGTGACGAAAAAAAATTACCTTGTCTTGACGTCACCATATTGCGTCGTAATGACGTCAAAGATAAGCAAGCATTGTGACGTCATTCTGACGTACCCGGGACAAGACAGCACATGACATCATCGTTTGGTCGAAACTGGGCTGATCCTGAAGGCAGATGAGATGCAGAAAACCTGTAGGTGCTTCGATCACGGGAGCAATACAAAACCACCTTATCTCAGGAAGTTTTGGTAGGCAGATTGGGGAGAAGGAGGGAGACAGTACATTGCCTGAGTAGAAAAGGATGAACATGACACAATCAGTACCGATTTTCAGGCTGCGAATTCCCTCACAGCGAAAAAAAGGCAGTTCGTTCGCACCACAGCGGTCAGCTCCTAAAAATTCCAATATGTCGGAATTTTATCACAGTGGTCGCTGCGGCGGTGCTATGTTTTGCTCGGGCCTGCAAGCCGTTTAAGTTGTGTTGATTGTTTGTTTTGGTAATGGCCAATGTTGCACCTTTTTAAGTGGATTTCTATTGGAAAGTATTCTTAAATGGCAAAACACGCGCGCTCATTGTTAGCGTTCGTAAATAAACCTAATACTATCATAACGCACAAATCGCTGCATTAGATTTGAAAAATTCTACCATGTCCGCCACAAAGAACGGCGGCAAGAAATGTTGCTCCTCGAAAAAATCGCAGAGCGTTTGCAGTTCGTGTGAAACAAAACCGCCATTAGCGGTGGTTACGATAAGAGGGAATGGAGCAAACGAAACTATTTCTTTCGCTGCAATCGCGGCATGTGAAACGACTTTAAGCGAATGTGTGAGGGGGCTCTGTCAGTTTTTTTTTTTTTTATCGGCGGAGTGCTGCAGGCCAGTACCCTCGTTCCCTACGCTTCTGACAGAAGTCGCATGTGGGGAATAAGGTGTCCCCACAGGACGCCATACTGCGGTAACGCAAGTAGGACGAATGGATGCGAAACTGTACGTAAGTTCATAGTTGCCTGAACCAACACGCAGTGGTCTAACCCTCCCCCCCCCCCCCGTTGGGAAAGTCGAGCCAAGCCTAACCGCCAACTCGTGGGCCCTCTGGACAGCCTACAATTAATCCCCGACATCGGGGTTCCTGATAGCGGATATTCACTTGTCTTCAGTGAATTGGTTCATGCCCCTTAACGAGGAGCGACGCCAGAGCATGTGATCTAGACTTCCGAATTCGTTGCAGTGCCTCCTGGAACTATTGGGTTAAATGGCGGCATAAAATTTAAGCTATAAAGCTGGGCTGTGATACGAACCCGTCTGCTGTAGTACCATAGTCAATGCCTCTGCTCGATCTAACGTTTAGGAAGGGGAAAGTCCTTCGGCCGAAACCAAATTGTTAAGTAATTTCGTTATATGCGGTCGGATGATCTCTGTTCTCCACAACTGCGGGACGGCGGCGTTGTTCTTCATGGTCGTGATAAGCGAGACCTCACGCCTTGGAGTGAGCCAGCTCAATTGGGTTTGTGGGGTTGGGGCTTCCATGAAACAAATTAATTCAAGCAAAAGAAGACTTTGACTGTAATGCCCCAGGCGAAGCACACTAAAATTCAGTGACAAAGCGTATGGTGTTTGCGCCTTGCCTCAAGTTTCACGCTATTTGTTACGATTAGTTTGTACCAGCTATAGCCTAGCTAACAACACTTCAGCCTTGTGTTAAGCCTGCTGTTGAAGATAACATTTCTCATGCAATATGAACAATACACATCCCACATTTTGTATCACCAGCTCCTCGTTGCAAACCTTTTTCATGCTTGCAAGCTGCATTTATTTAACAGCTTCTTAAAGTAGGTCGATTGCAAGTCACGCGTGCAACGTGTGTAACAATCTTTCTCAACTGAATGTGTGTTCATGTTGCAGGTCCAAAGGAAACGACTCCCGTTTCAGACGTCAGTAAGTGTAGCGAGTATAGCTTATCAAACTTGACAGCATTAACTTCTTGCTTAAGTACGTTGCACATAAACTGCGTAACATACCTCTTTTATTACATTGTGTGGTTCTGAATGCAGCTTTCAATCTACGTTTTCTTTCCAGTCAGAGCACAAAACTGTGCACCGGACGAAACCTACGGCTGCGTTGGTAACTCAACTAACTGCGGTGAAAACATCTGCAACGCAGCACCCGACTACAATAAGGAGTGCCACCCTCATTGCATAAAAGGATGCTGGTGCGTGGGAGACACCTACCGCCGCTCAAGTGACAGAAAGTGTGTCACCGATAAGGAGTGTTAAACGACACCGTAAGACCGTGAGTGCCATGACGAGTCATGCCGGTTTTCGTCGAACAGTACTAGTGGTGGAGTGACCATGGACGCTAACTTGATATGATGCTTGATACCAACGTGTTACAATGAATAAATTGTCATTTTCGTGTGTGGATCATGTTTATGGTGTAAAGGAGCGGGACGGCTCAGCGCTCTCCCATGGCTGAATACGAAGTACTCGAAATTGTTAACATTTTTCATTTTTTTCTAAACAAATTGCATCCGCATACCCGCGCGCCCGTGCAATGCAAAGAAGAAAATAAACACCCCGATAGACGAGAAGAATCACTCGTTGTGGTATCGGTGATCGCAGGTGTATCCTTAGGGAGCTTGCAGAACGGTAGAGCTTCACCTGCAAGCATGGAACGCGTTCTCCTATTAACGGCCCGTTCGCCTAACTTGCACTGCTCCTACTATATCGCGCAGCCCTATCATTTCATCTAGGCATTTTCCTATTCACGGGCCTATACTTATTCCTTCGTCTTATTCTTTCAGCTTCACATTCCTTTTTGGAGTCGGCACTCACCAGGCCACATCCGCTGAATAAACGTTTACCCAGCTATCGGGCACGTCAAATGGCACGAGTCAATGCGCTCCAGAACCTTTTAGTCCTGTACAAAAAAAAATTTATTTTCTCTCTCTTTCACTGTATCGCTCGCATGTCACACGTCGCTGCCCTTGTGTTCCCTTCAGGAGTACCGCGGTTAAAGCAACCTCGGTGTGCGTGACATCAACCTTTATACGACAGAAAGAGATCGCTGTTAGATCTAAGCTGAGGTGGCATAACAAGTAGCTGCAACGACCTCAGTGCAGCTGACCTTAATGACACGCAGGACAAGTGTAGTGGCTCTGCACGCAAGATGACCTGCCACAACTGCTTTTATACTTGTTCTTGTTTTCTTTTTTCAGCTATATATTTTCTGGTGTAATAAATTTACATACAGTTATTCATCAGTGCTTGTTTCGTGTGTTCAATCTTTCTCTGTCCGGTTTTTTTGCTCTGTTCTCCTCACTATCATGTACCAAATGGTCCTTCAAGAAACCCGTCTGCTTTTATACGTTGTGACCCTTAAAATACTTGCCAGGTTACCGATGTAACTAAAAATTCTATTCCGGTATTTGCCATGTCTAGGCTATAAAATAAACCCCCTCTGTTCGCGCGCATATTTATAAAACAAGGAGCAAGAAAAGTGGGCATGTGCTTACAAAGATTATGATCTGAAAATGAACATTTTCGTCTCTTCCAACAATTTTCATGTTTAATTGAATGCCTGCCTAAGCCCACAGTGGCATGGCGTGCTTGCCGCTCTAGTGGCAGAGCTCACAGGAGGTTAATCAATGCACGGAAATGTGCGTGAAAAAAATAACTTACTTATGTTCTCTCAGGCGAGCACACGCACATAAGTGGTCACGGAGGCTGTGAAACTTTTCTGCGAGTCATAACATAGTGTTCGAAATTCTATTTTCTGCTGTCCGCATCTCTGAGGCTGGAAATATTCCCCAAGCCCGTTTGGTGTGCTGTGAACCCCCGTCAGCGGCAGGGGCCACGAGAGTTTCCTCTTTTGTCCTTTTATATATTCCTTCAAGGTTGTGATTTTGCGTTTCATGGAGAAGCATAAGCCATGTTTTCCTACAACTAGCAGCAATCTAGCAGCGCTTGTCCAATGACAACGACTCGTTCTTATTCTTTGCCAATAGGTGCCTCCCCCAGAAGCAGATGTGCTTTTTTAAGCTGTCGGTTGATGATGCTGTAGGCAGCAGACACAGCGCAAAAAGCGAGTAACGCGCCCATTTGTTCCCTTTCACGAAGCACGATATTGTTAGCAAGATTTGCATATAACGCTCATCGTGGATTCTGGGACAATCCGCTAGCATGCTGTGCACCAAATTCGCTGTTGTGTGACGTGACTGTACGAAGAGCATACTTAGCAGGTGGTATAATGAAAATTATGAAATTAATGTCACTTACATGATGGCTAGCGAGCGTGCCGTGCTCATGGTGCGTCTCGAACCAGTTCGCTAGCTAGACGCTCCTCTAATTCGGTATTGCAAGACGTGGATGTACAAAGAACAGAACTGACAAAAGTTAGTATAAAAAACATGAAGTGTGATGTACAGAATGACTTGCATGCCATACTCATGGTACTGTGTGACGATACCGTTGGACGGGACTGTATGAAAAATATGAATGTCAGGCGGTACCATAACGCTAAAATCTGGCATTACAAATACAACATGATGTACGTACTACGCTGAAGGTGCGCTCGCAGCTGCTACGCTTGTTTTATATACACCAAAATTAGTATTGCTAAGCGTGACTTTGTGTCAGGCATAGATGAAACAAGTTTTAATGAAAAGTGGGGTATGCATGTTATTCACGACATTGAACACATGACGTGCTCATGGTGCCCTTGCTGCCATTTCACTGTCTTGACATACACAGTATTTCGTGGCGTACCTGTTCGATGAACCAAAATATCACGCCCTAACATGTAAATTGTGACATGCATGTTATGTGCAACACGATTAACTCCTTGCTGGCTACTTCAAAGGGCATTGATATTGCGTGGGAACTGCCGTTTTTTTCGTTCCGCTCTCCCCGAGTTGTTTTCAGGTGGTCTAGACGGCAAAATGAGCGTATTTCTAATGGAATACTTGGGTGCGGCACACGTATCTTTTTAAAAGCTAACATAGGGAAATATGGTAGGCACTGACATGACATGACAACAACTTTATTGAGGTCCTGAGGGACAGATATTTAGGGGAGCCATAAGCCTCCTGTCATATCGAGTTGGTGGCTCCGCCCACGAAGGAATTAGAAATGGTAAGTCTCTGCTATTAATTTTTCTGATAGTCGAGCAATACGGCTAATATGCCACTAGTAATAGTGTCATTCATTTCCGTCTGTATTCTGGGCCCGAAAAATCAGGTGCCTGTTCACAGCAGTGTTTTAACTGCAGGTAAGAGTGACGGGGGTTTCTGAACGAGTGGTGCAGTGCGGCAGTCGTGACTGCACATATTTAACCAGTCCTCACAGGTGAACCCAATCACCGAATGTACCACGCGCCAAAGTCTGCAAGCAAACGCAACCCAACTATGCAACCGGTCTCTGTTTTTTCCTTTCTTAAGCGAAGTTGTGAAGGGCTTCAAAATTGTATATGTTTTTTACGGGTGTGAATGGCATAACCTTCTCTAAAATAAACATGCGCTCGTTTTTGAACTGTAGTGTCATGAAAAGTTTAGATGAACTGTGACGACATCAGCGTTAGTTTTAGCCACCCTGCCCTGGCCAAGTCATGCCATTAGCCTTTCCTGATTTAGATATTCATGCTGTCGAAATATTTGGAAGTTGAATTGAAACATTTGATTTGCAATTATTCAATTGGAATGCGTAAATGAAATATTCGCAAAGTCCAATTTGTAAGTGTTCTGTGCTACTTGGCCTGTACCAGCACAGTGACGGCAACATAGTCTTGTCCGTCTGAGATGGGAGGTGGCCGGTTTAGTGCGCTACCGATTGCCTAGTGTCCCAGGTTGATCCATACCGCGGATGTGTCAAGTCGTGCAGTTGAAGGGTGAGAAATACGCTGTTCAATCGCATTTGTACGCAAACGTGCAGAACGAGTCAACGTTAGGTGAGCTAACATACCAAGTTGAACACAGTGTACTCGGTGCGAAACGTGCCTTCGGGTACACTTGGTAACTGAGTAATCGGTGTATACATCTGATGTTTGAAGTTATATAGAACTCGTAGATGAGTCGCTGTACAGCTTATGATCAAAGTGTAGACTTTCTGCAAGCGCATTACCTGACAGCGCGTGCGCAGTGGACACCAATTCTGTGGGTCAATAAGGTTGGTACTCGTATCTGACGACCACCGTCTGCGGCGAACAAGCCGGGATGAGAGCACCGTTCAGTCGAGAGTGGTGACCTTCTCTGGATTTAGCGGAATCGTTGGTGAATCTGCACGTCCCGAGTGACCATGTCACTGGAGTAAGGCTGGTGCGTTTGCGGGGCTTTAAGATTGAGCGCACGGACCAGGGAAACCTGGTATGGACCAGGAGAACAACAAATGGGCAATCTCATAATTATTCAATATACTTGCTGTTGGAGCCCACAGGTGGACATTCGTAATGTCTCTCGCTCGTAGAGCCAGTGTGCACGAATGATATGCAGAAGGACGCAAACATATTTCAGGTCCGCCACAACTTCTAGGAAAGGTTGTACACGTCTTCACTCGAGCGCAATTTTCGCTGTGGTTCCGACCAGTGCCTTAAGCGTGAGTAGGGGTAATGGCACTTTTAAGTGAGGTCAGGTCAACCCTGCAATCTACTTTGAAATGCTTTCGTATGTGCAAAATGTCTTCCCTTTTATCACTAAGGAGTGAATGCATTCAAGTGCGAAAATGCGGAACTTAAGGCAGACGCTTTCCCCATTCGGACATAATGTGAGCACACGTGTACCTGTTGCCTGGACACGTCATCCACAAAGACTGTGTAGCCATCCGCAGTTCAGTATTGGCATTAAATACGTTCGTCAAGTTTGATTCATATTCGACGGCAACGGCTTTTATTAAGGCCGAGGATGAAAGAGGTGAGTGCCCGACAGGCAACCATGTCTTCCCCTGGTGGCCGCTCGGCCAGTACATGCCAACATACAAGGAGCTTTTCCACCCTTTAACCCGGTCACAGTGTTTTTTTTTAGGAAGCTGACATGTGGCGCCGCCGAGTAGCAGACTATGGGCTCCAGTGAGTAAAGCATTCCAATCCACTTTTCCATTTTTACGTCCGTTTTCTGTCTACGTACAATTTCTTTTTTTTCGCTTGTTCCTTCTCTTTTCATGTTTACTCTATATCTACTTATTGTATTTTCACTCTATTGAATTTATGTACTTGTGCGTAAAATGATTTAGTTTTGTATTTCACTGTGTACTCTATTTATGTATTCATGCTCTACATATGTATGCTCTACACAAATATACGCGTGTACTGAGTGCTGTGCATTATTTTGGCCAGAGCAGGTGTTGATGCTCTGTCAGGCGCTCACTTGCCTTTCCACTAACCTTTCCCACTTTACCATTAGATGAATGAATGGTGTATGTTTTTCGATTATCAATAAACTTCAAACTGAAAACGCCCATTTAATGTGACCGTGCTTATCCAAATATGTCGTGCGATGAACATGTGTGTGGCTTCGAATGCCCATACATTACTCTTGATATTTCTATGAATTTAGATGCCAGTTTTCTCCAAAAAAGACGCATTTTAATGCCCGCGCTTTCTTGAATGTTTGTCACGTGGACAAGAACACGCGGCTGCGAGAGCCGATTTCTATGAACAAGTTGAGATTTAAAGCCGGGTGGTTGCTTTTTTTACAGAGAAAGCTGTCATGAGATCAGAACACGAGTCAAGTATACGGCGCCACAGTTGTCCGCTACTGCAGCCACCCCTGCCGGTGTCTCTAACTACTCTCGCACAAAATAAGAAAAAAATCAATAAAAATATCACAGCATATCCACGGAGTGAATGATGATGAGTGGGGCGAAGCGTCCATCCGTCCATCCATCTGTGTGTCCGTCCATCCGTGCATGCGTTCGATCGCGTTCTAGAATGCAGACGGCGCGTGGGTAACACCGTCGAGACGCGAGCAAAGGAAGCCGAACACAAGCGTCTTCAAGGCGCCCGCCGCTCTGCTTCGTCTATACCTCACCAATGATCCGCCACGTACGGCGACTATCTAGGAGTCTGATAAAGGCACTCTTTGGCAAAGCGCGCCCAGCAGCCAAGCGGAAAGTAGCGCCAGAGAAACGTCATCTAGAAAATGAGACGGGAAATGGTCCTTCATTTTTTTACCTTTATTTCCTTCTCGTCTCTTCCTTCGGTTACGGGTGACTAGTGCCAAATTTAGACTATAAGAAGCTTCGCCCCTAAAACGCCAAGAACGTAAACAATGTTATTATAACCCAGGTAATCTGCGTGCCAGTCTAATATTCTGCCAGACCTCGGGCCAATAAAAGCGTAGTTAACTCTGAAACCATGAAGAACGTGCCTGCCGAGCAGGCACCACACGGCAGCTCAGAAAAAGATGGTGGATACAAGCCCCACTCCTCGGGCGCCTCATACACCAGAGGATAGGCGCAGCTATATGGAGCGCAACAAATAGAAAAACTTGTCATTACAGACAGGGCACCCGAAACCGCTTGCAACCCAGAGCAACATGTCTTACACGTACAACGCAAAAAAACTCGGTAAAGGATACACAAATACCACAGTGTAACGTCAGAGGACTCCTGAGAAACTTCCTCGATATCAAGAACTTTTACACAAACATACACCAAAAGTGCTGTGTGTACAAGAAATACACTGGAAACCTGAAC
Organism: Rhipicephalus annulatus; assembly: GCA_013436015.1. Classification (NCBI taxonomy): domain Eukaryota; kingdom Metazoa; phylum Arthropoda; class Arachnida; order Ixodida; family Ixodidae; genus Rhipicephalus; species Rhipicephalus annulatus. Next base: position 184,714 of record WOVY01016003.1, on the reverse strand, counting down.
CCACGAAGTTTCTACGCTGTAACGTTATTTTATGGATGAAGATTTTTAGGGTGTGGGCATGTCCATCCTCCATTGGTGTAAGTAGCCACCAGTGGCCCATAGCTGTTCTAAAGTGGGTGTGTGCCACAGGGGATGCGAGATGGGAGATGGCGGTACTTGAAGTGTTCACTAGATGGGCACACAGACGGACGCATGAACGGACGGACAGACAGGCTAGCAGACAGACGGACGAATGGATGGGCGCGTGGAGTGATGTGTGCCACAGGGGATGCGAGATGCGAAATGGTGGTACTTGGAGCGTTCACTAGATGGACGCACCGGCAGATGGACGGACAGACTAAAAGCGGACGGATAGGTGGACGGACGCGCGTACGTACGGAACGGATGGGCGCACGAGCGGACGGACAGAAGGATGGACGGACTTGAAGACGGAAGCATGGACGGGCTGACGAACGCTTCACCCAACTCATCATCATTCACTCGGTGGATATACCGTGATTTCTTTTTTCGAAAGGATTGGAATGATGCTGTCGCGCCAACCGTTGGTGTAGCCATTGAAGTTAATCAACAAAGAGCCTGCACGCATCTGTCACTTCAGACGTTTCCTGACACGGTAGCCGTGCGGGCTGTTATCGTTAACAAACTGGTCACAATTTTCTCAATTTACATACCTCCACACCAGCAACCTAATAAACGAGGATTTCAGTCATCACTTGATGAACTTCCAGAACCAAATCTTCTCCTATGAGATTTCAACGAACATAGCACTCTACGGGGGTGACATCCACTGTGATTCGCGAGGTCACCTGGGCGAGCGTACTTCGATTTGTCCTCCAGCGCGGGTCTCTTGCATCAAAAAGAAGCAATACTATAGCCTTGATAACAATGCTTACTCGTCGATAGACCTGAGCATCGTATCTCTATCGCTTCTAACCGTACTCCAATGGTGAGTGATCAATAATCTCTGCTGATGTGGCCACTTTCACTTAGTATTAGGTACACCATTTTCAAACAAATATCCTTCACGGGTTCCTGAATGACTCATAGAAAAAGCTAATTGGGAGATTTATAAGATTGCTAGTCTGACTTAAGCAGACATATGTGCTTGAAAAGTAAATGCAGCTGTACAGTAATTTTCTGCTTTTTCGAGGCTGTAACTAAGTGCATCCCACAAACTTTCGGGTATACCCTGCAAACGACGCTTGCGCTGGTGAAGCAGCGTGTGTCGAAGCTCACGCAAGCAGCAGAACAGCATAGTAGCATTTACTAACTCATGGCTGAAACGGACATACAAAACCGAAATGAATTACGGCAGCTGCGCGCTGAATTGAAAGTGGTGACCGACATCATAGGTTAATTGCCCCGCTGCTGTGGTGCTAGGTGCTCGGCCAACGGCACACCGGTCGCGGAATTGATCCCCGGCTGTGGCGGCTGCATTTTCGGTGAAGGTCAAAATGCCGTAGACTCATGTGTTTAGATTTGGGTGTACGTTAAAGGACCCCAAGTGGTTGAAACTTCCAGTCCTCCACTATGGCGTCTCTCATAATCATGTGGTGCTTTTGGGACGTTGAACCCCACATATTAATCTAAGCCGCATATTCGCAGTTGTACAAGCTATACGTTCGGCTGGCTCGACTTTACAGTCATAGAAGCGCCATTTTTGTTTCAATGAACTTTTATTGTTAAGCGACGTCTTCAGCCACGAAGGTGTTCGGCCTGAGCCGGGAAAAATCGACGCTGTTGCACAGTTTCCTGCACCGCATGACAAAAAATCAGTGAGACGCTTTTTAGGTCTCTGCGCCTATTACCAACGATTCATCACCAACTTTTTGTTTATTGAGGCACCTTTGACACAGCCCACGCGAGGGTTTTCTTTGGGGCGAAAAGAAACCAATGGCATTCAGCAAGTTACGCCTACGCCTCCAAAAACCTCCAGCTCTTGCGCGCTGTGACCAGGAAGCGTCAACAGCACTTTACACCAGCGCCAGCAATGTAGGCCTGGGCACATTACTTATACAATGGCATTATTACTCTGAAAAATATCCTATGCCAGCAGTGCTCTCTTGCGCGCGGAAAACTACTCGACTACCGAGAAGTGCTTCGCCATGGTCATGGTGGCTCTCAAGTTTTGACCACATTTATGTGGCCGCTCATTCACTGTGGTCAGTTACCATCACTCACTTTGCTGGTTCACTAACTTGAAAGACCCATCTGGCTGTTTGGTGCGCTGGAGCCTTCGGCTTCAAAAGTTTGACATGACCATGAGTCAGAGAAGAGGCATACGGACGCATACTGTCTCTCGTGGTCCCCCGTCAAGCGTGTCGTTATTAATGACGAGTCTATGGACGCTGCCTTCTTAGTAGTACTCAAGGCGGCCAGTAATTCACAAGAGCAGCGCAGTGACCCTGGCCTGCTTCCGCTTATCGACTTCTTAGAAGGACGACTTGAAGACGTGCCGCGAGTTTTCGCCAGAGGACTGTCGCCTTTTCGTTTAAGGAACGACGTTTTATACAAGAATAACTTTTCTTCCAATGGCAGCTCCTACTTGCTCTTCGTCCCTGCATCACAGCGAAAAAAAGGTCTTGAAGCCTGCCATGATGAAGTCACCTACAGTCATATCGGCTATACGCGGACATTGTCCCCACTGCAAAGCAATGCCGGCTGAAGCTGTCTGCTGCTGTAAAACATCACGTGCAAATTTGTGTTGACTGCCAAAACGCAAACCGCGCCCCCTGGCAAGCCGGCGGGCCAATTACATTTCATCTAAATATCAGCAAAGCGATTTGCCCAAATCGGAATGGATTTTCTGGGCCCATTTCTGGCTTCTGCTGCAGGTAATCAATGCATCATTTTCGCCACCGATCATTTGTCTCGCTACACTGGGCCTAAGGCTATGCTGATGGGTACAGCAGCAGAAGCGGCTCATTTCTTTATAGAAAACGGCGTTCTTCGGCACGATGCTCCAACAGTTATCATCACAGATAGAATAACCGAGTTCACAGCACAACTTGTTGAGTCGGTTCTTAGGCTCAGCAGTAGAGCTCACCGGACAGCAACTCCGTACCATCCCCAAACAGACTAACGGATCACCTTAACAAGATCCTCGCAGACATGCGCTGCATATACCACGACGCAGAAAATAAAATTTAGGACGAAATATCGTCTTATGTGACCTTGGCATATAATACCACCCGGCAAGAAACTACTGAAATAACACCATTCAGTCTAATCCACGGTCGCGAAGTCACTGCAACGTTGGACGCCATGCTGCCGCACATTATTGACGACACTCCTGCTGACACTGATGAACTTTCTCAGTACGCCGAGAAAGCCCGACCTCTTGCCCATGGGCGCATTTGTCACCAGCAGTATAATGATGCGAAACGCTGCGACCTACGACACAAATTAGTTACCTACGCACCAGGAGACACAGTAATAGTCTGGATCCTTACGTTGGCGCGGACTTTCAACTGAACTTATAAGATGATACTTCGGCCCATACAGAGTCACCTGACGCTTTAATGACGTCAATTACGAAGCAATTTCTGATGGCGACTGCAGTTGCACTCACCGGAAGCACTCAGCCGAAATCGTACATGTCGTCGGGATGAAACCCTATCTGTCCTGCTAACTGTCGTTTGTCGCGGGGTTGCCAGTGCACATGTTTGCTTTTTTATTAGGGTGCCTCGGCTGCGATCGGCACGATGCTATTTTCGGACGGAGGCTAATACCACATGCGCTGCAAGGAAGAGAAAGACGACAGCGCAGACGCGAATCAACACGCTTTATGATGAAGTCAGTAACGAGAAAGAAGAGGAACGCTGGAGCACGTGGTGAATAAAATTACCGACATGCTGCTCCTTCCTTTACCTGTTTAATACGATCTCTGTCTTCGCGTCACGGCAATATCATGTTTACTTATTAAGCAGCGCACGGAGACGAGCACAAAAGGAACGAAAGGGACACCGCTGCAGTCTTATTTCGCAGGCAGAACGAGAAAGCTTGTTAGGCACATGTTCTACAGATTCTCGTGATCATGCTCTGTCAGAGTCCTCCTGGTGGTCGTCTGTTGTCAGCACAGCAGTGCTAGGTTGTCCTAATTTGTGCTCGGTTGGCAAACAGTGTTATCCTTGTTAGATTTCGAGCGCTAATCATTATTGTTGTCTACAATTGACAGGACTCTCTGCATCACTAAGCCATGTCCGAACACACCGGAGACCTGGCCAATAGGGTGCTGCGAAGGCTTGACCATCGAGGTGTATTTTGGTGAGAATAACACTGACATGCCAGTGTGCTCAGCCATGGCCGAGCTAGACTTCACCTGCGCGCGCTTCTTTCGCGCAGGTGTAGTCTAGCCCGGCTGTGGCTCAGCCCATGAATGACTGAGCAATCTTTATTTTCAAATAATAGGTGCCAGGGCGGTTCCCTTTGAGGCACGCCTCCGCATGAGCTACAAACTGCTACGCGCACCAGTCTCATGCCAGAAGACAATCGCTATTCCATACGTCGTAAGGCTACTCGTCACCAGAAGTTATGAGTGGCGTGGTTATCAATAACGAATAGAGGACACCATGAGTTTGATATTGTGCTTCTGCCCATCCCACGTTGGTGAGCCGCCACCCATTCCAAGCAGTCACATCAGCAACTCGCCGGTTTCTATCAGCGGGGGATGAAATTTAATCTTCTCGTTGTCTGTAGTCAGGTGCTTCACAGGAAGCGGCACCGTCGGATATTCAGAGGTTACGCGGAACAAGAAAGGGAAGTACCCACCTTCGAAGGGCGTTTTTCGTGGTCCTAGTATGATTACTTGTAGCTTGCTGATGTCAGCTATGCTTAGGTCATTGACTACTCCCGGAACTGTAGGGGCTCTGAATAACGTCGCCAACTGCTCGTGGTAACGCCTCGCACAATCCACTGATAGTTTTCAGCTCTGGTACCAACTGCTCCACACATCTGGCATCCTTCTGTACGTTGTTTGCAGTCTCGGAGCCTGCACAAGATTTTAATGATTATGATCGACAGGTTTCTCTTAAATGGCCTACATTGATATGCAAGGTGTGCCATGGTTTAAATATATGTAAGCATGAGAGGGTTCATATTTCTTTATCGTTTATTTTTATCCACCCTATCACTCTCTCTCTCTACGCTGCTTTCTCCCGTTCACTTACAATCTCCATTTTCTCTCCAGAACAGTTTAATAGTTATCGTGATGAGTAGAGACTGGATTTTAGGCAAATGCCAATTTTCTTTCTTGCGTTGCTATCGTGCCACTTTGGTATATGAGCATTAATTAGAGCTTAAGAAGGGTCTCTATAGTGTTTTATTGGGCGTTTTAACGCCCAATTTCGGCATTTGTGAAATTGTCTATAAATGCCTATTTTCCAAATAGCTGCTTATATGAACTCTATTTAACCTCAATTTTTCTTTTCCTGTATATTTGGAGAGCGTTATTCGTGTTGCCGGGCAAAACTGAGCTTTTGAAGCTCAGTGATATGCAACCTTGCTCCATGTCAGAAGTTTGTTTCAGCACTGTCAAAGCAGGGGATAAGAGGCGCTCCCGTGCAGCTGCAGAATGCTGGAGAAAGAATGCAAAACCTTGAAGTGCCATCAAGGAGAGAGAGAAGGCCTAAAAAAAAACCAGATGTCCACGCTTTTGTTTTGTTTGTAATTTCCTTCTTTAAAGGGCGCTTCACAAGATGAAATGAGAACATTTAGTGAGACACTGTAAGCTGTTGCCTGTTCAACGAAGAGCTTTTAATCCACAAGATTTTTTTAATTGGTTCGCTACGAGCCGCGAAAGCACGATGCCAAGAGGTGAGCGAGAAACGTTGGCCACTCGCCGCGTTTAGACTTCGTAAGCCAAATTTATCCCTTGTCCTCTTCAGTATCGGAGTAACTCAGATCCGGAAGACCACACGATGTTGACGCATTAAAACGGCATGCTCATGCAAGGTTACATTCGCTAGACATGCCCAAGCCAGGTCATGCAAGCAAGCGGTGTTGTGTCGCTTTGACGTTTTCTGCCGTGTATTGCCTGTTTCTGAGCACCCCTCTGTGCGCATACGTTTTAAAAGGCTGGCATGGTCATTCATCCTTATACAACGATAAACAGTGTCGCACCACTCGAAATGCTCTGCTGGACGATGCGCCAAAAACATGCCAATAGTTGTAAGGCTGGCACCGGCAGGAAACGAGAACGACGGGAACACGGTCACAGACTAAATGGAGGACGCTTAGACCCACATCGCGCTAGATTCGAAGTAAAAAAATTATATAAGCTAACACAGATTTCATTTGTACGTGTTAATAATTCCAGCAACCTTCATTTTTATATTCCAGCAGCAGTTTGCTTCAACTACGCATGCCACCTCGATAATTCTCGCAGTGTCCCCTACTACTCTGATGTACGCGGGCGTACTCGTTGTTGTACGTCAGTTTCACCATGTTGGGGTGCGCACCCGTGAGATGAAGGGCAAGCGACGTTCAATATTATATTTACCCTTTTTCCGGGCCGCATAACATTGGGAATATTGGCAGACGTGATTGTGAGCGACCAGTGTATGGCTAACACTTCTCAATGCGAAATGTTCAAACCTGGCGATGGCCTTTCAAGGTGTTCAAAACACAGAAGTTCACTTTGCTTCATTGGATCCGGTTCATATATACGAGGCTAAAAGACCATTCCGACCTTTTAGCGGGCTATTTGCTCCTCTACTGCCCTTATCAACCATGCCCAAAAGAAAGATACCCAGGAGCATGTTTATTCTAAGGCGGACAATTAACTGACCCTGGTGAATATTCAGCGGGCTATTTGCTCCTCTACTGCCCTTATCAACCATGCCCAAAAGAAAGATATCCAGGAGCATGTTTATTCTAAGGCGGACAATTAACTGACCCTGGTGAATATTCAAAGGAGAGATCATGTTCTGCAAACAACGTGGGAAAAAGGACGATTGCACGGTTATGAACCATTGGCGCCTTTGTGCCATGATAACCTAAACTAATTTGTTTTGTTCTCCTGTCGCATACAAAGGTATACCGTACGTCTTTATTCGGTCATTTGAATTTTTGTAAAGATTGTTGTGTCTATATTTATGATTTCGCTAGCCTATAAAACTTTAGTTTGCCTCTAGCAGTGATGACACATTAACACGACAGCGTTAAAGACATGGTTTCATAGAATTTCTGCTGTCGGCATCATTGGTTGTGAGCGATAAAGAATGGTTGTCCATGACCGAAAAATTGAAAAAAGATTCAAATTAAGTCAATGTTAAGAACCAGCCCAGGACGACTGCGTGGCAAGCAAGTGTTCAACCCCCCAAAGCACACAGAACGCTATAAGATGTCAAGCGGTCTCCTAAAGGCATCGTATTAGATTGGCCGTTGCGTAGACTCACGCTAGGCATCAGAAGATGTGAACTGAGCAACGAGTGAGTGCTTTGAACACCCACCCATTACAAAGCGCCCAGACATACTTAATCATCAGCAGCAGCAGAACCATCCTCAAAATGAGCAGCTGTGCAGGTCCACATCTTTCATAATCATATAGTGGTTTTGGGACGTTAAACCCCACATATCAATCAATCAATCAGGTCCACATCTTGCCCTATTGAAGCGTTGTGAAACCTTCGCTGTTCCGCAGGAAAAATGATTATGGCGTAGTGGGTACTTAACAACTGTGCACCTTACGCACTTTGAGTCGGCATGGTGTCCAAGTTTGTAACAGAACCAAAGATTTTTGCTGCAGAACTTATTCTCATGGTGCGACAAGTTTTGCGCCTTCTACCTTAACAAGAGCATCCACATTGCATTTTTGAAGACATCGACATCGTTTCACTTAGCAGCTAGATCTACAATACCAGTTAGGACAGTTTCAGCCTTCCTCAAGGAACACTCCTTGGCCGTCCTTCTAGCTGACGAGGAAGAAAAAATTAGTCCTCCTAACCCTTCGAATATTTGGCTCTAAAGCTGACGCTGCCGCACGCTGCTTTCTTTTCACAAAAAGGCGCCCGCATTGAAGTTAAAACGGAAGCTGAAAATTGTGCAAAGACAAACCTTTCTCGTTTTATCAAGGGCATGCCAAATGTTACACATGGTTTCCTCAGAGAGTTTTTTAGCGCAAAGGCTCACAAGGCTAATATCTATTTATATAGTACCGTTTCAGAATGTGAAACATTTCAAAGATCGATTTCTGATTTCTAGCAAGAACAGTTGAACCGATTAGATATTGATGATCCTTTCGTAGCCGTATATTTTGTGAAGACTTGTGGTTATGATTATTACTGTGATTAATAAATGAATGTGACAGACATTCACTATGCTATACCCTATGATAATTTGCTTGTGGTGAAGCCGTATATTTTGTGAAGACTTGTGGTTATGACTATTACTGTATTTAATAAATCAATGTGACAGACATTTACAATTCTGTACCCTATGATAATTTGCCTCTGGCGGTTGAAGAATGCATAGGCTTCTTTTGCTTTGTTAGACTTTCAACCGAGTGTGGTATTCCCATAAAACCGTTTTCCGAACTTTTATCATTTTTCCTAAACACAACCTTAATTTAGGGGTGAAACACCTTAAATGAAGCGAGCCCTGTCAGCGTGTGGTGACGTGCTCACTCATGGCTCAGGTGCGAAAACATCAGCGCAGCTCGAGCCAAATCACATTGATGATTATATGTACAGATTAGGAAGATTCTTTTCCTGTCATGGTTCAAAACGAACGTTAATCACGGCATGCGGTGGCTCAACGACACCGTTGACCCGGAGTTGTCAGCATGAGAAGCGGCAGTAAAACGACGTCAAAGACAACGACTGGTTTGTGCTGTACATGACGTCTCGATATGCTCTACGATGCAATTCGTATAACTGTAAACATGCAACACCTACCGAGAGGCAGTGATATGTGGTAATAATGCGCCTATAAAAGTAGCCCCCTCACTTACCCCTATGTTCCTTGCCACCGATTACGAAGATCTTTTGTTTTTTTAGGGGCAAAGCTTCTTATGGCGGCACCCGTCCGTCCCCCGTTGTATGTAACAAGTATAACATTTTGACCTCTAAGGTGGTGCCGGTGAGAGACTTCTTCTGTGCGTTGTTGAACAATAAAAAATAGTGTTCAATGTACATGTCAATGGCTGCTAATGGGGAATGAGAGACAGGAGCATTCGGCTTTCAGTTAACGCGCAGGCTGCGATCACCATTAGCAGCCATTGGCATGTAAATTGAGCACTATCTGACAAGAAAGGCTTGCTACGTTATACTCTCTGGGTGTAACCTCCTTAGCTTTAGAAAGGTTTAGCGAGCGTTGAGCCACAGTGCCATGAATACAATGAACTTGTATATACCATGAATGAATTCGAGGTGGTTAAAAATGGGAAGTAGATACGAAGCGCAAGTCATAAGAAAGTAAAACCCGAATTCTCCGCCTCTCATTTCCCATTAGCAGCCATTGGCATGTACATTGAGCACTATCTGACTGAAAAAGTTTGCTACGTCATACTCGCTGGCCATAACCTCCTTGGTTTTCGAAAGGTTTAGCGAACGTTCGGCCGCAGTGCCATGAATACAGTGAACTAGTATATACCATGAACTCGAGGTGGTTAAAGGTGGGAAGTGGACCCGAAGCGCAAGCCGTAAGGAAGTGTGCGTGTGCCACCTCTTGTTTAGTCGTTGGAATGTCCGCTGGATGGCGATGCTTCTATATGTGGAATATATGATGAAAAGACGCGAGATGGTGGTACTTAAAGTGTTGAATAGATGGACGAACGGACACATAGACAGATGCATGGATGGACGCATGAACGGACGCAGGAGCGGCTGCATGGACGAACGCAGGGACGGACGCACGAACAGACGCACGCACGGACGGGCTGATGGACGCATGGACTCTTACACTTACAGACGCATGGACAGACGGAAGCAAGAACGAATGGACGGACGGATGCCCACTCTCCATCATTCACTCCGTGGATATGCTGCCATTTTTTTTACGAGAGCCGCCGAGTGTCACTCCCTGGGTGAGATCATTTTGGGAGTGCGGATCCTTTCGTTGTCACTCAGAATGAACTGAAAATCCGAGCTCTGGGCGCAGGCGTCTACTCCGCGGCTGCCATTGGCGACACTGTAGCCCCTGTAGAGCAAATAAATGAACGCGTGAGACTGGCACGCTTTGGTGCACAATGATGACAGTGATATCTCGAGCTCTCCGCGTTATGCGCAAATATTATTTCTCTCTCGTGCTCTCTTTCTCTCTCTCTGGGTATATTTCAAACAGGGAGGATGTTTAGGCTCGACCTTGGTGCATTGGCATTGGAAAAAAATTGCCCGCAGCTTCCCTCGGGGGAACACTGAGGAGGATGCGGAGCATATAATTGGTTAACGGGGTGTTAAAGTGCGACTTACTTGGGTCGATGGCTAAATTGGTTAACGTGGTTGTGAAATGGGGTGTTAAATTGCGACTTACTTGGGTCGATGGCTAAATTGGTTAACGTGGTTGTAGGAGGGGGTGTTAAATGAGTGAACACGTACACACGTATGCGAAAGGGCGGCGCTGGTCGAAGGGACGTCGATCATTGTGTTTGTGGATTCGTTGGAATTCATTTCACCGCGACCTTGGACGTCGATGCGCCGTACAAACCAACCGACGAGCGGCAACTGAGTGAGCGAGCACTGACCTTGAGTATATATACAGCGCGACGGCGCATGCGCTGTCAGCTGTCGAATGTTCTCGAACGAGAAGCGCGCGCGGCCCAGATGGTGGGCGACGGCGCGACGGCACATGCGCGCGCGTCAGCTGTCGAATGTTCGAGAAGCGGTGCGGACGGCGCGTACGGCGCACTACAAGGCGCGAGTATAAGATGCTTCCGCATCTAAAAGCGGCCGAGTAATGACGTCGACTAGGAATGTGTCAAAGGAGAGAAAGGAGACGGGAAGAAGAAGAGATGATAAGAAGAAGACACGAGAAGAAGAAATAAATAAGGCGAAATAAAATTTCTTGAAGAGGCGGATATCAAACACCGCCACTTGCGGTCGAAAAGCGAGCGTCGCTGCCCGTGCTATTTAGCTACGCTATTATAACAATCATTCTTGAGAACCATATGATTGACAGGCTATGAGCCAGAGACTGAGTACAAGAGAAAGCAAAAGAGAAAAATACAGCGAGAAAAAGAAGAAAGGGAGAAAAAGAGCTTCAACTTCGCTTTCCTAAAGGCTCAACTTGCCCCTTTTTATGCACAAGTCGCTCTATCTGGGCTTAGCTGACGATCTGTAAGCAAAGATTGGCTTGTATAGCAAGAAAGACCGCCCAGCTCTCCCCGAATCTTCTTCCGCACCAGCGCAAAGTTGCCATAACTTTTTTTTTAAGTCAGCCCACCTGGAGAATATTGGCTGTAATTATGAGGCTTGACCCAGTTTTTGCCACTGCGTACAATGTCTGCAATAAGAGCCCACACACAGCGTATAATCGGGGTGCCAACTTTTGGCTGAGCCCAGAGATTAATTCCATTCTGAGCCGACTTTGGCGAATGCCGTACCGACCAAGCAGACGCACAATACTACAGAACTATTAAAGAAGCATCAAAAGAGGCAAGTAATAATGTGTCACGAGGAAAACTGTATAGTTGATAGTTTCTAAAACATGAACACTAAACTCACTAGCTGTTTAGGAATTAAGAAATCAAGGTCAATGTAGGGCCCACTTTGCGGCACCAGTAAAACATTTTGGAACACACGCACAATGACCTAGCAGGGCGTAATTACAAATAACCACAATTACTATAAATACAAAAAGAACAATTTATTGCATTACAAAGCGTAACAAAGTAATATGTTTGCAGTTAGTTTTAATTCACATAAAAAAGAACGCTACATCGTTTTTGAGGACGGCACACGTTCCGTTTTTGTCGACCTGAGTGTTGCTAAGCACCCCTTTCCAGCTGCGCCGCAGCGCCGACCTTCGAACAACGGAGGTGTATTAAATACTACGTCAGAATGCCTTTCGGGGAGGCGGGTGGTTTCAGTAAGGCTTCAGTAAGCACCACATTTGCTTAATGCTATAGAGAACAATTCCCGTATACCTCATAATTTCTTTTATAGTTCAATTTAGGGACGTCTACTTTCATCTACACGTGCTATTTGCCACTTAATGTTGATGGCCTTTGCTTTGTAACGTATAGTGCCTTCGAACAAAATTTGCGTCCTGTGTGTCGTCAGGTGCAGTTTATATGGGGTCACATGTGAGCCGTATGGGGTGACATATGAAGAATCCAATCTGGGTAAAACAGGTTATAGTATAGCTGTGAAGAACTCTCGCATAATAAACGCCATCAACTTTCTTTGCAGTTTCTAACTAAATAGATCAACGAGTAGCGCGCCCCGCCGCGGTGGTCTAGTGGCTAAGGTACTCGGCTGCTGACCCGCAGGTCGCGGGTTCAAATCCCGGCTGCGGTGGCTGCATTTCCGATGGAGGCGGAAATGTCGAGGCCCGTGTGCTCAGATTTGGGTGCACGTTAAAGAACCCCCGGTGGTCAAAATTTCCGGAGCCCTCCACTACGGCGTCTCTCATAATCATATGGTGGTTTTGGGACGTTAAACCCCACAAATCAATCAAATCATCAACGAGTAGCGTCTGTTTGACATACCAATGACGTTTATGCTCTTGTTGTAGTACAGGGCCGTATGGCTGCTCTGTGGTACTGGAAGTGGTGTGGCCAGAAACCAGAGGTTTATGCGAACTTCGATTTTCCTGCATCGTAACAACACTCTTTTTAGGGACGCCAGTGTACCAATCTTACGCAGAATATCACTCTAACACATGCCTCCTCTAGTCACTTGCTTGCGTCATTCGTTACTAATACGCCTAACTCCGTAAATGAAGTATATAACTATGTTTTGAATACTATAAGAAGCATACTGCTTTGGGCATCAGCTCATAATGTTGTTCACGGAAAGATCACTGCAAGCGCTACTTCGAGTTGTAGCTAATCTTTGGCTGCTCCGGGTATATCATAAGATATCCCCGAATGAACGTTCGGTGATGCAAGACAATTCATGCATCCACTAGTGAGCACTCAAATCGAAATTCCAGCTGGAGAGAGCCTGCTTGTGGCAGGCTACGTCTACGTACCTTTTTTTTTCACATTGGCATTACAATTGCTCCTGAGAACATCCCCCATACTTTCCTTGGCATCAGTGTCTGTTACTTATCGTTCATATTGTGTCTAATAAAAAAACGAGCCATAAATTTATTCGCTTTTCTATCAAGCATAGAAATGTGGCCTTCATACGATATTTAGGCATGCGTAATCGTTTTTTTTACGCATGAATGGCATCCATTACGTGCAAGCTATTTTATTTTGAAGGCAAAGAAAGTACGTAGGTTCAACGGTGGTGCGGGGGGGAAGGGGGGGGGGGGGCGAGCACGCGTCTAACAAGATTGACAGTACTGTGAAGCGGGCAGCGAATAGCCAACAGGGGCCCCACCAAGCTGTGGCAACGAGCTAATAAGGATAACCTCGACGGGTTTTGTCGGACACCCTAACTACTACACCACCATGGCGGGTAATATGCTCCCAGGTATGGGGAGGCTGACTGCGCATGTAATTAAGGCCCCTGCCCACGCTTCGCCCTACCGCAAAGCCTGCATCAGCTGAGGGCAGGAACGGCGCAACCTAGAAGTAGTTACTTCGTAACTACGGAAGCGAAAAGCAAGGACAGAAAAGAGCGCTGAATTTCAACAAAGATTTAATATCGGCGTGGTGTATAGGCGAAAACAGGAGAAAATTGGGTATGCGTAGAAAGGTGCAGGAACAACCACTGCGATACAATGTCAGCAAAACTCTTGTCTCTTGTTGACTGAGCTGAAAACAAATACATATGTTAGCTTAAAAAAGATCGAGATACGCAATCTATTTTTGCAACAACGCAACCACTGGGCTACTTACGCATTTACCGCCAAACTTATTATTTTATAAGCTTCAATTATCTCACGCGTGTCTTGTGAGTTGTGCTTGCCTATCACCTCACAGCGATCAAAAACTGGCACGCGGCCGCAGTTTCGGCAGTAGATTCCGAGGTGTCCTTGAACCACAATGTGCACATTATTATTGTGCTCTCTTAAACGGTCATTGAGGCATCTTCTGTTTTGCCCTACGTATACTTTTCCGCACGATAGCGGAATAAGATATACGACACCAATAACACAAGGTACGAAGCGCGTTCTGTGTTTCACAGTGCGTCTTCCTCTAATAGCAGCTGGATTATTCACCAGCTTACAAAGCATTCAAAGCTTTTCTGGGGCGGAAAATACAACGATGACACCAGCGCGTTTACCGATATTTTTTCAGCCGATGCGACACGTTATGGAGATAAGGAAATGCGACACAGTTCATGGGAACTGACGCATTTTGAGGCTGAGATCGCCCTCCTTGATTTTTGATTTGCTTCAAAAGTTTTTCCGCAACAACAGAAATCAGGGCGTTCGAGTAACCAGCGCCAAGAGGCGCTCTACCTGTGCTCTGAAACTGCATTGCATCGAGTGCGGGCATGACCTCTTAAGAGCGTTCACCAGGCAAACAATAATGATACCCCCTTTCATCAATTTTAAATGAGCTGAGTGGAAAGGAGTTTTCGCCTATATATGTACACCACTCCGATATTCAATCTTTGTTGAAAGTCAGCGCTCTTTTCTGTCCTTGTCTTTTCGCTTCCGTAGTTACGAAGTAAGTACTTCTAGGTAGCGCTGCTATTACATTCACTTATGTTCTACCAACTTGCCCAAGTTTTTACTCTTCATAACCTGCATCAACGTATCGCTCAGCACGACACGCCCGCGGCTTTCACAGCACGCGTGTCTGCGCATCTATGCTTCGTGTGAGGGGTGGCAAAAGAAGGCGTGCGCAGCAGTATATAAAAGAATCGACTAAGTCAGATGGCATTCTAGGCACTACGGGCGTAATAAATGTGAAACTACTATATATATATATTGGAAAGAAGTGTATACCTAAAAGCTCGTTTTTCCGTGTTTTGTGTTTCGACACAATAATAATGAGATCTAACAGACAGTAATGCCAAGGAATGTACAGAGAAGTTATTAGGACAAATTGAATGTAAATAAGAAAGAAAAGTGGGTGAAAAAATAATCAGCCATGAGCAGGAATTGAACCTATGACCTTCGAATAACGCGTTCGATGCTCTAACCACTGAACTATCACAGCGGCCTTCTCTCCATCCACTTTTTTGGGTTTATATGTGAATTTAGAAGTAGGAGTGACAGTCAGCGCCATCTATAAACCAAGCGACGAGTGTGAAACACTCTTTTATTCGCATTTGTGGCGTCGCGTAACACGTGAACTTGTTATATATATATATATATATATATATATATATATATATATATATATATATATATATATATATATATATATATATATATATATATATATATATATATATATATATATATATATTATTGACGACATTTTCATGATTTGGCCACATGGAGAGGAGGAACTTTTGTCTGTTATTTCGGACTTTAATAATGCTCACCCTTCCATATCCTTTTCGCACACATATTCACCAGAGACCATTAACTTTCTTGATGTAACCGTTTTTTCTCGATAATGCAAAGTTGAGCACTAAACTGTACCGCAAGCCGATAGACAGACAGAGGTATTTACACTTTCAAAGCAGCCACAAAAGGCACTGCAAATCCAGCATACCTTACAGCCAGGCCTTACGCTTTAAGCGAATTTGCTCTGAGCAATCTGACTTTGATAATAACTGTAACCAGCTACGCACTGCACTTCTTAAACAGAAATATCCGCCCAAGTTAGTCGATGACGCAGTAAGGCGTGCTGACGCACAAGGCCGTACAGCACTCTGCATCCCCAATGAAAATCCTAAAAGTCATTCACAGGTTAACCTGGTTTTAACCCGTAACGCATCGGCACCTAACGTCGCATCAATTTTCCGTAAACACCACAACATACTTATGCAGAGCGAACGCCTTGCAAAAGCGTTTCCAGAATCACTACGTGTTGTGTACAGACGAGGCAAAAATTTGCGAGATTTATTGACTTCCTCTAAAACCAGACAGAGCAATAACGACCAGACGCTTGGTTGCCGTCCTTGTAAAAAGCCCCGCTGTAAAGTGTGTGCACACATGACGACAACAACACTGGCAGCCAGTACTGCGACGAACTTCAAGTTCAAAATTAAGGGCAGTTTTACTTGTGATACTGCAAATGTCGTATATTTGCTAGAATGCTCAATCTGTCATGTACAATACATAGGTCATTCTGAAACTGCTTTTCGATACCGTTTCAATAATCATAAAGCTCATGTGCATGCCCTTCCTTACTTACCGATTTCAAGACATGTCACCGAGGCAGGTCATTCATTCAGTAACATGTTAGCTACAATACTGGAATCGGGTTTTAAATCACACCATGAACGCGAAGTAAGAGAGTCATTTTTAATTCATAAATTCAAAACACTATCTGCCGGCATGAACGAGAGCCCAGGTACGCTTACTTGCATATTGCCTTAGTAAATCGCTTTTTTGTTTTACTGACAAGTGTATATTCTTCGCACGATGTTGGCCTATTGTGAAATATTACCTACATAATGTAGGTGGCCTTTGTCGCTTCACGATTTACTCGCATTCATTTTGCTCTGCCTGCTTTGTGATTTTGTTTATTTCTCTAAATTTCTTTTTCTTTTTTAAAGGCTTACTGAATGTTTTTAGCTGTGATTATCCCGCAGAACGTATGACCAAGTGAGCTACTGCGTGCGCAGTCTGTTATTTTGCTGACCTGTTTCTTTCCACATAAGTTGTAGGGTATCTAATACGTGCCAATTCACTATTGTATAATGATACGCGTTTTCAGCTGTATATGCACTATAGCCACATACCTTTGGTGATATATAATCTTGTTTCCTATACTACCGATAATGACTTAGCCGTGTGATACGCAAAGAAGCGGCTTATATATGTGCCCTGTGTGCCATGTGTAACCATTCACTCCGACGAAGGCAGGCCCACCTGCCGAAACGTTAGTAAAACTAGTGTTTTTTCGCACGTTTGTCGACCTCTTTTTTTACTGTATATATATAGATATATATATATATATATATATATATATATATGATAACTTGCCGTGTGCAGGGTCCTGCCCACGACAAGTTATCTTTTCACCCACTTTTCTTCATATTTACATTACAATTTGGTCTAATATCTTCCCCTATACTTTGCTTGCCATTATTATCTGTAAGATCTCATTAATATTGTGTGAAAACACGGAAAAACGAGCCCTTAGGTATACAGTTCTTTCCTTATATATATATATATATATATATATATATATATATATATATATATATATATATATATATATATATATATAGATATATCCACTTACCTTACCTTACCTTGGAGTAAACCAAGCTTACTTGGGGAGGGTAAGCTCCTTTGACGAATTTCACGCTCTGATCATGACTCGAATTACCTTACGCTGGACTTCCCGTGAACTATGCCACTGCCACCGCCAACAAAATAAGTAACTAACACAAATTTCACACAATAACGCTAGCGATTGCAGGTTCCACACGTGAAAAGACGAAGGGGACACATCTCTATCTTATATGGGCTTACGGGGATAGGATATGAACGCGCACACCATGGCTTACCATGTCTCGTTTTGCAATTTTGCACGCATAAATATAGACACGTATTCTACGAACCAAATTAAACGTCATTGACATATGGTTGAATTGTTCGTAATGTTGCCAACTTCATGCTATGGTAAGAACACCTGTGTTTAATGTAACTGCTAGGAGGGTTTTGGCAAATGTGAAGTTGGAGCTATTTTTTCGGGGCTTCTGCACCATCGGAAGCGTCGGTATTGTCACATCTTATCGCATGCACTTCGTGAACTACGTGTTGGCTTGTACGTTTTGTGATAGCAGCGTAGGCCTGCACAAGGGACGGCCTTGCACCCTCCCACAGTAGAGTACTAAGTACTCTAAATTGTTAACAACCTTCTCCGAACAAACTGACATATCTGTATTCCTAATCGTGACGCCTTACTGCTCTCCCACAGTTCAGACTCCCAATCATTACTCTTTTTCTAAGCACATCGTTTATAACGACCTCTTATAACATGTCATTACCACTTAGGAGGAAGCTCGCCGCTCTCCATAATACAGTCAACTTAGTACTCCAAGTCGTTAAATATTTTATCTAAATATTTTATCTAAAGCCACCTCCGATCAGGGTGGATTTCGACGCCTCTTCGGCATCCAAACTGACCAAATTTCTTCTACCAGCAAAGCGAACTCTAGAGATTTATACCCAGATCTAAGAATATTTCACCACTTTCACAGTTTTTAGCACCATTTTAGAGCGAAAGTCCTTTGGACTCACACGATGTCTGTTGTCGATGACGTTGTTGGTCCCAGATGTCCGTCTGTTTATACCGTACATAAATAAGCATTTAGAGCATGCGTATGGTTTAAAGTGATAGCCATACTCCGTTTGTCCGTGCATGCATCCATCCATCCGTCCCACACTACGTGTAAATTCCCGAGTGTATTTGGCGAACGCCTCTGTGCCCATTGAGACGGGGTTGGTCAGAAGGGAACGCGATGCGCTCGTCTCCCTTCTTTTCAGTTTGGACACGCTGGGCATAGCGAAGCTGCGCAAAGAAAGCGGGGTTGCTGTGGAACCCGACGCGAGGCGCGACCTACTATGATGATTTGGCCCTGCTTCTGGGATTGTGGGCAAAACTTTTAGAAGGCGCTTTGCAAGGCGCTGAAATTGCCCATAATCAATGATGCTATTAATAATTATACGAGAGATTCTAGCCATTACGATTCGGCATCCGTGTTAAAGCGTCCAATCGAGGCGAACAAATCAAAGAAAAACCATACTGTCAGTGTTCTTTGAATTCAGATAGAGCTTCGCACTCTGTGTTTGTTTTGTTCAAGGAGATGTCTGAAAAAAATTTAGAGCAGAAAACAAAGACGCAAAACAAGACACGGGTGTACCTATGAGCGCTAACTACCGCAATATGGAGATTTAGAACAAAGTACCCAAAATTTTGCTTCATAGTTTCAAGCTGCTTCGCATGCGTCATAAGCTAACCTGTTGCGGGCTCCCGCTAAGTTACGGAAATAGTGGGCGACCGCAACGAACTTTTACTTAGCGTAAACTATTTTAAAGCTCCCTAGTGTATTGCACTATATAGCTCGGCTAATTGAGCTACTCAGTAATCGTTTGTTTTAACTGGATAAAGCACGCTCACAGACAGTGACACCAGAATGGAAAAAAAGCAACACATTTGCTTCAACATTTTGTGGTCAATAACCCTACTTGTTTATTGAGCACCCCACGTTTATATACTGTGCTAATCACCACTGCACTTTATGAGAAAGAACAACTTTATCTCACTCGCTGAGCCTAAATGAAGATATCTTTCTCGCTTTATTAAAAAGATGCGCTCATGTGCAATCGTTACGAGTGCGGCATACAAACGTAGAGAGTTGAGCGAACCTTAGTCGGTATTTCACGCTCACATATCGTCTTGTGGCTTATTTGTTGTCTGTGTTCGTGCAGATGTTTTAGGTGTACGACCAGCGGAACCAATGCGCCACAATCTTTAAGGAGGCGTGTCAGGTCAAAACCGAACAGCTACATAAAATTATTGAGGCCATATTCTGAAATTGAATATATAGCGTTGTACCGGCTTCGTTGTTTTCGTTGTTTTCCGTGTCGTGCAGGTCTATGCTTCCCATGGTGACAGTCACGGTGTAATCCAATGTCTGTCTCCTCGCATCTTTGGTTGCGTCCTGGACCTTCCCTTCCTTCTCCATGGTAACCCTGCGATTGTTCTCGGTGCAGGAGAAGACTCATTGGCTGCTCAGTGCTATCACCCATGGCAACATCACACTCGAGCATGAGATAGGTATAAAAGCTCTCATGTCACCTGTATACTTTGACATGCAGGGTTGCAAGAAACAAGACTGTCTTTGACGCACAATCAAAATAGCACAGGAGGAAAACGTTTATCAGGAGTCGAAACCATTGGAATATCCAAAACTTTCTTCGATATACGCGAAACAGTAAAACCACCATGACACTTTCTTTTATTTCCAACAACTCAGTCTACCTCTCTATATTTATTCTGGTTTGCGCATACACATCTGGCCTCTCTTCAGGTGTCAGCCGTTGGCATCAGACAGCAGAAGTGTCGTCAGTAGACAAACTTTAAACTTCTCGTAATCATTGCAGTTATTTGTTTATTTTCAAGGTAATTGACTGCCCACATCCGAGAAAACTCACGTTCTTTCAGCTTCTGCAGTTCCGCACACTATGGGATACACTTGAACACACCGTACCCTTCCCGTAATTGAGAATATGCAGCCACCGTGGGGACAGGTCCTGAATTTTTCTCGCCTCTTCCAGTTTTCACATCTTTTAAATGTGGGACGAAGTCGAACGCGCAGATGAAGGCACACGCACTTTTGGCTTGACACTCTCATCCCAAACTTCAGAGTCAACTTTGTACACGTCCTATCCCTGCAGTATAATTTGGTGCACGCCCTACGAAATTATACTGCAGTGTTTGTGTCTCGACTGACCCGGCGACCGTAGATAAATGATAAAGAAAGCCCATTTTAACTTCTGGGTAGCCACACTGGGATGGAAAGTCTGTAATAGTAGTATACATGCACATCGCAAGAGTTGACGAGTGATCAAGTAATGGTAGTCAGATCGAAACAAACGACGTATGAATGCGAAGTTCTAGCGCACGTTAATACGTATGCTCTAACAGACGCAAGCGGTAATGAAACATGTTTATTCTTGCGCCTCACACCCACTCTTGACCACGTCCATGGCTGATTTGGGTCGAGTTTCATGGTTGCGAATAAATATGGTCCCTTGTACATATCGCACAAACTAATCGGTATCGAGCTTGATGAAGACGTCAGCCAAACCGCGAAAAAACCTGTACGGGACGTCAGAGTCCTCAGTCGAACCATACCTTATGGCAACTAGAAGTACCTGATCCAGATTTGATCCTAATCTGAGTATTCCCTAATCACGATCAGTAGTGTCCACGTCACCCTGGTGGTTTTGTGTACTCTGTCACGCATGTGTTTCAATAGGGATGATGCTGAGATGCCGCACCTTCACGCAGTTTGAAACGCAGCTCAAGGGTTGTACACTTGAAACATTTCTCGAGACATTTCCTGGAGTAGCAAAATCGTGACAGGTGCAAACTAGGTCACCCAGGGGTGACTCCTAACTACGGTGAAGGCACAAGCGTGTATTCCCACCTGTCCACGGTCTTCGGAGGCGAGGACGTGCCACTGGTGCTCGCGTCGAGGTGAAGCGGCGAGGGGAGCCAAACAGTGATCGCAGGCTATCTGAAGGACTGGGGGTCAACCTGTAGGATCGGGGGCCAAGTCTGAGCTCGCATGTTACCTGGTCTCGTGCACTTGATGATGATGGTGGTGGTGATGATGATTATGATGATGATGATGATGGTGGTGGTGGTGGTGGTGGTGGTGGTGGTGGTGGTGGTGGTGGTGGTGGTGGTGGTGGTGGTGGTGGTGGTGGTGGTCTTTGTATCACTGGCACCTACCCACTCTGGGGGATCGGCCATGAGTCGGGTGGATCATACATACTGGATTTATGAATAATGTTTAGTAAGACCTAAAATAATAAATTGGCAACCTCTGCCCCTTTGTCTTTTTCCCCTTCTTTATCTTATTAATTGTGGCTTTAACGAGAATAATGCAGCTGACTGGGCTAGTTGGTTATTCATACTTTAAATGAACAGTGCAAACACGCATGGCCGCTAAAAGAAGCAAACACGACAAGCGCTCGCTTTAAACTCAATATTTATTGTCATAAAAACGTAGTATTAGTAGAAAATGCGGTAGCTGTTTCAGAAAAAGAACAGCAAAAAAGTTTGAACACGAAAGAAGTGCTGGCCTGAAAAGTGCAAAAAACACTTACATATTATTTTTTTCAGGAAATGCTACACCAATGCCCTATAAATTTTTAAACTCAGTTTTGAGTGATGTCCTGGCACATATGCCAACGAAGACAGTCATTGTGACTGATAGATCACTAAGTGAGAAAGATGCGGAACTGGTATTTTCTCTCCTACTATAGGCTGGTCTCTCTTCCTTTACCTTCCAGATTTCTTGTATTATTTCTCGCATAACTTTTATTGATCATTCTAGTGATTTGCAAATTAACAGCATCGACACGTTCTGCAGTAATTTCGATGGATTCCCTATCGGTGCGTTCCGCCCTCTCAGCGAATGAGGACTTACATGTTCTGAGGGCATCGAAATCAATAATTACTCCACGCACATAGACATCTGATGGATTTTGCCTTGGGGAAAGGGGATGCGAACCCGTGTTGCTTTGCGATTGGCGGAGGGTGAGCACTGCTGTAGCTTGAATGAGGGCAAGTGGTGGCGAAGCTTGAGGGACGCTATAGTAATGCTCTTCTGTACCCCTCTGCCAAGGCCTATGTCCACGTAAAATTTGATTATTTTGGTTTGGCTTCCAGGACATAAGTGCCAATTTTTAATGAAATGGCGGATGCTCAAGCAAAGATATCTTTAGTGGCCTGGTTGCTCATGTATTGTCGGCATCTCATTTCATAATAGGTGCTATATTAAGAAAAAATGATGTCATAAGAATGTTCTGCTCCAATACAAGCGGCATTATTGGCCACAATAAATTTAAGCATTTCAGACACCATTTGAACACTAAAATAATTCAAACAAGAGAACTTGAAGTTGCAATCACTAGACTACGCTGTAATGCTCCATGTCTAAAGTTTCGTTTACAAACAGCTGGTATGGCAGCTTCCCCTATTGTTCTCTTTGTGGAGTACCCAGTGAAACAGAATATTATCTCATTTTCTGCAACAAATATTATACTTTGCACAAAAACACTTTATTAGACTAGATCTAATTGTGCCAAATGTGCTTTCGTTCTGAGCTTTTTTCCTTGACCACAATGACGGGAAGGTTGCCAATCCCTTCAAAGGTTTAAAGAGTTTGAGATCGTGGGGCACACTGCTGTCACTATTTTCTAAATTGTTTTTTTTTTATTTTTCATAACTCTTTTGCCAAATGGGCCTTGACACCCCGTTTTCGATCATAGTATGTGTTGTGTGGGTTTATCCTTGTACGTTCACCGTCAAGCTGGTGAAATTCTAGCTCATTTAGTCGTTCCCCTAATTTATAACCGCTAATTGTTATAACTAGCAAGCGGCCTCAGAGCCGGGCAACACTGGCGCACTCGTTAGGCGTGACGTTAAGAGCCGCTTGCTGGGCGAGCTGCTGCACGATCTGCATTCCTGAGGGCGAACGTGTTCTGTGGTCAGCTGCACTTGCAACCGATCTTTTTCTGCGTCTCTCATCTTGTCACTGGAGCTAAATGACTTGCAGCGGTTGAAACAATGTCACCGCGTCGCCCATGATACGCCGTGTGTAGCGTTGCCAATGATACGCTGGCACTTGCAGCACACAGTTTTCGTCAATCTGTCTTAGGTGAAAAAGCGTCCTGTGAGTGTGCAACGCGTATGCCGTTTGCCTCTGCATATTCATTGTAACTCCTGGCAGGCAGTGCCGTGGTTAAGCACGGCACTTTTTTTTTACCGAAACCGAATGCAATCTAAGAAAGTTCAATTCAAGCAATAGTTTGGCCGAAATGTATATCGTAAGTAACCCTAGCGACGCACTTACATGCTGTTCCATTCAGCTAATATGCCGCACGCAACGACCGATAGAAAAACAATGGTCTTGAAACGCGTAATTGTTATAATTACCTATTTATTATGCTCAGCTCCGAAAGGCATAGATTCACTAATGATAGCAAACTTTTAAAACATATCTAGAACCCTTACGTATACAACAAAAGCGAGCACTTCGAATAATAAACAATGCTAGATATAATCAACACAGCGCGCCATTGTTTTGTAATATGGAAATCATACCATTCGATAATTTACGACAGCAAAAAATTGCACTTACCGTCTATAATGTCATTTCTTATAACCTGCCCTTTCATATATCAGTATTTTCGTCCTCTTGCCGCCTTACCAGACGTGCCACATTACATAATTTCAATTTTCCGCCTACTAACAATGTTTATGGCAAACGATTGCTACAATTTGCGGAAGCAAAGGTCTGGAATGATATACCATGCCAAATAAAAGAAAGCGAAAGTTTTGCCTGTGCTCTTAAAAAATACTTTTCTGCAGAAAAATGAACAGGTACACAAACACACACCTCGTTGTAATCTCCACTTCGTTATGTATAGATTATATGTCTAACAAAATCATACTTGACATGGTATACGTACCTTTATGTATTTGATGTATTGTATACATACAGTCCGTTGTTTGCATGGAACAATGCTGCAAGATACTGCAAATGACTTATCACAAATATGTTTCCTTCTTATATTTTGTTTCGATTTTTTACTTGTATGATTGAAGTGTACTTATAAAACATCTGCTTTGTTAACACAATCTGTTCCTTTAAATGCATATTTATTTAGATCCCCTACTAGCCAGTGGCTATGGGTCTAACCAGTGTTGTGTATTTTCATGTATAAGAGAACTTGAAATAAAATAAAATGAAATGAATGAAACAAAAATCTACACGTGTCACCAATTTATTTGCGCAAGTAGCACTTGCTCGCAGATGCAGCGTCGACAAGCCCCCGTATACCAAGCTCGCTTGTCAACCTGGCACGCTTAAAATCAAGATACTTATTATTGCGGAAGGCCATCTGCGACGTCCGCCACAAGGTGAGATCGTTGGCATTTGGGTTCGGCCCGTCTTCGACGCTTGAGCATGGTGGCGATGGGGTCGAAGTCAAGCGTGCCAGACGTTGACACCGCTTTTGCTGCTCTGTGAACCACTGCCCGAATTGTGAGGTGATTATAGGGCCGACGGCATGGCGATGTTGCACTTGCAACACTTGAACACACTGAAACGTGCAAACCACGCGGCAAGCAACATTCGCAATACAGTGAAGACACTAACCGCGTGCGAAAGGTGCGGTTTGGCAAGACAATATTGCCAAAGAAAGTATGAGAGAAGCTATCAGACGAAATGGTAATATAAATGGGAAATAGAAAAGTGGGTGAAAAGATAACTTGCCGTGGGCAGGAACTAAACCTGCGACCTTCGAATAAAGCGTTCGATGCTCTACCACTGAGCTATTACGGCGGCGATCGCCCCCAGCCACTTTATTTGGTATATGTGTGAATTAAAACGCGGGAGCGTCAGTCAGCACCACGAGTAGCCATGGCGGCGAGAGTAGCACACTCTTTATAATACCTGCGCAGCCGGACCTAGTACAAACCCCATGCTCAAGATGTGCTCAAACTTTGCCTAGCAATCGACGCCAAAACATCCCTGCCAATGGGCGACAGTATTTCCCAGCCACATCCACCGGAGAAGCTATCCCCATGCTTGTCATCGCTTGGACACGGCACCCGTCGTACTGAACGCCTTAACAGCGCACCCATATGTCTCCACGGATGCCGCGAATACCATGGGTGCCCCATCACTACACGATCCAGGCGTATCCGGAGATCCTGAAAAGACGGGCCTTGAGCAGGGGGGCCCATATGCCTGGCCGCCACGGCATTCATTGGAAGGCGAGCTCTTGGATGCTCGTTACACACAAAGCGTTCCAAGTGCTACCTCCATGGATGATGCCGGCGTGCCTGAGACTGCTGAGGTAATTGTCATCGAGGGCTTCATGATAGTGTCTCTATCCCCTGGTTGGTAGGTCAATTCTGAGTGCGACGGCTCCAATGTTTGCAGCGCGTTGTGGTGCACCACTACGAGTATCTCGGGGAACACACCATAGCTAGCGCAAAGGCATGGGATGCATCGATCTACAGCACAAGTGCTAGTCACCACTTCATGAGTAATGAATGGAAGTTCCCACTGCCACAGCTCGACCCTTTACGAAGAGCGCGGCAAACTCAACCCATTGCGACATTCAATGGTTGCGAATGCGCAGTGCCTTTCCCTGTTGTACAACTACGGTAGAACAGACGTCAACTGGACCTGCGGCGATCTGAAAACAGTCGGGTACGCCCGCCAAAGACATTGTTGGCAAGTTTTCAGAAGATGTCACACAGTGGAAAAGACCGACCGCAACGACCGAGCTACAGCGTCTTTATTGTTCCCGACACTCGAGCATGACTGCGAAGCGTGCGGAGAGGCCGTCAGTGCTTCTGGTGGCCGACACTGGCTGACTCACGGTGGTCCGTCCCAGCCACGCTGCGCCTCCACGTGAAGATCTGTCTCTGTGTTTAAACTTCAGTAAAAGGTGCTATTTGCCCGCCGTTTTCACAGTTGCCTTTTTTTTCTGAGGCGGCGGGGCATCTTAGGAGGGTTGAATACATCACTTAAAGAAGTAGTCAAAAAGGTAAATTACCTTTTTAATTAGCGGAGCTACGCAGCCAAGTCAAATGGGAGAATTTGAGTCATTCGTGTGAAGAACTGATTTCTGATTTCACATTTTGTAAAGGTGGTCGCTTTCAAATTTTGTAAAAGTGGCCCCTAGCGATGATTTCTAATCAATAAAATTCTCCTAAGCTTTGTGGCGAAACCGAAATTAAATGACCGCTGAACAAAAAGCAGACAATTACAATTACACCACTATTCAAAACAGTGGTGACAGGGCTGCAGTTCTTCTTCTTTAGGTAACGTATGTGCGTCATGCACGCTGCAATTGCAAGCGCAGCACACACACCTACACTACGAAGTCGGTTGATGGACCATATAACAACGCTTCCTTATTTCGGACGTCTCTAACAAATATGGCAGTCACGTTCTTACGCTTTTCGGTGTCAATTTCAGCACAGAATTTGGGAGAATTTCATTATTTCGCAGTTATTACTACAGGCCCCTTTTCCGAAATGAAGGACTCTACATGAAGCACCTCAATGCTTCTATTTGACTTTACTGCTCAACTCCGCTAAATAAAGAGACAATAACTTAACTTTCCTAATTACTGTTCGAAGTTATGTATCAATTTTAAATTTTATTAACTGTGAAGACAACGACCAAATAGCACCTTCTAGTGATTTGTAAATACCGAACAAATTTCGTGAAACACTGTATATATATATATATATATATATATATATATATATATTATATATATATATATATATGGCACCACGGACGGGAGCGTTGTCAACAAGGATAAATATATTTATTTCCCAACAGTTTCGGGAGGTTCATCAGGGGATGAGTTATACTAACATGAACTTCCAAACTTCGTTTGGAAGTTCATGTTAGTATAACTTATAACTGTTCATGTGCATGGGCCACCCACCACGGCGACAATCTTGGGTGGCCCGACACACGCCGAGAACTGACCAGCATGGGATTGGAACCGGATGTGGACGTACACGGACATTTGGTTTTGTTCTCAGTGTAAACAGTGGTTCTTCCTCTTTTTTTACTTTCTTTTTTTCTTTATTTCTTCTTTTAGTTCTCTCTCACTCTCGCAAACATCTTCCAAGGCGAGAGGGACGTGGCAGCAACGAAGTTTGGAAGTTCATGTTAGTGTAACTCATCCCCTGATGAAGGGAGGACCCCTCCCGAAACTGTTGGGCAATAAATATATTTATCCTTGTTGACAACGCTCCCGTTGTGCCATATCCCATACCTTCAAGAAGACTAACTATATATATATATATATATATATATATATATAATATATATATATATATATATATATATATATATATAGATATATATATATATATATATATATAGATATATCTATATATATATATATATCTATAGATATATATATATATATATCTATATATATATATATATATATATATATATATATATATATATACATAAATGTCACTGTCATTTTGTCATTGCTGAGGGGCTTTCTAGGAAAGAGCGGTTAATACATCATTATACAATGTTACCCAAGGCAGTCCTAGAAGATGTAGCCTGGACTACTGGCGACGAAGACGGGTAGGTGGTTATGTTCAGTTTTCATCTACGGTAAAAACAAATTGAAGGAAAGGTTGGCTTGGAAACATGGACTTGGACCTTGAAGTTATTATTTCTATTATTTAAAAGTACTGCGGGCCCTATCCGGGCCCAAGCAAGAGTGGGTACATAACTGTCAGTGAGAATATTAAAGATATCAATAAAGGTACAAAGGTTATGAAAATTTGCAACATGAATGAGGAATGTAATTGATATATAGCAATGCAAAAATACAACAATTCGCAGCACCAATGAGAAGCATAAATAAGATATAGCAGCATTTTAAAAATAAAGAGATAGATTACTGACAAGAAGGGTGAACGGTTGTGTTGTGTCAGCATCAACCACTTCTCCTGGTAACTTGTTTCATAATGAAAGAGAATGAGGGAATAATAAATATTGATGTACGTTAAGGTGACTGAATGGCTGCCTAACTGTCTTGTGCTCGGAGTTGTGATCGATTGGCGTTGATGCGAGTAGCGAGAAAATGTAGCTTAGTAATTCCGGGTTTGTAAATAAAATTTTCAATAAAAAACATCTGGCCAGTCTGTTTTTTTTTAGTTCTAAGGCCGGACCAAGTTCACCTGAATTAGACTTGCGATGCTGGGCAGCGGTCGTCGTAGCTGAAACATAGCACTGCTATTACTCAGTTCAATTTTGTTCACCTACATTTTATATCTTTCTGTAATCTTTCTCGTAAATATAGGTTATTTTCTTCTTAGCTCATTTTAGCTGATTCGTTATATTACAGCACGAAAAGAACGATAAAACATAATGAGGCACACACATGATAGGACACAACACTAAATATCAAGTGAAAAATTTTATTCAGAATTTTTTTTCTGTTTCTAGACATGTTATTATTAGCACACACACAGACACGAACAAAGCCCGCTTGCGCGACAACGACCACCGGCTTTCACGGCGCTGGCGTTGCAAACAGCGCAGGCGTAAGTAAGCTAAACTGTTTAGGTAGCGAGAGCTTTAAGCATGGTGCCTGGTGAATCCTTACAAAATTTCATAGCTTTCTTGTGCATGCTCCCACTCGACAAAATAAGGTATGGTAAATAGAGGATACACCTTCGAGGGTGTTGTAGCTGTTGGCACGTCTTCGTGGATTTTCTGGCTTCAGCTTCCGGACAAAGCTCATTTTCTTGTGCACTGTGCAGAATATATGCGCGCAGGCGACAGATGTCCACTAGAATTATCTCTGTAATGGCTACTTCCAAAATTCATAATGACTGAGTGTCGGCCATCTCAGGAAGAACAGTTTACTGGTGAATGGGGGACAATTCCAAAGCATTGGCTGAGGCAATGTGTAAAAATGTTACTAAATAGTCTACCTAAACTAATAGAAATAACTTTTATGAATATGTACAGAATCATATGCAATTAAAGGAAAGAAGCCATGCAATAGTCTGCATGAGAATTGCAAGAATCAAGTTAATATTGGCCGCACTTATGAAAATATTTGTTGCGATTCAGATTTATTCACTGATTTCCTCGGTGAGTTTTAACAACCCTATAGCGGCTCCCGCTAAGTTCCAAATGCTGCCATCGCAGACTCCAGTTAGCATTAGAAACTAGAAGCTCACACTTGACGCAGAACTCGTCATTACCAAGGTAGCCTTGCTGTTCGAGCCCCTCAATACGGCATCTTTCTGCAGAAATTGTCCCATCATTTGCTGCGTTTGTCGGTCGATCGAACCGTTTGTCGTAAGAATTCTCAAATGTTGCAATACAAAATGTGTGGTGCATACCTTTTGACCAGTCTATGAAGGTGAGCTTAAGCCTATGACTGAATGGCCATTGGAGGAACCTGTCAATCACTCCCTTGTTCAGGCGTACCAGGGCGTGCACTGACATTGCACTACCACTCTTCTTCAGGTACACTCCGAGAGAGATGCAGTATCCACCCAGGTATTTTGTGCCTCTGTAACTGCCGGCATAGCCGTTTGATATCGCCTTTTCTTTCAGTAATTTTATTCCCTTGACGAGAAAGTCGTAGTGCTTAACATTTAGCGTGCTGAACCAGGGAAGATAATCTCTTGTCAAAATGCCTGGGTTAACGCCAGTCGGTACCTCCGTGGTCTTTGAAACCGAAAAAGAGTCAGTGTTTGAAGAAGGCATTTGGCAAATGGTCTCCCTAGCATGCTCTGAAGCTTTCCCCAGATTGCCTTCGAATACGCACCCTGTTTCGGGAACTTTTTTCGGTGAGCTCCCATTTGCTGTCCCATCGTAACACAATTCATCTTTCTTCTTTTGCGATTGCTCAAGTGGTTTCTTCGTTGCTTCTCGAAGAACTTCTTCCACCTTCTCGTTTAAAGTTGTTACGCGCAGTGAAATTTCATTGAGCCGGTCCCCTTGCCACGCTAGGTCTTCTTTAACTTCTCTAACGACGTCGATCCCAGCTTCATTTGCAGCACAGATTTGCTCTGCTGATGATTTTATGACCGCCTCTCTTAAGTTATTGACGGTGTGCGTAAGCTCCGTAAACTTGTCGCACTGGATGATCTCGCGTGCAAGTTGATCCAGCCCGGATCTCACTTCTGCGACGCGTTTTCCCAATATGGCCTCCAAGGATGCCAACATGGCTTGTTGAGACGAGTCGTTATCCGGTTTCAATGTCCCGGCCGTATCGAGCTTTGCGTCAGCGCTACAGTCGCTTCTTCGGTGAGCACGCACATCGCTGATAAGAATGCACGCCGAGCATTTCGGACACCGCGTAGAGTGATGGCCACATTTTTCGTAGAAGTGCTTGTGTAGCTCCGAAGCAGCCATGATCATCTCGCAGCCTTTGTCTTCATTCCAGCACTTCACCTGCAGCACAGGGCATGAATATTCTGTTGAAAACACTCAATAATGAAAGCAATTGCTAATTTACTTCGCAGCCTTAGGTAGTCTATATGCGCAACCAATAGGGCCAAAATTAAAAAAAAACCTAATTAACCGATCACTTGGATTCCACTTTAGCATCTGATTTCATACTTCATATCATTTTATTCACTTAATACACTTTCATTTATAACTGATTCTCCTTTGTTTACTTTATTTTATTGGAATACAGATTAAACCCGGCCGCAGCGGTTGCGTTAAGGTGGAAGAGAAATGCCAGTTCTTTGCACTTTCTGCGACCTTATTCCATGCGGTCGAAATGATCCGGTGACCTCCACTACAGTGACCATTATAATGATATGACGGTAATGGTGTCAATAGTAGTCTCTCGCACATTCTTATGCTACCAATTTCCCACCGCGTGGGTGTTCTCCCAAGCGATTGTATGAACTTCGTTCTGCCAAGCACCAAGGTAAAATGACGCTTGTACTTGTTTTACCAGCAGGTGCCTGGCGGCTGCAATTCTCTGCCTCTCACTGCAGCGACGGACGCTCCGCTATTTCACCAAGGCTATGTTGCGTTGAGGCAGAGAGTTCTTTTTTTTTAATTAACTAGAGGAGACTCTGGCGCTGCGGTCGTACAGCGACCATGCATAGGAAGTGGGCTTACGTGCATTTGTCTATACATTCTTCCTGCTTTTACAACTTTGTCGCACTTACACGCACTTACAACTTTGTCTATTGTTGTGTTTTGGTTTTGTTTCAAATGAAAAAAAAGAGACAGTTTGAAACTTTGTGATCCGATTTGAACTGGTGGGACTAAAAAGTTAGGGTGGTGAAATGCAACTGCTGCTCATTTGTTGATTGTCGCTTCGTGACGAAGCAGCTCCAAGGCAAGCGAGGCCGAAAGTACGAAGACAAATTCATGTACTGCCCATCATTCTCACTGAAGCGCCATGCGTTGCAGCTTCAATAGCGCCACTAGCGACAGAGTTCCCTCTAGTGTATTTAGAAAAAAAAACACTAACGTGCGCCCAGGGTTTTTCCCGGAACCTTATGGGGCTACGCTTTCGAGATGAGTACCCAGAAACAACCGAGTGCCACGTAGGTGTACTTCTCTACCCATTGCGAAAAACCGGTGAGTTGCCGGTGGGCACTGGGAATCGAACCCGATACCTCCAAAGTTGGAAGCGAATGCTCTAGCCGTGTACCCACCGCTGCGGTAGGTACACGGCGGTAGGTACACACCTTTACTCTGTTGATCTTTTGTTCTTGGCACCATCGAATGATTGCATGACGCATTCAGACTTCACAGTGTCTCCTCTTGAGAGCCTTGCAACGCAATGGCCTCCAAAGTGACCAAGAAAGCGCGCGTAAAAATAGTTGCTGTGTTAACTAACACCCACTCTGGCCTTGCGGGAGATGCATTCATTTGCCCCGCCCAGTTCACTCTTTTTATGCCTATGTTCAAAACATGCTTTTTTTTTTGACAAAGTGCGAGCAGACCACAAACACGGGGTGCGCCATGTCACGTAACGATGTGCATGCCGGGAACTTGTTAGTTAGGCCGCGCACGGTGCACTGTGCCTGCGGGCTCCAATATCCCCATAGCCCGCTTGAATTAAGAGCATCGCTCATCCCCAGCTGTACATACATCTGAGGTTAGGGCTTATAAACTTTGAAATACGTTCATCACCAGTTCTATACGAAGTTTGTAACGATTAAAATTTTGAAGAAAAGTCACGGCACATTTTTACTTAATTGTCATCATCCAATGAAAACGCCGGATCAATCTATCTGCCTTGCATGCGGCTATACAAAACGTTCGAGTGCTTTAAACAAGCACTCCTGTGTTTTATCAGCTTCACTGTAATTCATC
Source organism: Rhipicephalus annulatus (assembly GCA_013436015.1). Lineage (NCBI taxonomy): Eukaryota > Metazoa > Arthropoda > Arachnida > Ixodida > Ixodidae > Rhipicephalus > Rhipicephalus annulatus. Next base: position 151,913 of record WOVY01016003.1, on the reverse strand, counting down.
CAAAAATATTTATATATCCATATTTCTCCCGAGCTGGATAAAATAGTAACGCAAGAGCCTTATCTTATCGAGACATGTGGGTATACAAGCTGACCCTGAGCAGATCCAATGCGGCAGAGAGGCGTCTGCCCTGCAGAGTTAGTCTTTTTGTCCCATAGGACAATATGCCGGCAAAACTTGTGAAGCTCACTCAGGCTAACTTATAAAATGTGTCTCGCGCTCAATTTTTTCTGAGCTGCACTCACTCAGACTCACACTCAAGAAAATTTTCTTCAGGCGGACTGACTCATGATCATTTCATCATTTATTTTTCTCTTAAAGGCCCCTGCTGGAGTATTAACTAAGGGGGGTGGGGGTAACACAGGAAGTTATACATGAGACTTCTCAGGTTACAGATTGGAAACACACATCTCAGTTAAGTAGATTACCTGTTCAGGTGCAAAATAAAAACATTACAATTTAACGAGACTTAGAGAACAGTGTAAGGTCGTAATAAATATTTCAGCGTGAGGTGATCAGTAAGCAACAGCTTAAACACAATGGGGTTACGCTCGGTGACAACGCTATCAGGCAATATATTCCACTCTGCAATGGCAATCGGCAAAAAAGATTGATTGAAACAAGACGTTGAACCGTGTAACCGCTGGATGCTGCAAGAGTTAAAAAGACGACGAGATTTACGGTGCGGACGGTTTAGGAGTTTACCACGAAGTTGAGGTAACTCTTAATAGAGCCTATGAAACAAGCACAGCCTTGCAATCTTACGTCGGAATGATTCAAGCTCACCAAAATATTACACACCTGGTATCACTCAGACTCACGGCTCAAACTAAGTCTGAGTGAGTCGGCTCACGAGTTCGTCACACAAATATTAAGAATATTTGGGTGATTTACGTCCCAAAACCTCGATATGATTATGAGAGAAGCCGCAGTGAAGGGCTTAAAAAGTTTCGTGTTCTTAAACGTGCGCTGACATCGCACAGCGCACAGGCTTTCGGCATTTCGCCTCGATCGAAATGTTACGGCCGCGGCTAAACGAGCGGCCTGCGGGTCCACAGCCGCGCACCTTAGTCACTGCTCCACCGCAATGGACGGTTTGTTAGTCCATAATTAGCTTTTTGTTCCTTTCAATATGGTATACCTTGCAATAAGAGTTATGAGTGGTTGCCAACGAGTAACGAGATCTTTCTTGAAAGAGATGAAAGCGTAAGATATATTGGTCCAAAACTTTTCTGGAAGAGCTGGGGGGGGGGGGGGCAGTCAAGGCACCCACCCCCCTACGTAATTTCCGCCTCTGACGAAAGAATATTGAAATGTATGAACGATACTGCTTTGGAATACGTGTCGAGTCGACGTGAATATGAATGAGAATACAGGTAAGGCTGATTTCATTTAATTTATTTCATTTATACAAAAGGGCCCGAAGGCATTACATAAGGGGGGGGGGGGGGGGGGAACGTCCAGGTTGTAAGTTCCTAAAGCAATGTAACAATATGAGGGTACACACTGATCACAATGAATTAGCAAATAATGAACACAAGCGGAAATAACACGCATCACAAAACATAAAAAATATAATAGGTGATAAATAAAATCCGGGAGAACAGGAAAACAACTATAAACACAAGAGTTAATGTGCTGTTAGGACATCGTATTTGAATTTTGGAAAAGAGTTAGTTTTTCGCGAAATGTTGACCGGTCCCTGCAAGAAACAATGTTATCTGGCAGTGCATTCCAGAGTGTTATGGCATGGGGGGCAAAATGAGCTGCTCATCGCCGTCGTCCGGTATTTTATGATCATCAGAGGGTGCGTATAGGACAGGCGAGAGGACGTTCTTAACGGGCGTTTTGGGAGAGGGTGTCCCGACCTGCTAAAGTAAAAGAATGTGTGAAGGAGGCAGATACGAGAGGTTATGCGACGTGAAGCGAGCGATGTGAGGGACAACGTTTGTTTTAGTGCAGTTACGCTGATATGCCTTGAATATTGTGACATAATGAAACGAGCTGCGCGTGATGTGAGTGATGCTAAAGACAAGAAGCTCGGACCATAGCCTGGCAGAAAAGGTGGGACTAACTCAATCTCTTTCGGTCAGAGTCACCTAAGTTTTCCTGGGCCAGGCTCACTTCCAAACACTACCAAAAAATGTCTTCAACTGGACTCATACGGATTCAGACTCGCCAAAATTTCGCTTCCCCGGACTCACTCACGCACATACTCATGATTCCATCGGAGTGAGAACGAGTGAGTAGACTCACGAGAGAGTTTCCCGACCAATAATGCACACGGCTGGTGAGGTGTCGACATCAAGAAATCACAATTCCTGGCGACAGCTTGTTTTAAAAGATCTTGTGGTTCTCTAGGAGCCTCCTTTTTAGATCGAAATATTTGGGTAATGTCTAGGAGCCTCGCTATGCCGACTCCATAAGGGCTGCATCATGCACGCTGCATGCAACGCTTGCTTCGCCACGCTCGATGTCCACCGACATGTACACGTAGATTGATTTCCACGTCTGTGAGTTGAACCAAATAACAGGCACGTTTCTTGGGTAATTAATGAGATTATTTACTTTCCTTCGCAACATCTCGCTTCTTACCTTGCGTTTGAGCAGGCTATCTAAAGGAAATTCTCCCCGTTGGGCATCTTCTTCAAGAAATGGGTCCCCGTCGATTGGGCAGCCGTGTACCTTGTCCGAGAGACACTGCGCGTAGCAGGAGTTGCACAACACGCGTCGACAGGGCAGAAACACAGTCACTCTGTGCACCAAGCCACAGGCGTTGCAAATTCTGTGCGCCGGTATGGAATCGACGAAGTGCAGGGGCCTCCAGTCCAGCTCCTTCGAAAACCCAAACAGCGTATACCGCTGCTCCTGCACTGCCATGGGGCGCGATGCGTGAAGACCGCTCGCAAACGCACCGGCGACTGCACTTCAACAACGTTATCAACGCTATTGTTGCCAATGTTACTATCACTTCTGCGACCATTTCGATAGCACAGCCAACTCCGCCCGCTAGCTCCACTTCCTGTGGGAAGTTTCGATGTTGGTTTGTGCTTTCGAATGTTTTTTTTTTCTTTCTTCTGCTTGTCTTAATACGCAGCATGCGCTTTAAGTTCCGTCTCAGCTGTAGCGAGTAATCTTTGTCGACAGAAAAGAAAGAACCAACGGCGCGCTATCAGTTATTTCGCATCCGCACAACATGCACCCGCAGCATCCTGACCTCCGGCACGACGATGTAACCGGGAACACTTTTTGAGGAAATGCACCATGATGTTGATTGAGCCCGCGTATGAAAATGGAAACCCGTGGCGTGACTATATGGTCACGCAATGTGGATATTGCGTATATAAACACGCTTTGTTAGCCTACAAATTTCTCTGTCACAGACCGATGCCTATAGTCGGTACGGCGGAAATTTTTAGAAGTCGTTCTTGCAGTTGCTTCTAACCACAGTCTGTACTGTTGACGGAATCTTCGCGTTTTAAGCACCAATATACAGCCAGACACCAAGAAACCATGCCTACCGGATTTCATTTTGAGAGCGACCATTATGAGGAAGTTGACAAGTCACAGTTCATTTGCAAAGCGAAGGACACAGAGCCAGGGCATTGTCGCTGAGCTAAACTAGAAAAAGAGCTGGCCTGCCCTGATCGCGCTGCACAGTGAAGGGTAAAGCCTGGAGATCGGCATTTCTGCGTGCGCAGCTATAGGTGTGTATCTGCGCGTGTGACGTCAGTTCGTGGACTCCGCTCTCAGCCACGCCGCAGCAGCCACTGCTCCTGTGCGCGGATCGTCTGCTGCGGACGGGAACATTATCGAACGATCAGCTACGTGAAGGTGAACGTCCACAACGAAAGTTTTCGAGTGAAGTTATGAATTTGTTTTTGTTGCAGCCCAATCGACAGGGTCAAGAAACCTCCTAGATGGCCCATAAGCACGCCGATGCCGCCGACCGTATTGCTGCTCCGAAAGTGAAGCTATGTGTGAGTGTTCTCGCTCGTCATCTGCAGTTTCCACTGTGCGATACTAATTAGATCGGTTATTTCAAAATTCCGGTGAGCGTGCCTTTCTACAGCATCTACAAGCATGTAGATACAGCAAGCGAAACGTCGCGGTGGTGTACGACGCATGGCCACGTTGTTGAATGTGTGCAGCCGATGCCGTCAATGGAGATCGCATCACCGTGGCGGCTCTGGTCCTGAAAACACGTGGACTTGGGAAACCGCCACACAACGTCTCCGTGGCGATAGAGTGCGGCGGAATGGTAACGTACTGCTCTGTGCCTCGGGCGGCTTCGCCCGCCCTTGAAACGGACGTCAGCTTCCTTCCACAACAATCCTAAAGAGAAAGGCGCGCCTGCCCTTCTCCTTTGGATATTAAATGCGAAGCATTTCTTAGCAAATTTTGGCGACATTGAGCGTATCTATCTATCTATCCATCTATCTATCTATCTATCTATCTATCTATCTATCTATCTATCTATCTATCTATCTATCTATCTATCTATCTATCTAGCCGCCTACGACGTTTAGCTCTACTAATCGTGCCGATAATTGTATCGATACCAAAATACGTATGGCATAGCATGACTCTATGACGAGCATAATAGACTAGTCATAACATGAAAATCATGAAAGTATGTTATGAATGTCATGATTTACATTTCAAGGTTTTGCTGCTCTTGCGGTGATTTTTGGTCTGTTCTGTTCCGTTTTAACTGTTTTGCTGTGGAGAGGTTGAGGTGCCTATTGCCTCGGCTACTCCATATCACAAAGTTCTGCAGCGAAAAATAAAATAATAATACAGAACGGTATCCAAAAATTAACAATACAGAAAAGAAAAAAAGAAAAAAAACATAATAGCACACTGAAACCAGTTCAAATATCGCGCCAATACACAGTTTTGTTCACGCAGTTCACACAGTCATAAACTACTTACACGGCCACCTTACTACTCTAATGTCAGTATACACATGACCGCACTTTACATAATACCCATCTCTGGCTGTCAGTCTTAGGCGCTTGTCCAGTACGGTCTCCACTAAAAAGTCTGTCAGGAAGATTATTGCCTTTTTTTGGAGATACATCTCAGGCCATGGTCCAAGTAGTTTCTTTATTATGAGGGGCCGTCTGTCCAAACTTGCTAATTTGTTCTTTAATTTTTCTTTTTCAATCGCGTATATAACGCACTCCAAAAGAATGTGGCGAACATTTTCTTCTGCATGACCACAATGGCATTCCGGTGAGTTGGATCGATGTATCTTGTGCAGGAAGCTGTTTGTGTATGCTACTTCCAATCTAAGTCGGTGGATCAATGTCTCTAGGTGTCGTGGGAGGTCTGTCGCTATGGAAAATTTTCTGTGAGGATCAACTTCATAACGTACCGTTTCCTTTGATTTAGGGTTCTCAAACCACTTCTCCATCCAACAATGGTTAACTCCTTGCGATATAAAATGCCGAATATCCGCCCCAGACATAGGGACTGCGCAATCCCGTCCTTCCTTCAATGCTTTCTTCGCGAGACTATAAGCATTTTCATTTCCCTTTATTCCAATGTGGCTGCGTATCCATTGTAATACGATGTTGTGACCCTGCGATGAGGCATATTCCACAGTTTCTGCGATACATTGAGCTATTTCACCATTTTTGTAAGGTGATCTCACATTTCTGATTAACGGTGGTTTCGTTCACATGACATTTTTCCAAAACTGGTATGGTATGACATGACTGCACAGCAAAAATAAGTGACGAACATCAACTTTAAAATCATGATGTGCATGTCATTATTTTCATGTCATGACTAGTCATGACAACACGCTACGCTCATAGTGCGCTCGTGGTCGTTTCACTAGTTTCACATATGCCAAACTTGGTATTACCGGACGTGAATGGATGACGAAGGTCGATGACTGGTGCAAACATGATAATCATAAAATACGTGTCATTTAAAAACATGACTACATGCCACGCTCATGATGCGCTCACGGCCCTTTCGCAAGCATAACAAATACCAAATTTGGTATTACGTGACGCGAAGGACGATGAAGGTAAATCACACGTCCAAACATGATAATAATGACATGTGTGTCATGTACAACAAGACTGCTTGCTGCGCTCATAGCACGCTCGCGGCCGTTTCGCCAGCTCCACATGCCAAATTTGGTATCCCGTGACGTAAATAGACGATGAAAGTAAATAACTCGTCTAAACATGATAATCAAGATATGCATGTCATGTGAAACATGATTACATGCTACGCTCTTAGCGTGCTCGCGGCCATTTCACTAGCTGCACATGCACCAAATTTGGTATCAGGCGCTGTGTGTAGACGACGAAGGTAAATAACACGTCCAAACTTCATAATCATAATATGCGTGTCGTGTGAAACATGATTACATGCTACGCTCATAGCGTGCTAGCTGCCTTTTCTTTTGCTTCACATGTACCAAATTTGGTATCAGGTGACATGAATATACGACAAAAAATAAATGACACGTCCAAACATTATAATTAGGATATGCGTGTTGTGTCAAACATGACTACATGCTACGCTTATAGCGTGCTCACGGCCGTTTCACTAGCTCCACATATACGAAATTTGGTATTACGTGACGTGAACTGACAACGAAAGTAAAGGACACATCTAAACATGACAATCAAGGCGTGGAAGTCAAGTATGGCATCATTTACGTCCACTTCGTATCGTTGTGCTCATTTTAAGGTGACCTATCAACCTTCCTCAATCGTGCATCTCATATGATCGATTTCCATAGTACGTGGGATCTACGTTTTTTTTTTTTCTGGAGTGCAATGATAGTGATAGTGAACTTGAGGATATGTGTGAGAATGGCTGATTTCTGCCACTCTGTCATTCGCAAGCAACACATGCAATTATTACTCCAGAGCACCTGTTGAAATTGCTGCTTCGGAAGTCAACCTATTGCTCATGGCATCTACTGGAAATGCAAAGCAGCATCAAGTTACTAAATTGGAGCTGGGCGTGCTTGGATTGCAGTTATGGGCGTCGGCAGGGCGCAAGCCAGTGTTGTATCACAGTAAGAAAAGTCTTGAGGGGTATAGTACTAGGGGAACGGGCAAGTTCCGCCTTAATGCACCGCCTGGCCTATGCAAATGACTGCAGTTTGTTTCAGTAATGTTTGTTCAATGAGAGCGGCATCATGAATTAGTTCATATTTATACAACGCTGGGCCGTCGCTCGGGTTATATAATATAACCAATAGCTATCGCTGATTTTATATACCGCGCACAGAGCCACAAAATTATGTGAAACCTTGAGTGAATGTGCACTAAACAGCAATAGCATGTTTCGTTTATGAATTAATGGTAACTATAGTGCGCGAGTCACGCCCTTGCCTTTATCAGTAAACTACGTATATGTGCACGTACACCAACCAAATGAAGCTTGTAGGTATCGGGCTTGCTGCGACCTGTCCGTAAGTAAAGCAAGGACGACGGAGGCTTGCACGTCAAAACAAAGAAAACCATTCATTCAACTAAAAGGTATACGGAGGGTCGGCCCAGGGCAAGACAGATACGCAGCGACCATCTTTCCGGGCAGCAGCAATCGGCCAGCCCGGGTGACCGTCCCCTTCCTTCGAGGCAGCCAAGGCGTCTCTCTCTCGGGCAGCACGCAAGTTGGTCCTTTTGAAGCGCGCAAGTGTGTCACGCGCACCGCGACTGCGCAACACGAAGCGCTATCTCCTAATAGCTGGTGCGCGTGGTTCTCACAAGCTGTAGTCTTAGATGCCATGGGCCACTCAGCTGCGCTAACGAGGCGCGCTTACCCGAGGCGCGCTCACTGTCTACGGGCCTTCGCGATAGGTTTCGGGACGGCACCTCACCTGGTGTAAGTCGCCTGTAGCCTGCGTGCAATGAATGGCTGAGGTACTGGCGAGGCGCTGAAACACGGTTGCAAGCTTACCGAAAAAGGAGTGTAGGGCGGGTAAAACAAAAGTCCGTGTCAGTGAAGTGCTTGCTGCACACGATCGAAGAAGGCGTGGGCACTTTCCGCTCTCTGAGTGACTATCCACTTCTTCCTCAGCTTCGGGTCCTTGGGACAGCTGTAAAAGCTAACGCTATTTTCATGGGTGGTTGCTCATATTGTCACGAGCGGTTGCAATGCACGGCGCATACAGCGCGAATGAACATTCAGACAAAAGGTGAAGAAGGAAGACGACGTTGTGTGTGCTGTCTCGAGACCCCTTGTGGAAGTAAACGCGAACCATCCAGGCTCGCCTGTTTTTCAACCTTTTCGTGTACTTCTTGCGCGTAACATTTGGTGGAGCTGTGCTGGGTACCTCCCACGACCTACGACGGAGCCGTCAGCACCAGAACTTCGTAGAAGCCGTCGCCTTGCCGGACTTTCGCCATCGCGCCCCGACATGTCTCTGGAGCAAAATGACCCCCTCAGCAATACCTCGGCAAGACCACCGCTGTATCAGCATTACCGAGAGCCACGGCCGTTCTCAGCAAAGCCAGGGGAAGACTTCGATGAATGGCTGACCCATTACGAAAGGGTAAGCCAATGCAACAACTGGAACCCGGCCAGCCAGCTCAGGCATGTCGTTTTTTATTTGACGGACACGGCCCTGGTTTGGTATGAAAACCACGCCGACACGCTTACTACATGGAGCAGTCTTATTGAAGAAATGAAGAAGTGCTTTAGCGACTCGGACACTAAGAAGAAACGAGCGGAAACAGCTTTAGCTCAGAGAGCTCAGGTGATCGGCGAGACTTGCACGACATATATTGAAGAAGTTCTCAAGCTGTGTAAGACCATCGACTCTCGAATGCCCGAGGAAGATAAAGTGGGACACCTTTTAAAAGGTATTGCGGAAGACGTCTATAACTTCCTCATTGGAAAAGACAACCTGAACACCGTATCAGACGTGATTCGGCACTGCCGCACATTCGAGGCGCTGAAAACTCGCCGAATCACGCCGAAGTTTGGACGGCTAGCCAATGTCACGACTGTGGCCAGCGTTGACGCGATTCCGCAGACAGACCTCTCAGCTACCATTCGGCAGATTGTCCGTGAGGAGCTCCTGCGGCACGAAGAACAAACGCGTTATGCGGTGCCGCGTTGCGCCTCCGTCGCTTTCCGAGACGCCGTCTGCGCATCTCCTCCGGCTACTTGGCAGCATTCGGTGAATGCTGCGGATTGTAACAGCTACCGACACGACCCGCATTATGGCCAGACCGAACAACGCCATTACGACTCGATTGATCGGCGTTTTGATCAGCATCCACGCGACGTTCGCCCACGAAGACCCAGCACTGCCTACGACATCCAAGGGGAGGGGATGAGTTACTCGCAGCCTGTGGCCGCTGTGGAATATTTCAATCAGCGTCCGGAAGTTCGCCCTCTGCCCGTGTGTTACAACTGTGGCACGCCTGGCCACATAGCTAGGTATTGTAACCGACGTCGGGCATTCAGCAATGGACAGTCGGGATCGTTTATGCAATACGGTGGTCGTGCAATGGACACTAATAGGCCAGGAAACACCACTTTTGAAGGCTACTTCCGAGAAGAAAGAAGCCGTCACTTCCCTCTGGACAGCTATTCTGGAGAACAAGAAAGGTATCGAAACCGTTACCGCTCTCCTGCCTCCGAACGTACTCTGACACCACCACCAGCTTTCCGAGCGTCTCGATCTCCATCTCCCAGACGGCGTGTGACGTCATCATCTCCTCGACGCCGCTTCGCGTCACCACCGCCGGGAAACTAGCCAGCGCGGCCGATGGAGGTGAGGTCGCTGGAAAATCTTTGCTGCCGACTCGGATACCTCCACCTATCTTCATGCTGAAGAATAAGGTTAATGTACTTATTGATGGCGTTTCTACCATGGCTTTAGTCGACACGGGAGCAACTGTTTCTGTCATGAGTGTGGTGTTCAAAAATCTGCTGGGACGCAAGGTTATGTTTCATTGGGACCACAGCACAAGCTTTCGTGGAGTGAGTGGGGACTCATTATACCCGGTTGGTGTGTGTAACGTGGATGTCTCCTTGGGTGGTCAAACCTTTAACACTGAGTTTACCGTGCTTCCGCGTTCCACACACGATGTAATTCTCGGCATTGACTTTTTGAAATTGTGTGGCGCCAATGTTGACTGCCGAACAGGAGAACTCAGTATTTGCGGAAGTGTGTCCTCTGCGCTCTTAGAAGAATCATCCCAGCAAGAGAGTGTGTTTTGTGTTTCTGAAGACACTGTTGTGCCCGCTTTATCCGCGATGCGCGTTCCTGTTGTTTGTTCGTCTTCTGTTAGTACTTCGTTCGATGTTGCAGTGGAACCGGTCCATAGAAACTGTCTTAAGAAAAATGTGTTGGTTCCGTATTGTATGGTTTCAGTTACCGATGGATGCGCAGGGCTATGGACGCTAAATTACTCCACTGAAGCAGTAGTGCTGTCTCAAGGCCTAAAACTTGCTACGTTTCAGGGAGAGTCATTTATACCTATGGCAGTGCTTACAGAACTACCGGATACAGCACAAACCAGTGTCTCGCACACCGCAAACGAACACATGCTCGGAATGGTAGCTACATCGCTCAGTGACCATGAACGTCGTGTTTTGATGGCCCTGCTTTCGAAACACTCTTCAATATTCGACTTTGCACAGCACGACGGCCCCACATCGATTCCTGCATCCCGTACTCGCCATCGCATCAACACAGGATCCGCTGAACCGATTCGTCAAAAACCATATCGTGTGTCCTCTGCGGAGCGAAAGATCATCAGCGCTCAAGTCGAAGAAATGATGGGTAAAGGAGTAATTCGGGAATCGTCTAGCCCTTGGGCAGCTCCAGTGATACTGGTGAAGAAGAAAGACGGCACGTGGCGATTCTGTGTCGATTACCGTCGCCTAAATGCCGTTACTAGGAAAGACGTATACCCACTCCCACGAATTGACGACGCCATCGATTGCCTCTTTGCGGCTTCTTACTTCTCTTCTGTGGATTTACGATCAGGTTACTGGCAAATCCCTATGCACCCGGATGACAGAGAGAAGACCGCTTTTGTAACGCCCGACGGACTATTTGAATTCAACGTGATGCCTTTCGGGCTTTGTAACGCCCCCGCAACGTTTGAAAGGTTCATGGACACTATACTTCGCGGTTTGAAGTGGGAAGTTTGTATGTGCTACCTAGACGACGTTGTGATCTTCGGCCGAACATTTCGTGAGCATAACGAGCGCCTGGACTTGGTACTAAACTGCTTGAGGAAGGCCGGCCTTGTGCTTAATTCTAAAAAGTGCCATTTTGGTGAACGACAGACACTTGTGCTGGGACACCTGATCGACAAAGAAGGTATACGACCAGATCCACAAAAGACAACAGCTGTGGAGGCATTCGAGGCACCTCGCTCTGTGAAGCAGCTACGAAGTTTTTTAGGGTTATGCTCCTACTTTCGCCGTTTCATTCCCAAATTTGCTGACATAGCTCATCCGCTCACATGCCTTCTCCAAAAAGGTGTTCCTTTCGAGTGGAGCTCGGAATGCGACTCATCGTTTCGGCAGCTAAAGCTACTGTTGACGTCCCAGCCTATTCTTCGCCACTTCAATCCGTCATCACCGACAGAAGTTCATACCGATGCTAGTGGTGTTGGCATTGGCGCCGTACTAGTTCAGCGTGTCGGCGACAGCGAGCATGTGATATCGTACGCTAGCCGCTCATTGAGTCGCCCCGAGCGCAACTACACTGTCACCGAACAAGAGTGTCTGGCGGTCGTCTTCGCTGTGCAACGGTTCCGATCGTATCTCTACGGGCGCCCCTTTACTGTCGTCACGGATCATCACTCTCTATGCTGGCTTGTGAATCTTCGGGATCCCTCTGGTCGACTAGCACGCTGGGCGCTCCGTCTGCAGGAGTATGATTTCGTTGTTTCCTACAAGAGCGGCCGGCGACACGCTGATGCTGATTGTCTCTCTCGCCTGCCACTCCCAACGACTGAATGTGACGCGGACAACTTTGATGAATACATCGCTTTTGTGTCCACGGGATTTCCGGATATGGATACCTTCATATCAGAGCAGAGGAAAGACGACAGCTTACAGCCGCTATTCGCGGCCGCGCGGGAGTCCGCTGCAGACAATCGTTTTCGCTTACGTGACGGCGCCCTATATAAGACGAACTTCTCGGCTACCGGTGCGCGCTACCTTTTGGTTGTCCCCAAGAGCCTTCGCAGTCACGTATTATCTGCCATGCACGACGAACCAACTTCCGGACATCTTGGATGCACAAGAACACTCTACCGTGCTCAGGAACGCTTTTATTGGCCCCGGATGCGCAATGATACCGAACGGTACGTCGCCAGCTGCACCCAATGTCAGCGTTACAAGCGACCAACTGACGCGCCGTCTGGTCGCCTTCAGCCTGTTTCGCCTCCTAGCACCCCCTTTGAGCAAGTTGGTATAGATCTTCTGGGCCCTTTTCCGCGATCCACAGACGGCAATCGTTGGGTCATCGTTTGCGTAGACCACTTAACCCGTTATTGTGAGACGGCAGCACTGCCGTCGGCCACAGCAAAAGACGTTTCCATCTTCTTGCTGTTTCAAGTTATCCTCAGACACGGACCTCCTCGCATCGTAATCAGCGACCGTGGGCGGCAATTTACCGCGGATGTTGTCGAAGAGACCCTTCGTCTGTGCTCATCAAGCTTCCGCCATTCCACTCCATACCATCCACAGACTAATGGTCTAGTGGAACGCACGAACCGAACGCTTGCCAACATGCTGTCCATGTACATCGACTCCGCGCACAAGAACTGGGACACAATTTTGCCTTTCATCACCTATGCTTTCAACACCGCAAGACATGAGACCACTGGTTACTCACCTTTCTTTCTCCTTTATGCTCGTCCACCACGCTATAATCTTGACCGATCAACGAGATTCTCTGTAGAGCAGAAGAAGCGCGACGCCTCGCTCGGCTACGCACCGTCACCTCGCAAGACCGGTCCAAGATCCGCTATGACGACCGTCACCGACATGTTCACTTCAATCCTGGAGATCAGGTGTGGCTCTGGACGCCTTTACGGAAACGTGGCCTGTACCAGAAATTTCTCGCTCACTATGTCGGGCCCTACGTTATCCTCGAACGCCTCAGTGAGGTCAACTACCGCATAGCACGGCTCACAAGCACTGGACGGCGCTCGGCTAAAACAGAAGTGGCGCACGTCGCTCGCATGAAGCTATGCAATGCACGAACCACTGAGTGACTCGCCCGGCGGGCTTCGTCTGCCAACGGGGAAATGTCACGAGCGGTTGCAATGCACGGCGCATACAGCGCGAATGAACATTCAGACAAAAGGTGAAGAAGGAAGACGACGTTGTGTGTGCTGTCTCGAGACCCCTTGTGGAAGTAAACGCGAACCATCCAGGCTCGCCTGTTTTTCAACCTTTTCGTGTACTTCTTGCGCGTAACAATATAGAGGCACAGAGCAGTACTCCACCATGGCGCAGCACTCGCGGCAGAAACAAGCGACCGCAGTTTTAAGAAACAAAGGGCTGTGCTCCTAAATTGAGCACAAAAATCAGATAGTGAGAACAGCGTCGGTAGCCATAACAGACTATGTAACCAATTTAACTGCTTCTTTGCGAAGTTTTAACAAGACCGTGGTTTCTATACGGCGCCGCACCTCGAAAGCGCGCGAATCCTCGAACTGACATCATACAAGCGCGGTTCGCAGAGCCACCATCATCGCACACCAGGCCAATAAACGTTGGTGCGGGCAGAGTAGCAGAGAGTGAGTGCATAGCCTCCGAAATTGGGGGCGCGCCTGCCATCTCGAAGGTCATGGTGTGTGAGTGGATGAATGTATCCGGCTGTGACCTTTAGATAGGGTGGTGCCTCACGCCACCTAGCCATAAAGCTAAGTATATTTACTACGTAATAAAAGATGGAATTTAACTCCCACCTTGATTGTAGCCACCAATCAGTTAGCCTCCTCCTGGTTATTTCGACCCGTTTAAAGTCTATTTTGCCTTCACTATCCCTAAACCCCAATGCTTTGAAAAATTCCGTGCCATTATCTTGAACTATAAGGTGGAGCCCTTTACAGAACATTATCAAATGTTCAGCCGTTTCCTCTTCCTCTCCACACATACCACACACCGTGTCTGTGACTTCGTATTTGGCTCGGTACGTCTTGGTCCGCAATACTCCCGTTCCGCCGTCGAACAGCAGAGAACTACCCCGAGAATTGTCGTAGATCTTTTGCGATTTCCTGCTCGCAAGTTCGGTAAGTCTTCAGTGATAATTTCGTAGGTATTCCAATATTTCACATGTCTCTCTCTGTTTCTTTCACCTTCTTCTTAAGTGATGTTTCCTTCATGGTTGGTACTCTGCTGTTGTCTTAACATTTGCTTGACAAATTTCGAGTTCGCTTCCTCCATTTAGTATCAACATTTTTATTGTACAAGTAGTTGAAAGCTTTCCTAGCCCAACGCTACTCTTATAATTTTCTCGATCGCTCCTCAAATTCTATCTTGCTGCTAGCTTATTTCCTGCACTCAAACGACGTCCATCCCATGTCACCCTGTCACCCCCCCCCCCCCCGATTCCCGTGTGCTCCCAAAGCAAGTCTACCTATGCCATGTTGTTTAATTTGCAACTTTGCTTGAACCTCTGATTTCATGCTCAAGACCGCATTGCCGAACGTCCAACCGGGACCATGACACTTTTTCAAATCCCTCTCACGTCATACCTAATGTAGTTCCGCAGAGCCCTATTTTTCATTACAGCTTCATTCCTGTTACCCTTATTCATAACGTATCTTTCATGCTCTCTTAGGTACTCTGCCGCGTTATTTATCCACACACCCAAATATTTGTATTTATCCACTATATCTGGCGTGACTTTCTGTATATTATGCTCACTGTCTTTGCTATCACTAGTTCGAATACTTGGCAAATCCAAGTACCATCTGTCACTCGCATGGTCGCTGAACGATTGCAGCGTCAAGTCCCCTATAGTTAATTTTAGGAAAATATGCCCACGGCTATACGCCGTAAATTAGACCTAACGCTACACCACGTGGTCACCGGAGATTTCAAGTACCATATAACTGTACGCATTTCGGCTAGAAATCTGGCTCTCTTGGAGCATTAAAAATGAGCGCGCGAACACTGTCTACAAAGAAATGCCGGTGATATCAAACGAATGCGCTTCGTGTGGCCGCCGCTTGACATCAGCTTTTAGAGTGCGCGGCATACAAGGCACCTAAGCTGGTCCGGCTCAGCAGTTTAGTCGGTGATGGGCACCTCCTCCATGGACACGCCTTCGTACTTCATACCCTCCTTATGGATCTTAGCACGTATCCGATAAGACCAGCAGAGATGAAGGTGATTCCAGCAGCCACCAGGTAAGGCAGTCCCGGAAAGAAGCCGATGGACCAGTTGAAGAGCGATGTGATGAGAATCTCGCCCAGGACAGGCGCCACCGCGTCGAAAGTGCCCAGAAAGGAGAACACCTTGCCTACTTCTTCTTGTCCCACCAACTTGGAAAGATGGGTACGCACCCCAACCTGACCCAGGAAAGTAGGCATGCCGGTCGCACAGTGAAGGTAGTAGAGCCACTCCTTGAAATCAAAACCCAGAAGACATCTGCACGATGGCGAAGCAGACACCGACGAGCGCCATGGCGGGAGTCACTGATCTTTTTGAGGGGTGAGCAGAAGCGCGCTCCGGCGCGAGAGGACACTCGCATCGCACGTGTGGAGAGAGTGTAGGAGAGGGTGGGTGAAGTGCTTCGCAGTTTCTCTCGTCGTTCGCTCTTTTTCCTCCATGCGCCCTCCTCTCCCGTCTGCTCACTCGGGTGATTCCACGAAACACGGGTCCAAAAGTTGATATTTTAGATTTCATTGAGTATTTTATATTTCGCGCACCTCTCACTAGGTAGCCCGAAAGTCAACTTCGTTTTATGGTTAACGGCATAACTTACGAGAAAAAAAATATCAAACTTCACCAACACGGAGGCACGAATTTCGTCACATTTCATTTTCGAAAATTGCAGATGCTATAAAAAGACAAATATTTTTGTTTCAAGGAAGATATTTTTTACCTGAAATGTATGTCTAATGAAGAATGAATTCATACGGTTTCAAGCTTGCAGACCTTAAGAAACATGCTTTTAAAAATGTCTAATTTTGCGACAGTTTAGAATAAGTTACGTATTCCCCCCCCCCCTTTTTTTTCTCCAAAAATGATGCAAGCAGCGTTTTCATACTAAACACGTTTTAAGGATATAGTGTGTTCATTAGGTACATAAATTATTACTGCCGTAGGGCAAATGTAAATTTTTATATATTGCCTCAAAGTTCTCATATTGGCAAAAGTGAGCTCCACTGAAATTTGAATAATAAAAAACCCCATCTTCGATTTTTCTTAAAATTTTGTAGCTTCTTGCATGCTAGTGCATTGCCAGACGTAATCTGCAACAACACACGACTGAAAACGAAGCAGGACGGACGGACGAAGACCTAACCGAAACGTAGGAGGTGAAGCTCGCCCTCAAGGACCTGGAAGATCAACAACAACTCGTCGCCAGGGCCAAGAGGGCAGTAGAAGCCAGAGGGTTCCTGGACTAAGGAGTCCTCCCACCTCAGGGTGACACATGCTCGGGGCACTGTTTCAAAGTACACGTTTACTTCTCTCTCTCTCGTAAGTAGACAACCGAAGGCCATCATACAGTAATATAGAAGAACATGTTGCATTATTTTGTTTTTAGCGACAATATTCGGGGTACAAATCAGAGCTTTTCGAGAATGCGCTGATAAGTTGAGAAATTTAGAAATCGGAACGGAAAAGTGGCAATGAGCTTCAAACGCGAGTAAACGTGACCGCATTTGGTGAAGAAAGGCTGTTTTAGCACTGTGACAAATACGTACCCATGAAGGCGCATTTATGCTGCTGATAACACAGCTCTAATGGAGGAAATCTTCGACACTGTATCTCAGTTGCAAAACATCTGTCTATATTTGCAGATAAACTCAAACTTGAAAATGTTCCAACGCAAGTGTTAGGTCTCACTAGAAAAAGCATATGCGCTTGAAGTACCCTAACTGGTATTTTTGTGGTGACTGCGTGAAACAAGAGATGCGCTCAAAGTGGCTGCATCTTTTGCAGATCACATTTAGCAGTACGTGACGCTAACAAAACACGACCACGATCAGTGCCTTCAGATGTGCTCAGCCAAACATGCCAAGAACGTATGCCTGGAACACGTGGCAGCGATTTCCTTTGGCTTTTCTTAAACTGACGGAATGTTTCTAGCTCGTCTGCATTTGCACACAGCAGCTTGACTTTCTTGAGCTTCGCGCTCATTTGCGCCACCATTTGGAATGCTGACATAATCACAGCTGAGCTTGCCGCTCTGAGGTTGTCGAGCGTAGCCTGATGCTTTAATAGGCCACCAACGCCGTCACTAGAGTTCTTGCCATGTCCTGTGGCCGAACAAATCCACTTTGTTGATATAGGATCTTTCTGACATATCTCGAACAACTGGTACTTGTTTTGGAAGTGACTGCATGCACCATCAGAAACATAAGTAACATATGCGTGTCAGGCTTAAGTTGTTCCTTCATATAGTTGTGGATTATTTGTAGAGTAAAACAGGCATGTGCAGCATCATGGCATGTGCCATCACTGATGACGGCAAAACTTTGAATTGATTGCTTCCTTGTGACGACACACGTGAATATAGACACTTGTCTTTTGTGCCAGTGATACGAATGTACCTCATTCGGTAAAATGGCTGTCCAATTTTCGGCGAAATCAAAGTGAAAAATGCAAGATTCTTTTTCTTGGTTCTCTTTCGCCTGGCGTGTTGCTGATTCTTGAATGTATCATATGTAATCATGGGTAATCCACTTCACGAACCATAGCCTTAGCTCTCGCAGAAAAGCCCTTGCCTGGGCTGTTTTTTTTTTACTAGATCGCCATTTTCCCATACTGCATAGGCTACCTCAACATCTTCAAGGATTCCTAAACATGAGGCTGTCAGAGCGTCCTCCTTAGCACAATAGTCACAATGGCCTAAAAACAATCACTTGTAGGGGAGCTGCAAAGACATAGTTCTTTCAAGAAGTCCACCGTGTAGGCACCATTGGTGACGTCTTGTAGGACAGAAACACACTCCGTGGCATTAGCACAGTATATACAAAGGCACACTTCTAGGTGTGGTGCAAGAAGAACCCACATCGGCCTCAGTGAATAAAACTTTGAGAGCCCAATATACGTGTTCGGATTAGCTTCTCTAAGGAGACGGTAAGCCTCACGCACCGAACGGGTCATAAACCCTTTCGAAACAAGCTTCTTTTTTTCAGTCAATGATAACAGATACTACATCTTTTTTGTTGGGACTCTGCCGAGAGCAGCTATACTCACCTTTAGTAAGCCATAGCTGCCTGGACGTCCATTGGGTTCAGCCGTGTCCTTTTTACCATATTTGGTGCTAACCATATCCCGTGTTTTGCGCGCCAGCGTCGGGATCTGTATATCATGTAAGCTGACAAGTTTGGTATAAGCGTTTGGAGTTTTCGGCGCTCTATATCGCTCGGCAACAGTGTCAACAAACGCATGCGCTCTTGATACGAAGAACACGCTTCATAGGTTTGCTTGATGTTCTTGAACCACTGGGCACACACACTGCATTTTATATCTGATGGTTGAAAGTGGTGGTTACGCGCGTTACGGTGGCATTTCACGGTTACTGTAGAATTGCTGCTAAGTGTCTTGGCTCTGCATGAACTTTGATATTTTGCACATGCAGCTTCTCCAGTCGCATACGTGACAATGCTTCAGGCGTGTTTACGCACCGTTCTTGACTTTTGCCTTTTTCTTTTTCTGGCAAAAACTTATCAGCTGTTTCAGCTGAGAAGCCATTAGACGAAGACAGCATATCTCTGAGGCGTCTGAAGTAGTTCTGGCAGACATGGTCGTTGTTATGTGCATGGCGGGCAGCTTTCGGCAAAATCTTCTGGAGGGCAAACAGGTTGATATCTTCGACCTTGCGGAAGTTTCTTTGATAAGGTATTTTCTTTTTATGCAACATGAGGTAATCTGAACAAAAAAAACTCTATCCCGGCCAAAGTGGTCAGCCATCGCCACGCTCCTTGAGGCTAAAATTACTGGTGATGCAACTATGCGTGAAACCAGCAGCACGAAAGTGATCTATCTGTCGTCTGTTCCTATGTCTCTCACCTTTTATGAGAGCAGACGTAAAACAGCGTGCGCAAGTATCCCCAGTGCGAATGCAAAACTGAAGTATAGTACGTCAAAAGGAATTTCACAATGTTTTTGACGATAAACTTACGGGAGGCGTAATATTGTCCCTACTTTGAACCATAAGATCTAAAGCATTGCCTCCGAGATGCGGCGCACGGCAATTCATTTGTAGAGCATACGACGGAATACAACTTGCCCTAAAGCGTGTTTTTCAGTCTAATGCGGCAGTCCTCGTGCCCTAAATGATAAAAATTTGTTATGAATCGTTTATGAACTCATTCAACATTCAATTTACTTATCCAACGTGTTGAAAACACATGGCCGTCACAGCAGCTCCATCTGTGTGTCAGTAATGGAGAGGCACCACCACTCCTATCTGCTAAAACATCCTTTCTTCACCAAATGCGGTCACGTTTACTCGCGTTTGAAGCTCATTGCCGCTTTTCCGTTCCAATTTCTAGATTTCTCAACTTATCAGCGCATTCTCGAAAAGCTCTGATTTGTACCACGAATATTGTCGCTAAAAACAAAATAATGCAACACGTTTTTCTATATTACTGTATGATGGCCTTCGGTTGTCTATTTACGAGATTTTAAGAAAAATCGAAGATGGGTTTTTTTTATTATTCAAATTTCAGTGGAGTACACTTTTGCCAATGTGAGAGCTTTGAGGCAATATATAAAAATTTACATTTGCCCTACGACAGCAAAAATTTATGTACCTAATGAACACACTATATCCTTAAAACGTGTCAAGTTTGAAACCGCTGCTTGCATTACTTTCGGAGAAAAATAAAATAAAGGGAAATACGTAACTTATTTTAAACTGTCGCAAAATTAGACATATTTAAAAGCTATTTTCTTAAGGTCTACAAACTTGGATCCGATTGAATTCATTCTTCATTAGACATGCACTTCAGGTAAAAAATATCGTCCTTGAAACAAAAATAATTGTCTTTTTATAGCATCTGCAATTTTCGAAAATGAAAGGTGACGAAATTCGTGCCTCCGTGTTGGTGAAGTTTGATATTTTTTTCTCTCGTAAGTTATGCCGTTAATCATAAAACGAAGTTGACTTTCGGGCTACCTGGTGAGAGGTGCACGAAATATAAAATACTCAATGAAATCTAAAATATTGCCACGTTCCATTTCCCAAGTTTTTGTTATCGTCCCAAAACACCACACGATTCTCAGCGCAAACCGCGCTTTCAGTTTTCGAGAAGGTTCCGGACTGTAGTAGATCACTTCGATAAGATCACGCCCACTGTGCGAACGGTACAGATTGTTCTGAAACCTACGCCACCGCCAGCGATAACGCTAGAACATTCGACAGCAAGAGTATAAATGCCGACGCGCTTCGCCGCTTGTTAGTTGATCGAAGGCCGACGCTCCATTCGCCGCTATCAGTCCGAGACTGCTATCTGTGCAAGACTACTGCTGTAATTGGACTTTCCGTTTACCGGGCACAGGTTCGCCCAAATAAACAGTTAAATCCCAACACGAAGTCTCCTGTCTTCGGCCACGTCACGACCCCGTGACAATATCAACTTTTGGACCCGTATCAATCTCTCGTGGAATCACCCACTCGTATGTATTGATACAGGGAGTGAAGCGAGCGCCTCATTCTCGACCGTCCACTGGCTGATGAATGTGTAAATAGTCTCGGTACAAATTCTCATTTCGTCATTAACTTACGCCAGCCCCGCCGCGGTGGTCTAGTGGCCAAGGTACCCGGTTGCTGACCCGCAGGTCGCTGGTTCGAATCCCAGCTGCGGCTGCATTTCCGATGGAGGCGGAAATGTTGTAGGCCCGTGTGCTCAGATTTGGGTGCACGTTAAAGAACCCCAGGTGGTCGATATTTCCGGAGCCCTCCACAACGGCGTCTCTCATAATCAAATGGTGGTTTTGGGACGTTAAACCCCACATATCAATCAATCATTAACTTATGCCATAAAAATTATTGTGCTATGTACTATCGGCGTAAGAAATGCATTCGAATTTCTTCACGATTCAAAACTTTTTTTCGTTTAAAAATAATGCACATTTTAGTTAGATATTTACAGAAGTTCAAACTCACAAGGTGTAGAGACGCGCCTTTACATGAGCCACGCGAGCCAGCGAAGGCCAGAAAGAGGGCTCCTTTTCACTTCGTCGTAACCAATTATTCGTTATAACCATGTTCGTTATATTCAGGTTTGAGTGTATAAGTATGCACTGAGCAAGACTACTCTCAGATACTTTATCGAAACATATTTATACATAACAAATTGTTGGGCCCCGACGCGCGTGATGCTCTGCAAGAAAAAGCTTCATAAACCTGTATACTCTAAAAGAGAACAAACACAGTGAATCAAGGTTTCAATAACATTATTTATTAAATATTCAACAATCATTTTGCAACACAAGATATGTTATATTCTTGCAGACCAATTGTTTTTTTTATATTCATCTATTGGTCATTTATTAATGCACAGCCCATGTTGTTGACATAGCCCCCAATTACGACTTTTTCTAGCAGCCACATAGCAATGTGGCCAATCACCGGAGATCAACATGCCAGGTATTGAAGGCTAGGTCTTGCCGGTTCGCTTCAAACCTGTAGGAAGCTGCATTTCAAAACTGTTGTGCTCATAGTTTGCTACCATAGTTCTTGCTTGACCTTGAAATATCTCCCCACAGCACCGAAAACACAGAAGATAATCACTGTGGCATCGGCTATGACGGAAGTACGGCCCGGCCAGATCACTGTACACAGCAGTTGAACTTCACTTCAACGGGACCTATAATTATCCGGGCAAGTGCTTATCATTGAATGCCTGTTTTTAAGTAACACCTAACGCCTTGAATGTAAAGTTTGAATTACCATTGCGCTGCCAGATGCAACTAGTTATGCCACATGCTTTCAGTTTTCGTCATTCACCCATTATGAATGTAATGGGCCAGTGTGGAACTTGTCTCTTTTGAACATCTGCTCTAGGACTACAGATCTACAGCTATGGGAGACAGAGCACTGTCATGGAACGTTCACTACTAGTGTTGATTGGCCCTCATAAGGTTCTGCATTCACTAATCCTCTCCACCAGAAGCTGGCATGCTATTTCCATTCCAATATATTTTTGACTTTCAGAGTTTGCTCACAATCTGCCTAGAAATATCCGGTATTAATCCAGGCACATGCCTTCCGTCTCGTCTATGGACAAAACATTTGGTGTTCTTTTCCTCTCACTTATAGCACCATCCCTCAAGTTTCTTCTTTTGCTGCCCACACTAGTGGAAACTTTAGTTGACCATTCTTCAGTCTACCATTCGGGATGCAAAGTGGGTGCTAATCATACTGTAACATTTGAAGTGGCCTACTCTCTGAGTAAGGTTCTATGAGCAGCTTCTCGAGAGAAGTCATAAGACACACAGATGCACACGTCTCTAGGCATATCAAAGTAAGCAAGTGAACACAACACACAGCAAACAAGTCGCAAATACAAAAAATGGGGAAACCATTACACTATGTGATACTGTGAGCACTATGACAGGCAACACACGAGCATGAGGCAACCAGCTTCAAACTCCAATTCGACCACCACTCGGGTGGTACAACTAAAATAAACTGGAAAGGGCGAGGCTTTTCTACGAACTGCTGTCACTTCCACTATGTGTGATATATGACAGAAACAATTGCTTGACATTGTAGCACTCACAGCACAGCACAGAGCTGCACCATTTTTTAAAATCACATTTTGCTGTGACTTGATTTTTTACGCTGCAGGCACAGAGACATAAGTGAATGGAAAAGCGGTAATATTTTGCATGGAGCAACAGCTGGGCACTGTAGGCAGACGGCCCACAATAATCACTTAAATGCAGTCTTTACAAGTTTAGCAAACTAAGCGTGCTGACATTTAGCGGAGCACCCTGTACATTTTAGCAGCCACCACAAAGTGCCCTCTATCGTGTTTTAGTATATTTGCCACACACTCACATGTTCGCACTCATAATACTTGCTCATTTTAGTACTATTATCCCAAATTAGCAACGAACCGGGTGAAACTCGCAGATAGAATACTTTTGGCAGTGGTTGACACAGCAGTCAACCTCCAGAGTTTTTCAACCGGCTGCTTACAAGATAATATCATTGCGCTATCTTCGCAGCATCCTTTGCGCCACTGAATGCTCGTTAGCCAAACCAGCAGCCACTTCTTTACACACTATCAAGCAATGTTGTAAGCGATCCCCACACTCCCAGAAAAGACACCGTTCCTGTGTTGCCATGAATGCACGCCATGGAAGAATGGCATTTTTCATCTGGGGCAATTCATAGGCAAGGCTAGTTTTGATGGTGAAGTTTTTCCAGCTGCCCAGCAGACCTGCATTCACCACAGCTAGCGTAATGAGCCGCGCTGCATGCTGCCATGGAGCACAGGCTTGAGTCTAGACATTCGTGAGGCCTTTCTTTTGTGGAACTTTTGGATGTGACCTGGAAGTTTCTTCATTCGTAGAAGTCCTTCTGGCAGACTTGAAGAACAAAAGCTGTAACTCACAAATGTCCGTTCACCGGTCGAGTAGAATAGCTGGATGAAACAAAGTAAAAGAGAAAGATTATTATAGCTGACGAATGAACTGAGGCCCACAAGTAAAGAAAACAATAAGGCTACGAAGGTACAGCAGTGCAAACCTTACCACTGAGGTCACTGGGAACAGGAGCAAATTTTAAGACAGCGATCTGCAGGAGTATGTCATTTTTTATGTGCCTCATATGTCAGAAGCATAACTCGAACATACAGCCAAACTCGTTTATAACAAAACATTGTGTATAACTTTCAAACCACACAGTGATTTGAAAATTGCCTTATTGTGTACACAAATAAAATATAAAATACTTTGTATACCAATTACCTACATATGAACCTTTCTTTTCATTTACCTACCAATTAAATATTTCTAAGTTCTACTCTAAAGCCTGTTTAAGATGGACACTACATTAATCAATCACCTGATATACTGCAATGCTTTTTTTTCTTTTTCATTTCGGTACCAAGCTGAGAATGTAAATGTGGTGACTGATCAAGTCAAGGTAAAAAAAAAACAGACTTTTCAGGACTCATGAAGGTTACGTGTTCAGAGTAAGCAGATGAGACCCACATGTCTCCTTTCACGCTCAAATGTCAAATAATAAATGGCTGCATTTGTAATGATTTTAGACTGCTGAATATGCACGTTTGGGTAACTAAATGTGTACTGTGTGAGGAAAGCTCCTTTATTTCTTTGATAAGAGCTCTGACTTCCTGGCAGAACTAATAATTAATAACAAAATTCCAACTTTAAAACCCCGAAGGAAACTAGCTAGACTTAAATTTCTTTTTCACCTAACTAAAAAAAAACACTATTATAGACCTTTCGCACTTCCTTCCACCGTTATCTTCACGTCCTACTAGAGGATACCATTCTTACAAATTCACACCTGCCTTTGCGCACACTAGCAACTTCAAGTAATCTTTTTTCGCTCACACAATAACAGACTGGAACGAACTGTCAAACCATATCTTTGAGTCTTCAAATGTAGTGAAATCTCTAGAAAATTAGTTTGAAGTGTAGTTACGTAACCCACGAATATATTGTACACCTGTTTGATTAATTTTTTCTGTCATTTTCTTTGTTTTTTCTTCTTTCTCTATACCTGTACATCTATTAATTGGTCATATCATTATCACTTTAACACCTCCCACTCCTGCTTGGGCCATTTTTATGGCCTGCAGTACTTCATAAATAAATCAGCAATGCTGTCCTGACAAGACTGCTAAAAGTTCCATCTATGAGATGGGGTGACGTACTGGTTATGGGTGCTTCACCTAACGTGATATAGAAGCAAGCGAAGCTTCAGGCTTTTATTTCTTTATGTTGGATTACACAATGCTCCCTCTAAACTTTTTTTTTCTTCCTCCGTGCGAGTAGACTTTCAGTGGCATGCATAGCAGAGCAACATTGTTGTTGCTACAGGTGACAATGACAGTCACACGTGAAACAATGAAATGCAACATGAAAAGCAACATGAAAAGCAACTACGAAACTTGGCAACATGAAATGACAAGTGACTCCAATAGAAGGTCAAATATACGTATCAGAAATGGGTGATCGCCAATGAGACCCTACCGAAAAGAGTTATCACTGGAAAATGGTTCACCCGCATATGCATGTGACCACTCACGCAAGTAAATGAGTGACAGCAGTGTACAGTTACATACTATGTTTATTGGTCATGAATGTTATAGTGTGTTGAGTCCTGAATTTCATTTTCCGAGTGGTCAATATAACGGGCGATTTAGGGTAACACCGGATGATCCAGCTGCTTTGCCCGCTCACGATATTTCCCTTCGTGGATATGCCGAGATTTTTCGGCATATGATGCCACCACCACTGAAATCTGCAAGTTGGTCCTGTTCCCTGGTCCTGGAGAGCATATGCATTGCCTAATGCCATAAAACTATCAACAATTCAGTCATGCTTGAAGGAATCCCTGTTAATTCAAGTGATTCTCAGAGCATGCTGACTGCGTAGCGCCATAAAAGCATGAGCAAAGGAGTGAAAAAAATGAGCTAATCGACAATCGGAACGACTGCAAAAGTGAAAAAAAATGTGGTCACTATCCACAATTGCATTGTTTGTGACTAATCAAGGCTTGAGTGACTACGGCAAGCTTGCTTTTGTCTATTTTCATTTTTTACTTGGCACACGCAAACTGCATGAGCTCTATCTGTGATCGTGTCCACTGCAGACTTGGTCAAAGCTGCAACAAGCAGTTGTTTCGTTTTCATTCTGTGCCTTTCATTGCGTGCCATTGCGTGCATATGATAGTTGCCATCCGTGACTACACTAGCAAGCTAGGTTCCTTCCGCACCACATGTGGTGCTCAACAGTTGCACTTCAACTCTAAGCATAGGTCAGGTGTGTGCTTTCAAGGCTACATGGAGGCTTGGTGCTTTATGGCATCAGTTACATTTTGAGTGCACGAGCATGACACTCAGTAGCTTTATTATGAGTCGGCCCAATTCACGTGCTTTGCCACAAAACTCAAACATGCTAGAAACTGGTGAAGATGAATAGGTTCAGCTGTGGTCTGCCTGCCCCCATAAATCTAGCTTTCCACATTGTATTCGCCACATGTTATTATGGCTATCATCGTAGAGTTACAGCATGTCAAGTGTATAGTGTGAAGTTGGGCTTGTTCGTGATGCGTAACTGGTTATCTGGGGTTTCACATGCCAGAACCAACACGTGATTACGAGGCACAGCGTAGTAGAGGGCTAAAGAAATTTTGATCATAGAGTGTTCTTTACCATGCACTGACACTGCACACTCAGGGTATCTGCCATTTTGATTCTTTCAAATTCTTTCACTTTTCCCGGTTTTCCATGATGAATAAAAAAAAATTCCATGAGATGACGTCTGCATGAGAAAACAAACTCTCAAGTGAAAAAATTTTAATCTGGCGCTCCTATTCAATAAGTACACATACCACAAACATTAGAATGTTCTTAGCGCGTGCAGTAACTGTTGATATGAGAAAATAACTTTACTAGGCAGGCACACAGAATGAATTTGGAGGCGGACAAGATGGCGCCCAGCCCGTAGGGTATGTCAACCATGTCTTCTTCCCTGTTCTCTTCTTCCTTCTCGTCCGCCCGTTATACGGTTTCCTCGCAGCTGAAGCACTGACCCGGTGGTAATCAGGAGGCACCCGAGTGATATGGCTTGAGCCACGCAGCATGTAATATGTCAGTGTGAATGCTGGCGGGGTGCGTAGGGTGAAACTTGGGGTTAGTTCATTTTGCATAATGAAGTACGTAGAGCGCGGACTTCAAATGAAGATACCAAAAAAGAGACACAGACTGTGTCTCTTCTTTAGTATCTGTTACAAGCTGCCACTCTAGCGTCGCCAGCGCGAAGTCGGCGACGGGAATGACAGCAGGTTGGTTCGTTCCGTACACAAGCAGAGACAGTAAAGAGATCAGAGACGTGGGAAAACAAAACAACTTTACTCTAGTGATAGTGCAGCACACGGGATCTAATATAACACTTCAATACAACTAACAAAATACATGGACACTTGATACAACTACAGAGATATATAACAGAAACAATAAATCAGCTTACGAGAGAGAACTATTACAAACTACACAAACTAACACAACAGAACTACAGAGGAGAAAGTTCGAAGATATAAACAGGTGAAGGCATACGTGTGATGACCGGCAGCGTTGTGTCCCCGACGATCGGATGCGAGAAGTCGAAGAGAGTTCTGGCACGACTGCGATGTCGGTGGTGTTGCAACGCTGGTGGCTCCGGGAGGCTAGTGCTTGCAGGTGACTTCGAGCAGGTTGAGCTAACTCGAGGCGAAGTCCCGATGTCTACGTTGCCGACGTTAATATCGCGTCACAACTAGACGAACGGCTAAGTTTAGGTGGCCAGCCGATACAGAGCCACACTAAAAACTTCTAGAAGAGATGCTTGATGATCTGTTTCTACACCATGTTGGTCAGCGACTAGTCTGCCTAGCAGGGCAAAATCCCGCGCTTAAATCCCCCTCGTGTCTCCTCGCTCTCTTCCTTGGGGACAAGAGACCTCTACCTGGGTCCAATCATGCACGTTTAATTGATGGGAAACTCCGCCCCAAAAATATTTTGACCCCACCCCTTTTTAATTGGGAGAGGGCCCGCAACTAGCGAGAGTGACAACCTGTCGGGTTGTTGTCATACGGCTTGGCCCCCAGAGCGTTTCCCACGCTTTTTTCCGTGGGAACGGTCAACCACTTAGCTCTCAGCCGTGGCGTCTCGTAGTCTAATCCTTTTTCGGGGTATACCGTGGCCTTCTACGACCTTGCAGACGCCGCCACAGTTACAAAAGGATTCACCGTCGGCTGCGACGTTCTAAGAAGAGCACCCCATTCTGCTCTTCTCGGCTCCCTTTCATGTGCCGCCGTTTCTCCCGGTCAGTCGGGGAGTACGGCGCCCGTTAATTGCCGTGACGCGGTGTCGCCAAAAATAGCCGTCCGTGACAGTATCCTTGTCTTGAGTTCGCGCTGTACGTACTTCATTATGCAGTAAGGACCTGAAAAGTGTAGGAGTAACTTCCCTGAAAGTCCTAGCAGCCCCAGGGGCACCAAAGCAGAAAGAGATTACCAGTGTGAAGTGGACGTCATGATAGTGGGCATCATATATGCTCTTCTGATTGTCCACGCCAACACGTTAAATTGGTCTCTTGGGAGGTCCAGGGACTGAAGGGTATTAGGTTTTTTCTGTGGTTGGAGAGGGTCTCAGGCTGCAACATAACAGCAGACATCGCGGTACATGCCAGGCCAGAAAAAATGCCGGCGAACTTCGTCGTGGTTTCGTGACATGCCGAGGTGACCGCTATCAGTGCATCATGAAGCTGGGCAAGAACAGCCCAATGCAATTGAAGGAAAACAACGAGTAGTCTTTCGGGGCCGTCAGAACGCATACTGCAACGGTACATCACACCATCATGTAACTTCGACGGGAAGGGTCGGGCATCACCAATGTTAACCTTCAGATAATACCGTACCGAGAAGGTATCCCGTCGCTGCTCGCCTCCAATGTTGTGACAATGGGTATCGGGACAAGCAGACGGCATCTTGATGCAAGCGGCCAGTTCCATGCAGGACTGAGTAGTCAAATTCTTGAAGGTGCAGTGAACAACAGCCTAGGCGGCCAGAAGAGTCTTTTAGGAACGAAAGCCAGCACAAGGCGTGGTGACCAGTGATGACTGTGAATGGCCGACCGTACAGATAAGGACAAAATTTCCCGACTGCCCGAATAAGTGCCAAACATTCGCGTTCAGTAACTGAATATTTTCTCTCAGCAGGCAAAGGAAGGTGGCTGACATAGGCAACATTGCAGTTGCATCCCTTTTATTTCTGGGCCAGGGCTGCACCGATGCCATAGCCACTGGGGTTCTTACGCACCTCCAGCGGTGGGAATGCCTTACAGCATTCTGCAATATTGTTGAAGAGAAAATGTGCTTTTGGAGCAGCTATCTCTGTGTTTATAGTAAACCTGTGCGCCG
Source organism: Rhipicephalus annulatus (assembly GCA_013436015.1). NCBI lineage: Eukaryota > Metazoa > Arthropoda > Arachnida > Ixodida > Ixodidae > Rhipicephalus > Rhipicephalus annulatus. The sequence goes on along the minus strand of WOVY01016003.1, from coordinate 122,600 downwards.
GTACCGAAATTCCCGGCGGCCACGCGCCGTTGTTTCCATCGTAGGCGGCGGCCCGTCACAGGCGCGGGGCCCATTGGATCGGTGGAGGCGCGGGAGGGGGAAGATGAGGATTTAAGAGATGGTGGGCATAGAAACTTGAACCTTGAACAAAAAAAAATGTTTCCCAAAAAAGCGAAGCAGTTATCGTGGTAGCAACATGGCTTTTTATGATACTTATACACATAAATGTTACTTATATACATAGACTTCAATCTCTGTTTTCAAGACATAGCAGGTGTAAATAATAATTTTGAGCTCCTTAAAAAAGCACAATTCAACTAAATACATCTTTATGCAATTATTTTTTCTAATTGCTCAGCACAGAGTCTGTGCAGATACCCATCAAGGTCCTTCCAAAATGCACGTTCCGTAGAAAAGCAAAAAACAAACAAAAGAAAACGAGGACAATTCTCAATTGATCTATTAGGCACAATATTTAGGGGATCAAATCATCGTGTATGTTGTGAAGAAGATGCAGTGAAGAACATGGGTGCTAGAATACTCGAACCGGCGTGAATTCTTATTTACGCAGAAGAATGACACGATTACAAGTGCGACTATGTTCGAGAGGGGCTGCAGCAATAAAACAAGCACATGCGAAGCAGGCCAGGAACTCTGGCGATAAGGACAAGGTATGAGCACAATATTTTTTTAACAGATTTTAACATGGTTAGGTCATGTTGTGGTGTGGCCACCAAACAACCAATGCATATTTGGATATAACCAAAGCATTATGCGCTATCAGTCAGCATTCTTTTGCCGAGTTGTTTCACATCCGTTGAAGACACCAAAGTTTTCGAAGAGGTCGTTTTTCATTGTTCCGACGTTCGTGTGTCATTTTAAATCTACTGTGAGAGTTACATTAATGTAATAACACTTATATATTTACAGCATCATTAGTATAAAAATAAAGAAGAGGCTGTTTCTTATTTGAAAGTTTGTGACTAGTCTTTTTCAAGTTTGCCGTGTTTCACTTCCATTTCAAAATGACGAAGAAAAAAAAAACACTACTCAGCACATTTAGATCTTGAGTATCGGAAATAGTTCTACTGATAACACTGCCCTATGCATCCGCTCTAAAATGCATTTGATTATCACCGATAACTTCTCCAACATATATATAAATAATAACAAAAGCCAACCAAGAACCACGCCTTGAGGCCTCTTCCTGATGTGATATGTACTTCAGATGACTTCGGGTAGTTGAACCTAACAAGTTCTGAGCGTCACAGCTAGCAATCTGCTATCCAATCAACCAGTTTGTTGAAACAAAAAAATATAAAAAAGCTGGAACTTTAGCTTGGGAAACCATGTCAAAGACCTTCGAATAGTGAACAAATATGACATCAACCAGTTTTCGGTCGTTAAGAGAAAAAGCAATGTCGTGCATAAACTGAACAAAACTGTGTAAGTGTAGAATGGCCAGCAAGAAAGCCGTGCTGTGATCGTGAATGTATATTGTGTGCATTTACGTATTCTAAAATGTAACTGTTAATGATATGCTCCAAATGTTTAAGAGCTGGTAAAAGGCGAAAATATTGACTTATGATTGGGTATTATTTGTTAGTCTCGGACATTAATACGGCCACTACGTTTGTTAATTTTTACAGCTGGGAAACTGTCGCAGTAAGAGTTTATTATTTTTTTATTTTATTCGCAACTTTCACAGATGGTGGCGTCGCCATGCAGCATCTGTTGGAACCGTCGTTTGGGAGATGCCCATGCAGCCAGCCCATGCCATCGTTCAGTCGGCCTCACTTTGGCGACTCGCGGCTGCTTTATATATTGTTGCTGGTAATTTCTACTATGGTTATTGTGAAGTCAGACAGTTACTGCGAATCGTAGTAGCAATTGATTTATTCTTTATTGTTTGCTTGCTGAGCTAGAAGAATCACAATATATGTTGGATGCCACTGTGCAGACGCCCTGCAGTCAAAGGCGAGGTTTCCTGCTTTGCACGAGCACGGACGCTTGGTCTTCCACGGCCGTGGCATGAGCAGCGTTAACGAAATGGCAGCATATCCACGGAGTGAATGATGGATAGTGGGGCGAAGCATCCGTCCGTCTATTCGTTCTTGCTTCTGTCCATCCATGCATGCGTCTGTGTGGCGGCCCGTGCGTCCATCCGCCCGTCCATGCGTGCGTCTGATCGTGCGTCCGCACGTTCATCTGTGCATCCGTCCCTGCTTTCGTCCATGCATCAGCTCCTGCGTCCGTTCATGAGTCCATCGGTTCGTGCAGCCATCCATGCGTCCGTCCATGCATCCGTCTGTGTGTCCGTTCGTCCACCTATTCAACACTCCAAGTACCACCATCTCGCATCTTTTCATCATATATTCCTCATATAGAAGCACCACCATCCAGCGGACATTCCAAGGACTGAACGAGAGGAGGCACACGCACACTTTCTTACGGCTTGCGCTTCGTGTCTAGTTCCCACCTTTAACCACCTAGAGTTCATGGTATATACTAGTTCACTGTGTTCATGGCACTGCGGCCCAACGCTCGCTAAACCTTTCTAAAACCAAGGAGGTTATGCCCAGCGAGTATAAGGTAGCAACCCTTTCTTGTGTTCTGTGCGTTGTTGAACAATAAAAAATTTGCAGCGTGCGTGTTGACTAAAAGTCGAATTCTCCAATCTCTCATTCCCCCTTAGCAGCCATTGGCATGTACATTGAGCACTATCTTTTATTGCTCAACAACGCACAGAAGAAATCTCTCACCGGCACCACCTTGGAGGTCAAAATGTTACAAACTACTACAACGAACGGGTGCCGCTATAAGAAGCTTCACCCCTATAAGCTGTACACCACAGCAGACGATGTGCCCGGCGTCCGAAACTTCTTTTCCATCAATATACGCCGCACACGCGTTTCTCAACATGCAGTGTGCGATATAATACTTGATAGAGTCAATGACCTTCTCAGCAAAGCCTTGACAACACGGTGGCTGCAGCTGAAAATACTACACAGGTCGAAGTGACGGGCACACCGGTGGCGGCTGCCGGCAAGCCGGCTGCACGATCCCCCAAACAACAGCCATGTTGGGCTTGCACCAGCGCCCTCTATAGGCGGTGAAAGTTGCGAATAGTAAGATAGTCCACACAACATTCTGAATACTACTTTAGGAACATATTCGGAATACCATCTGAGCCATATCGTTTCGAAACCTCAAGATTTAGTATGAGGTTATGTACTCCAGAGGAGCTTAATTTAGGATTGGAAAGAGCCGTAGTTTGGTGCATGTGGAAATTGAAGGAGTGATGCCTTTACCATTAGGAAAAGACAGCTTCTAGTAATTATCAAAGGCATTTACTGTAGCTTGAGGAAAGTTCAAGAGGACCGGCCTTCAAGAATAAAGATGAGGGAAGAGACGATCCAGGACCAATCGAGCTCTATAACCTTGATAGATGGATGCGAGTCCTGAGGACGCACATCAGACACTTTGTACGCGCTTCCTGTCATCACTTTGCACTGTTGCCTTCAGAGAGGCGCCAAGCATCGTTCACTAAAATGACTATGAAGTAACACCAGAAACTTCCCTCGGGCTTCACTCCTGCATCTAAACCATCGATACCCTCCTTGGTGTCTTATTCGACCTACAGTGCATCTTAGTGTACCAGGGATCCGGAGAAAATCTGAGCTTTCATCGCCCGTGCTGAAACAACTGTCTCTTCTTCTTTTGCACGAGAAGTATTCAGACAGTGTACATATATATACCGATGGCTCCACGAACCGCCAGTGTTCGTCAGGTGCAGTAGTTGTCCCTGCAAGAGATGTTACCATCAGCTTTAGGACTGACCACTCCACAGCATCTACAGATGCGGAGCTAGCTGCTTTGTGCGCTGCACTTTGTGTGGTCAATCGGGAACCACCGCAACAATGGTAGATTTTCAACAACTCAAGGGCTGCCCTACAATCTGTGCTCTCAGCACTGCGCCGCGGGCCATACGAACAGCCTGTTTTCAAAATTTGATGCCTTCTCCACACTTCACACGAGAAAGGGCATCATGTGACGTTTCAGTGGCATAGGGAACGAACATGCTGATACTGCCGCGCGGGGAGCTCTTGAAGGAACGTGAGAAGCCATACCACTTTCTCGGACCGATGCAGCCAGTAACCTTCGACGACTTAAGCGCGAAATCACGTTTTCACTATGGTGCCCACCAAGCAACGAGACGAATCGTCAACACCACCTGTCCTCTTTGATGGCTCTCCGCATGCCCACTGGGCTCGACCGAAGAGAAGCCACACTTCTTAATCGCTTATGGCTAGGAGTGGCATTTACAAATATTATTCCTTTGTCACAGGAATGGCCGACAACGCTCTCTGTGATGCCTGTCGTTGCGAAGAGACGCTACACCACATCCTGTGCAACTGTCGTATGACATCCAGAGACAGTCACTAGCGTCCATTCTTGCGCGCATCGACAACAGCCAAATGTCTGTCGACACTATTCTGTCAAGTGCCTGAGAAAATCTGTTGAAATTCCTACGCGACACGGACTTGAACAAGCGGCAGTAACAGGAATGTCACACACCGCGAAAGACAAGACTAAACTATGACTGAGTGTGCACACGTGTGCTGCCGAATGTGCTCTGTGTTGATCTCTCTTCCCTCTCTCCTCTCCATCTTTCATCTTCCCCATCCCCCTCCCATGTGCAGGGTAGCAAACAGGCTGCCTATAGGCTGGTTAACCTCCCTGCTGTTCTTTCTCTACAATTTTCCTCCCTTCCTTCATAAATGTAACGAAGACATTGCTGAAGTAGTAAATCTTACCTCTTTCATTTTAGCTTTTAGTTCACTTTTCAATGTATTAAATAAAGAAGCATTATCATTACACTACGAATGACGATTCTTACATAAGTGTTTTATGTGACGAGCGAGATGAATTATATATCTATGGTACTAAGGGGGTCTTAGGTTTCATTTATCATATATTTGAGGCTCACACATTGATAAGCATTTATGCACAATGTCACAAAACTTGAAAAGAAGCGCATCTATGCTGAGAAATTCACTACAACATTCGAATTCCTCAAAAGATGGGGCTAAAGTGACCAGAACAGAAGTGTCATCAACCTTAGGAAAGTTCAATACACTTTTTCTCATGTATTCGAGGACAACACACTAAATTTGGGGTGACTTCAACAGTTTTATGGTCAGAAAACCTTTTGATGACTTCACAATTTACACTGTGCGATAGGATCACGCAGACTCGTAACTAACTTAGGCTGCAACTAACTCTTTTTCATCTCACATCGTGCAACTGCAAAACGCCAGCGTATGGGAATAGGGCTGCTTGCGGGAAAAGGGCAGTGTTTGTGCAGTGATCTCATAGTGCGTAGAAGGGTACAGGAGCCATTCGCTGATGCCTGCTGAAATAGTGAGGGCACTTGCACACCCAACTATGCACTTATACTCAAAGTTCACAGTTGCGGATCGAGCCACACAGCCTCCTACCTGAGTATCTTTTCATACTCAAACATCCAGCAAAAGAGAGACACTGCTTCTTTTTCTGTTGAGGAGCAATCAATCTTAGGCATCGCAAGTGGAGAGATGATATCGCATGCGCCGTCCGGCTGATGTAGATGAGCAGCTTGTTTCATCTATGCGTCAGCAGTGTTCCTCGCTAGCGCTCGTGAAATTTTATCTGTGGGAAAAGCATACAGTGTGTGTGAAAAAAGTTATTGAGATGGTGTTTATACAGAACAGAAAAACAATGATGAACGCCTGTAGAAAAGGTCCATACAACATCTTTACCAATAAAAAATATACAAAAACCCTCGAAGCAGGCCGGCCTTTTTTTATAGAGCTCCGTCATCTTCACTGTAAAGAATTCGTCTGTCGGGATAATAAAATAATCAGGGGTTCCTTATTTCAATTTTCTTGGTTGATTTTGATTATTATGTAAGATTTAACAGACAAAGGCCACCATATAAATATGAGAGACGCCGTAGTGAAGGGCTCCGGAAATTTTGACCACTTGGGGTTCTTCAACGTGCCCCCAAATCTGAGCACACGGGCATACAGCTTTATAAGAGAAACAGCGGCGCGCCGCCATTAATGGGCGGCGGCGTGGTCTCTCTCAGAACTTCGATGGCGGCGCGATCGACGTGAGCAATAACAGGCAGTTCATCGGCAAGCAACTTAGGCGTGTTCAGTAAACCTATGGGCCAACGAAGACATGCAAAAGTGTATGGCGAGTGGCAGGGCACATTACTGGAGGCCATCATGGGGCAATGCACTACAGGTGCCAAAAAGGGTACGTTTTGCTCCTGTGTGCCCACAAAAGCAGAAAAAGTTTCAGAAGCAAGGGCATCTGGAGGCCTGTGCAATGTTCACGAGTGGATGCTGCAAAGAGTAATTAGGCCAAGAGTGGAATTTCTTTCTTTGTGACTTCGAATGGTACCTTTGCCAAGCTCACTTTGTTGAATGGCAAGCAGGGCCATTTTGCATGAGCCTGTGAAGCCAAGCAACTAAGGCAAATCATCCATCATTTGGAAAGCTCATCAAAGGATGCTTACTCTTTTGTAGCGAGGTCAGTCCTGCGCAAGTGAAAGCCATGGGAAATTTTCACCTTATTTTACGGATCAAGAAGTTAAGTTTCACCTGGACACTGAAGTGGGCATCACTATTGTACTAATGGGCCTCCTACGAACGATGGAGTAGGAAACAACACACCTCAGGCCCAACATGGTCATCCTTGGTACAGTAAAGCAACGGTTGGACATTTATGAAGTCGTGCAAGCTACTGTCGTAATCAATGGTACCAGCACCATGGTGATCTACATCACGAAAGAGCTGAACAAGCCACCGAGTTTCACCTCATCAAGAGCTTTGACATGCTCTAACGAATGAATGCAGCTGGTGCGGAGCCACGTCTAGATCCAGTATGACGACAGTATAATGATCTAGAATGTATGACACAAGCAACATGAACAAATTTAGGAAGGTTTGAACCCCTTTGAAATCCCCCCAACCCTGGCTACGCCTCTGGTAGTGGCAGCGGGAGATTCACCCCAGAACAGAAACGATATCTCACAAATATTTGCCTAAAGTGAACAATCTAACGTCTCTCTAGACCAATAGATGCGTTATACATAACTTCCTAGCTTGCCTCAGCATTTCTTGGAATCTTTCCAATTATTTTCGAACAATTACTTCTTAAGCCAATCAAAAAAAAATACCATCACTCAGGCGTTTTACCAGACCACGCAAGCCCTATGTGCTTTAAGTGCGTTCCTGCTAAATGGGATCTTCAAAGCAGGATTTGCATGATTTGTGAGCTCTTATGCCACGCAATGGCCGGGCTAGAGGAGCGGCACGCGCGCACTCCAACAGCCTGCGTTACGTGCCTAGTTCCCATCTTTCACCACCTCTAGTTAATGGCGCTGCGACCCAACCCTCGCTAAACCTAGGTAAAACCAAGGAGGAAAACGAATTGCCCAGCGAGTTTAACGTGGCAACCTTATCTGCTCACATAGTGCTCAAAGTGCGTCTTTCTGTTACTGATTTTTCTTTAGTAAACCTCAACTTGAAGGCAAATTTATTGAAGATTAAGTCAGTGATCTTTCTTTTAATTTATTTTAATTAATTTTTAACAATCCTTTAATTTATTAATAATGTGCATGCGTTTCTTCCTCAATTTAAATTCAAACACATGCAGCTGGACAGAAGCGAGGCGCCGAATGAGAAAAGGTAGAAGAGAGAGGGTACTGGGTTGGCTCGAAACACGTCCACATGCAACAAGCTGTGAAGAATATACCCTCTTGTTCCCTCTTTGGGTGCACAGGCTGTATGAGAATGCGTGCCTACCGCTCCTCTAGCCCGGCCGTGGTCGTGCATGCAGAACCGGACAATGCTCGCTTGAAAAAAAAAGAGGTACGCTAACCGCAATCCACCGTCACTGCGGGTGAACTGGCAGCCGGCGAGTGGAGCTTTCTACCCACCACAACATGACTGGCACTGGATTCACTTGGAGCGCGCTTCCTCCAGACAAGCCATTTTCTTGTATACCCTCCTAGGCTCTCACACATGTGAATAGAGCAGCCAGATAGAGAAATGCCCGGACATTTTAAAGATGATGACGATGGAAGGTGAATTAATTTCACAGCCACGAGTAACTCTTTCAAAATGCTATTTGTTAATTAGAAGTGTTGTGGAGATATATCAGGGATAAAATTCGATACACTGCTGAAACTTCAGTATTCTTAAATTTGTAGTAGTGAAATATTTTCACAATAAACCAATAGACATTTGGAGAGGAATTTTCAAAGAAGTCCTTATTCTGAAAAAAATCATTAATCTGAGGTTCCCTATAACGAGATTCGTCTATGTCACTTTGTTCGGCCAGGACCAACTAGGAATCGATCAGCTCCGCTGTGCCTTTACTTTTGCACCACAAGCGCAAGCTTTGCCTGGCTTTTTTTTTTTTTCAATTAAGCCTAGTTCTTGCATAATGTTTACAAATTGCAGGTTCCCGGCCAGGAACATGCACACCTTGCGCATGTGAATATTGGGGCTTACCATCTTTAGGCACCATGCCCTTGTCACTGCAAATCGGACGAAAAGCTGATTGCACTGGCTTGAAAACTTTGCAGAACATCTAAACAACGTTTATTGAGAAGGAAGTGCACTTGGGGCTGAAGCAGAAGTCTCATTTCACTAACATCAAAGAATGGATGGTGCTGAAATTCACAGAAATAAAATAAATTTTGAAAATAACACATTTTCAGTATTTTTCCATGAGGCATGCCATGATTGGGAATTCAGGATTATGCCTGAAAACTTGGGTGCTTTAACATGCCCATAAAATTCAAACACTCAGGCTTCAAAGGTGCCATAACTTCGCCTAGTAACAAATCTGTACAAAAACCCTAATCATTATGGTATTTATGTTTTCCATATTTTCGATGTCATTGCTTTCGGCAGTGTTGTGTGTTTATCATCAGTACCCAAGTATTCTTCATAGCCTTGGCAGTGTTTCATGCTTTGTATAAAATATAGTATCACCACTGGAATTGACACACTGCAAGATATGAAACAGGCATACTTACAGCACAAAAGCCTTCCGTGTGACCAAATCACTTTGTGGCCTTTTCTGTTCTTGGAGCCAGCCTTTGGTATTTATCCCATGAGCACGCAGACAATCACTTTCGTCCTCAGTCTCACCACAAGTAGACTCGCAGAACTGAGGTGGTGCAACAAAAAGGAAAAAAGAGAAACAAAAAAGTGAGGAGATAGGGGATTACAAATCACCGGCTCTGGTCAGCTCAAGACAACAGGAAATATATGACAAGCAAAGTGAAGGTCACCACACGCAGCTTTAAAAATGACTACACCTTGAACTTACAACCAACTTATCTTTCACGGCTATGTGTAAAACTTTAATACTGTCTATGTTTCTTTCACATGATTATTCATCGCTGTAACAAACGAACATTCAACCCTGCGATTCCACTTGAAAAAGATGTACAGTTGAGGTGTTCACTAAGAAGTGAAGCACGGCAAGCTAATGAGAAGGCAATGCAAATGGTTCCAAAACACACCACAGCATTCAATTCTCGAAGGCAGAGCTTGGGTGTCCACAAAGCTTTTTATTAGATGCCTGGAGTAAATAAGTGAAATGAAATTGCTGCATTTTACTGCTTTTGATCGCCTCATTAATGATTCAAATCACAACGAAGTTGTCAGCCCTAAAAACACGCAGCTAGCGATGGCTCCAGGAAACTTTTTGCCATGTGCGTCCAATCATGTGCACCTAAGAAAAAGTACACGTGTTTTTAAACTTGCCCCTCTCTTTGAAAAATAATACCCCCCCCCCTCAAAAAAAAAAAAAGAATACCCACAGAGATTGAAGACTTATTAACTGGGCTGAGTTACCCAAGGTACAAACCTATCAAGAGATTCATCAGGCAACAATATATAAAGTTTTTAAAGAAACTGAAGAGGTCGCCCAGCCGTACTCTGTTCCATCTTGCGTCGAAGCACCCACCTGGAGAGATTAGAAAAGTATGCTCTATTTAATGAGAATTCTGTTTATAGTGAGGTGAAATGATGTGTAGAAATTAAGCAAGAAACCAATCGCATTAGAGGATGTAATTCCCTTTCAGCAGCAATGTCTTTACCAGATTACCACTTTTATTCTGCGCTAGCACATGGAGATTTATTTATTGTGTGGTATAAAGCACATGGAAGGCTTGGGCGACTCTGCTATCCACTTACCACCACTGTAATGCCCCAACCGCACGAGCATGCAAAAACTTTTTCTGGAAGCAGTCTTTTGAAGCACCTCTTAATCAAGAGCTGCTGGCTTGCGAACACACAGTGCCAACAAACTCTTTGGAGCATTTTCTTCCGTGGACCCTACCAAAAATGTGGCAACATCAAAAGAAAGCGAACACAAATATGTCCAAGTGTCCCTTTTGGATTGCTGTAGCCGTTGCTTTTTGTGTGCGTCCAGGGCTCTCTGGCCACTGGTGTCGGTCACATATGTTGCGCTGCTATGCTTTTTGTGTCTGTGCTTGTGATGCACCGAGCATCCCTATGTTGTCGATGTGGTATGCATGACCCGTTCGGCTGCTTACGAGAGAATGTAGGGAAATATGCTTCAAAGAGTTTATGACGCCTTTAATGAGATCTCTAACTTAATTTTATAGCAATGCCTTCTTTATTTCATTCAACGCCAGTGCAAGGCGACCGCTCTTCAACGGGAGCCGTTGGTCCGTCTTGGTTCAGGGAGTGGTCATAACGGAACGCTGCATGATGAGTAGAGCTGCTCGCATCACATGTGCTTCTGAGCGCTTTCCCACTGAGACAGGATGGACATGGGTCCCTCTTTACTACCATAGTATCTCAGATTTGTTCTTTCATGCTCCTCCTTTGTGGCTGGAAGCAATGCCGCCGCCACCTCGCAGCGCTACAGTGAAAGCTCGTTAATTCACACCTCATTATTTCGAAATTTTGGATAATTCAAAATGGTCACCGCAGTCCGGTCCGCAGTGCATAGGAGACCATGTGTAAAACGATTCGTTAATTCGAACAGAAATTGCTGCCTCTACGGATAATTCGAAGCGCGCACCGCCGAGCGTCATCATCGTCAAACACTAGTGGAAGCTTTTACGGCCGAACGATAGGTGGCGCGACCAGTTTTTTCGAGCTTCAAGTGGTCTCTGAGCAAAGGGCGAGCAAAGTATGGCCTCCAAAATCCAGGGAGCAATTTTTTTTTTTCCGTACCCTTCCCACTATCTCAGCACCTGGCGCTACTTGTATACGCGGGACCTGCGGGACGCTGAGGAGTCGGTGGAGTAGTCCTAGCAGTCCTAGGCCACACCCGGCAGCGTCACTTTGTTCCTCGAGCACGTTGTTCGTTCACGCCGTCAAGCCGTCTTCTTCCTCATCGAAGTTGCAAGATGGCGCGGGGAAACTACTGCGCGAAGACTGTCAAGGAGAAGGTGGAGATTTCGCAAGAGGTTGACCAAGGAAACTCGAGCAAATACGAAATTGCGAGGAAGCAAGGCTGTCACAGAACGAGCGCTAAAAATGGGCGCGACGCCAAAATTCTTGCGATAACGGGCGGGAGAAACGCCGCGAGGTCAAAAGAAAAAAAAACAAACATCCAAGGCTCCCCGGGCGCGCGCTCTCCCCGCGGAAGCGTGGCTCCGCAGACGAACCTCCTCACCCCACATCGGCGGCCCAGCAAGCCCGCGATTTTTCTAGAAGGAACGGGGCGTGGTCATACCGAGTTGAATCATCCTCCGGGGAGGGCATTCCAACCGTCTCGCTCTCCCCCCAGCCTTCGCTGCGTATCGCGCCGACGAAATGACGAGAAATTTCTGGAAGGTGGCGCAAAAAGTATTTAATCGAGCGGCCGAGACGAGAAAGCAGGAGGAGACGGAAGTGAGCGCCAGAGCGCGTAGGGATTCCGCCGTGTAGTCGGCGAAGGTTTTGGTCCGTAGGGACGAAGCCGGAGATGAAGAGGATTTCCACCTGAGGGGTGAAGGCTCGAGCTACAAGCAAGAGCGTGTGCTTACCGCTATTGAGCGAGGACGCGTGGCAACAGCTGCGTGTGTGAAGCCGACGTGTTTCCAGCGAAGAAGTTTGAAGCTTGGAGAGTGGCCAATTGAAGACGCGAGGTTTCCTGGAAGAGAAACTTCGAGGGCTGCGGAACGACAACAACGCTGGACTTTGAGTGAGTGATTCTCGGAAGAGTATCATCTAGACTTTGGTTCCAAGAACTTTGGACTGAATAGGTTTTCTATCTCTTTAGTCTTTAAGTGTCTTGGTTGTTCAATGCATGCGACTGCATTGTAGTGCGTATTGTTGTCCGTGTCCGTTGTTTTAAGTGTGGCTGATTGTATTGCGTAGTACGTTGATTGATTGGTTTGATTGGTGACATATTGTATGCAACTATTGTGGAGTGTGCATTTTTGTGTATTGTTTTCGATCTGCCATTATTGAGAATATAATTTGTTTGTTTATCAACTCTCGGCTTTGACTTGTTCTTTGGGCCACAGCCGGCGTCCGCTGGCGCGCCAAAAAGGACCACTTCTAAATTGTCCACGCTTTCGTGGTGCGGTTCGGGGGGCCGATACTTCGGCTCTTGGAATTAGCCCGGCGATCGCCTCCCTAATTAACGGGACCGGTGTGACAATTAATCTGGCGTCCGCGACAGGACCTTTTGGTGCACAGTGTGTCCAAAGTAGTGAGAAAGAGCCTCGAGTTGCTGATAGTGCTATCGGAACGATTCTGTGTGTTGTTCAGTGTTCTCGTTAACGAGTGCAGGGGAGTGTTCCGATAGACTGATTTAGGCAGATACTTATTGCACGCGACAAGATTTTATTTGCGAGTTGCGAGACACAATGGATCTCGAAAAGTTAGTTGCGCTTGGTGAGAAGATGGGTCTTTCTGGCGCCGAACTACGGAAGTGGGTCACCCAGAAGGAAAGAGAAGAAAAAGAGAGAGCCAAGGAAGAAAAAGCAGCTGGGTTGGAACGAGAGAGGTTGGCAGCTGAGAGAGCCAAGGAAGAAAAAGCAGCTGAGTTGGAACGAGAGAGGTTGGCGGCCGAAAGGGCGAGAGAAGAAAGAGAGGCAAGGGAGCGACAGCTGAAAGAAGAAAGAGAGCTGCAATTGAAGTTGGAGCTGGAGAAAGAAAGACGGGCAGCTGAGAGGGCGAAAGAAGAAAGAGAGGAAAGGGAACGGCAGCGACAGCACGAGATGGAACTCGAGCGGCTCCGTTTGCAACAGCGAAGTGAAACTCCCGTCCAAGCTAGAGTTGAAAGCAGCGAACGGGAGGACCACGGCTTCCGCTTGAACCCAAGCAAGCTGCTCGTAGCGTTTGATGAAAGGAAGGACGACCTAGACGCGTACCTCCACAGATTTGAGACGATTGCGAGGAGCCAGAATTGGCCGGAACAGCAATGGGCAACTGCTTTGAGTACTTGCTTGAGTGGTGAAGCGCTCAGTGTGTACGGTAGGCTGACGCCGACCGATGCAGCCAACTACGCAAAGGTGAAAGCTGCTTTCTTGAAGCGATTTAGATTCACTGTGGAAGGATTCCGGGACAGATTTCGGACAGGAAAGCCAGCTGACGGTGAGACAGCTACGCAGTATGCCGCCCGACTTTGCCATTATTTCGACAGATGGATTGAACTTTCAGGGACAGCACAGGAGTACGATGAGCTTAGAGAGCTCCTAATTAGAGAACAATTTCTTACTAGTTGCCACCCAAGCCTGTCGCTGTACTTGATAGAGAGGAGAGCTAAGTCACTTGAAGACATGCTCGAATTAGCTGATCAATTCTTGGAAGCGCAAGGTGGCACTAATTTGGCAGAAGTCAAGAAGGAGTGTCCCGAGGATTCGAAGAAATCGGCTCCCGAAGAAAAGAAGCGTGCACCAGAGAGCATTCAGCGATGTTTTCTGTGTAACCGAGTGGGTCATCGCGCGAAAAACTGTCGAACGATCTTTACGAGCCCTACGGTAGTGAAATGTTTTAAGTGTGGTCAGACTGGGCACAAAGCAGATGCATGTCGAAACGGAGCGAGTCAAACTCACCAGGTATCATGTGTGCAAGCAGCACCGAAATCCGATAATAATGCCGTCACCGACGGATTCGTAGAATTGAAAAATGGGGAGAAAATTCCTATTGTGGGTGCTGTAATGTCAAAACAGCCACCCGGTGTTACGAAAGGAATACCAACGCTGCCTGGAAAAGTTGCGGACAAAAAGATTACGGTGTTAAGAGATACCGGCAGTTCCACTGTTATCGTGCGGAGAAATTTGGTACGGGAAAGTGAGTTGACAGGCAGAACGAAACCGGTTTGCCTAATTGACCGTACGGTTCGGATGCTTCCCGAAGCAGAAATTGAGGTTGAAACCCCGTACTTCAGCGGGAAGGTTACTGCTTTATGCATGACGACCCCCCTGTATGACCTTGTCATCGGAAACATCGACGGGGCGCGAGGGCCAAGTGATCCAGAATGTTTGGGAGAAGACCCGAAGATAGAGCCCTCGCCAACACAGCGGCCGCGAGATACAGTAGAGGAGCATCCCGTGACGGATCTCACTAGAGCCCAAGGTGAAGCTGCGGCGCAAGAGACAGCGAAGGAGAAGACGATCGTGTCGAATAAGTTCACGGGCCGAGCAACCGGACTTACGTCGGCACGACCTCAACCGACCGACAGTGTAAAGGAGACGGAGTTGGCCAGCCGGGCAAAATGTAGAGGCATGATCAAGCGGGTAAATAAACAGACAGGACCCGTCGAATGTAATGACGCGTTAACGGTGTCGGAAGAGACAATGATGGCTGAGACGACGCCTCAGATATCGTCGTTGGAAAAGGCTCGCCGAAAAAGAACAAGGAAAAACAAGAAGAAATCGAGCGAGCACCGCAAGAAAGGGCGCAAGCGCCGCTCGAAGTGCACAGGATAAGTGTTTAAGTCGAATCAGAATGTGTTGGGCAGTGCTGAGTGACATATGATGTGTTAATGTTGTGTTATCCTGTGTCACAAGTGTCGAAGTGTTGTGCTGTGATGTGATGTATAGTATTGTACCATTGTTGTAATGAGAGATCTTTGTACATTTGTATTATTGGGAATGTGTGGTGGAGTGTTGTACTCATGTGCTTATGGTTGTGTTTTCACGTGTTGCGTAATTGAATTACAATGTACAATTATATTAAGTGATCTATTGTGAATGTGAAGTGTCATGAGCGACTGATGGTGTTACAGTCTGTGAGAGTGTGTGGTGACTGTTCGCGCTCGTCTGTGGGGTTTTGAATATTATGAGATAATATTCTTAAAGTGGGGGGCAGTGTCACAGAACGAGCGCTAAAAATGGGCGCAACGCCAAAATTCTTGCGATAACGGGCGGGAGAAACGCCGCGAGGTCAAAAGAAAAAAAAAAACATCCAAGGCTCCCCGGGCGCGCGCTCTCCCCGCGGAAGCGTGGCTCCGCAGACGAACCTCCTCACCCCACATCGGCGGCCCAGCAAGCCCGCGATTTTTCTAGAAGGAACGGGGCGTGGTCATACCGAGTTGAATCATCCTCCGGGGAGGGCATTCCAACCGTCTCGCTCTCCCCCCAGCCTTCGCTGCGTATTGCGCCGACGAAATGACGAGAAATTTCTGGAAGGTGGCGCGGAAAGTATTTAATCGAGCGGCCGAGACGAGAAAGCAGGAGGAGACGGAAGTGAGCGCCAGAGCGCGTAGGGATTCCGCCGTGTAGTCGGCGAAGGTTTTGGTCCGTAGGGACGAAGCCGGAGATGAAGAGGATTTCCACCTGAGGGGTGAAGGCTCGAGCTACAAGCAAGAGCGTGTGCTTACCGCTATTGAGCGAGGACGCGTGGCAACAGCTGCGTGTGTGAAGCCGACGTGTTTCCGGCGAAGAAGTTTGAAGCTTGGAGAGTGGCCAATTGAAGACGCGAGGTTTCCTGGAAGAGAAACTTCGAGGGCTGCGGAACGACAACAACGCTGGACTTTGAGTGAGTGATTCTCGGAAGAGTATCATCTAGACTTTGGTTCCAAGAACTTTGGACTGAATAGGTTTTCTATCTCTTTAGTCTTTAAGTGTCTTGGTTGTTCAATGCATGCGACTGCATTGTAGTGCGTATTGTTGTCCGTGTCCGTTGTTTTAAGTGTGGCTGATTGTATTGCGTAGTACGTTGATTGATTGGTTTGATTGGTGACATATTGTATGCAACTATTGTGGAGTGTGCATTTTTGTGTATTGTTTTCGATCTGCCATTATTGAGAATATAATTTGTTTGTTTATCAACTCTCGGCTCTGACTTGTTCTTTGGGCCACAGCCGGCGTCCGCTGGCGCGCCAAAAAGGACCACTTCTAAATTGTCCACGCTTTCGTGGTGCGGTTCGGGGGGCCGATACTTCGGCTCTTGGAATTAGCCCGGCGATCGCCTCCCTAATTAACGGGACCGGTGTGACAATTAATCTGGCGTCCGCGACAGGACCTTTTGGTGCACAGTGTGTCCAAAGTAGTGAGAAAGAGCCTCGAGTTGCTGATAGTGCTATCGGAACGATTCTGTGTGTTGTTCAGTGTTCTCGTTAACGAGTGCAGGGGAGTGTTCCGATAGACTGATTTAGGCAGATACTTTTTGCACGCGGCAAGATTTTATTTGCGAGTTGCGAGACACAATGGATCTCGAAAAGTTAGTTGCGCTTGGTGAGAAGATGGGTCTTTCTGGCGCCGAACTACGGAAGTGGGTCACCCAGAAGGAAAAAGAAGAAAAAGAGAGAGCCAAGGAAGAAAAAGCAGCTGAGTTGGAACGAGAGAGGTTGGCAGCTGAGAGAGCCAAGGAAGAAAAAGCAGCTGAGTTGGAACGAGAGAGGTTGGCGGCCGAAAGGGCGAGAGAAGAAAGAGAGGCAAGGGAGCGACAGCTGAAAGAAGAAAGAGAGCTGCAATTGAAGTTGGAGCTGGAGAAAGAAAGACGGGCAGCTGAGAGGGCGAAAGAAGAAAGAGAGGAAAGGGAACGGCAGCGACAGCACGAGATGGAACTCGAGCGGCTCCGTTTGCAACAGCGAAGTGAAACTCCCGTCCAAGCTAGAGTTGAAAGCAGCGAACGGGAGGACCACGGCTTCCGCTTGAACCCAAGCAAGCTGCTCGTAGCGTTTGATGAAAGGAAGGACGACCTAGACGCGTACCTCCACAGATTTGAGACGATTGCGAGGAGCCAGAATTGGCCGGAACAGCAATGGGCAACTGCTTTGAGTACTTGCTTGAGTGGTGAAGCGCTCAGTGTGTACGGTAGGCTGACGCCGACCGATGCAGCCAACTACGCAAAGGTGAAAGCTGCTTTCTTGAAGCGATTTAGATTCACTGTGGAAGGATTCCGGGACAGATTTCGGACAGGAAAGCCAGCTGACGGTGAGACAGCTACGCAGTATGCCGCCCGACTTTGCCATTATTTCGACAGATGGATTGAACTTTCAGGGACAGCACAGGAGTACGATGAGCTTAGAGAGCTCCTAATTAGAGAACAATTTCTTACTAGTTGCCACCCAAGCCTCTCGCTGTACTTGAAAGAGAGGAGAGCTAAGTCACTTGAAGACATGCTCGAATTAGCTGATCAATTCTTGGAAGCGCAAGGTGGCACTAATTTGGCCAAAGTCAAGAAGGAGTGTCCCGAGGATTCGAAGAAATCGGCTCCCGAAGAAAAGAAGCGTGCACCAGAGAGCATTCAGCGATGTTTTCTGTGTAACCGAGTGGGTCATCGCGCGAAAAACTGTCGAACGATCTTTACGAGCCCTACGGTAGTGAAATGTTTTAAGTGTGGTCAGACTGGGCACAAAGCAGATGCATGTCGAAACGGAGCGAGTCAAACTCACCAGGTATCATGTGTGCAAGCAGCACCGAAATCCGATAATAATGCCGTCACCGACGGATTCGTAGAATTGAAAAATGGGGAGAAAATTCCTATTGTGGGTGCTGTAATGTCAAAACAGCCACCCGGTGTTACGAAAGGAATGCCAACGCTGCCTGGAAAAGTTGCGGACAAAAAGATTACGGTGTTAAGAGATACCGGCAGTTCCACTGTTATCGTGCGGAGAAATTTGGTACGGGAAAGTGAGTTGACAGGCAGAACGAAACCGGTTTGCCTAATTGACCGTACGGTTCGGATGCTTCCCGAAGCAGAAATTGAGGTTGAAACCCCGTACTTCAGCGGGAAGGTTACTGCTTTATGCATGATGACCCCCCTGTATGACCTTGTCATCGGAAACATCGACGGGGCGCGAGGGCCAAGTGATCCAGAATGTTTGGGAGAAGACCCGAAGATAGAGCCCTCGCCAACACAGCGGCCGCGAGATACAGTAGAGGAGCATCCCGTGACGGATCTCACTAGAGCCCAAGGTGAAGCTGCGGCGCAAGAGACAGCGAAGGAGAAGACGATCCTGTCGAATAAGTTCACGGGCCGAGCAACCGGACTTACGTCGGCACGACCTCAACCGACCGACAGTGTAAAGGAGACGGAGTTGGCCAGCCGGGCAAAATGTAGAGGCATGATCAAGCGGGTAAATAAACAGACAGGACCCGTCGAATGTAATGACGCGTTAACGGTGTCGGAAGAGACAACGATGGCTGAGACGACGCCTCAGATATCGTCGTTGGAAAAGGCTCGCCAAAAAAGAACAAGGAAAAACAAGAAGAAATCGAGCGAGCACCGCAAGAAAGGGCGCAAGCGCCGCTCGAAGTGCACAGGATAAGTGTTTAAGTCGAATCAGAATGTGTTGGGCAGTGCTGAGTGACATATGATGTGTTAATGTTGTGTTATCCTGTGTCACAAGTGTCGAAGTGTTGTGCTGTGATGTGATGTATAGTATTGTACCATTGTTGTAATGAGAGATCTTTGTACATTTGTATTATTGGGAATGTGTGGTGGAGTGTTGTACTCATGTGCTTATGGTTGTGTTTTCACGTGTTGTGTAATTGAATTACAATGTACAATTGTATTAAGTGATCTATTGTGAATGTGAAGTGTCATGAGCGACTGATGGTGTTACAGTCTGTGAGAGTGTGTGGTGACTGTTCGCGCTCGTCTGTGGGGTTTTGAATATTATGAGATAATATTCTTAAAGTGGCGGGCAGTGTCACAGAACGAGCGCTAAAAATGGGCGCGACGCCAAAATTCTTGCGATAACGGGCGGGAGAAACGCCGCGAGGTCAAAAGAAAAAAAAAACAAACATCCAAGGCTCCCCGGGCGCGCGCTCTCCCCGCGGAAGCGTGGCTCCGCAGACGAACCTCCTCACCCCACATCGGCGGCCCAGCAAGCCCGCGATTTTTCTAGAAGGAACGGGGCGTGGTCATACCGAGTTGAATCATCCTCCGGGGAGGGCATTCCAACAGTCTCGCTCTCCCCCCAGCCTTCGCTGCGTATCGCGCCGACGAAATGACGAGAAATTTCTGGAAGGTGGCGCGGAAAGTATTTAATCGAGCGGCCGAGACGAGAAAGCAGGAGGAGACGGAAGTGAGCGCCAGAGCGCGTAGGGATTCCGCCGTGTAGTCGGCGAAGGTTTTGGTCCGTAGGGACGAAGCCGGAGATGAAGAGGATTTCCACCTGAGGGGTGAAGGCTCGAGCTACAAGCAAGAGCGTGTGCTTACCGCTATTGAGCGAGGACGCGTGGCAACAGCTGCGTGTGTGAAGCCGACGTGTTTCCGGCGAAGAAGTTTGAAGCTTGGAGAGTGGCCAATTGAAGACGCGAGGTTTCCTGGAAGAGAAACTTCGAGGGCTGCGGAACGACAACGCTGGACTTTGAGTGAGTGATTCTCGGAAGAGTATCATCTAGACTTTGGTTCCAAGAACTTTGGACTGAATAGGTTTTCTATCTCTTTAGTCTTTAAGTGTCTTGGTTGTTCAATGCATGCGACTGCATTGTAGTGCGTATTGTTGTCCGTGTCCGTTGTTTCAAGTGTGGCTGATTGTATTGCGTAGTACGTTGATTGATTGGTTTGATTGGTGACATATTGTATGCAACTATTGTGGAGTGTGCATTTTTGTGTATTGTTTTCGATCTGCCATTATTGAGAATATAATTTGTTTGTTTATCAACTCTCGGCTCTGACTTGTTCTTTGGGCCACAGCCGGCGTCCGCTGGCGCGCCAAAAAGGACCACTTCTAAATTGTCCACGCTTTCGTGGTGCGGTTCGGGGGGCCGATACTTCGGCTCTTGGAATTAGCCCGGCGATCGCCTCCCTAATTAACGGGACCGGTGTGACAATGGCATACCTCCAAGCACGTTGTCAACCTACATACGCAACACGATAGCCATTGAAAACGCCTATGAAGCCGAGGATTTTGGCGCCAGTCGGAAAAGGCTAAGGACAGCGAAGTTCCCGGAACTGGAGTCAGCTTTGATTACCTGGGTTAAAGAAATGAGAGCCCAGAGTACCGCATTGAGCGGCCCTATCATCATGGCCAAGGCAGCCGATTTCACCTTGCGCTTGGACATTGAAGACTTTGTCGCCTCCGAGGGATGGCTTCATCATTTCAGGGAGCGGCACAATCTCATATTCCGCACGTTATCTGGCGAGGCAAAGGAAGTGGACGCCGAAACATGCTACCTGGAGAAGCGACACCCTGCAGCAGTACTTGGAGAGCTACTCACCACAGGATGTGTTTAACGCTGACGAGACAGCATTATTTTTCAAGTTGCAACCAGACAAGACAGCACAGCTGTCTCCCACAAGGAAAACAGCTGTGCCGGCGGCAAGCGCAGCAAAGAGCGTGCCACTGTTCTGGTCGCCGCAAATATGACCGGTACAGAAAAGGTCCCCCTTTTTGTGATTGGCAAAGCACTCATGCCACGGTGCTTCAAAAACATTCGGTCACTGAAGACAAAGTACGCCGCAAACAAGAAAGCCTGGATGACAGGTGACCTATTCAGGAAGTGGCTACTGAAATTCGACAGGCGAATGGAACTGGGCGGCAAACGCGTTCTTCTTGTCGTCGACAACTGTTCGGCGCACAAAGTCGACGTTGAGCTGAAAGCAACAAAGTTAGTGTTCCTTCCAGCAAATACGACTGCGGCCCTACAACCAATGGACTAGGGTGTGATAAGGAACATCAAGTGCTTTTATAGGCGTCACGTGCTGTAGAGAATGATTTTGTGCGCGGGCGACAGGAAGGATTTCGGCAATACGCTGCTCACTGCCATGCACATGCTGGTGCGCGCATGGGAACAGGTGACCGCGACCACAATCGCGAACTGTTTCCGCCACAGTGGATTTGCAGCTGGAAGTGCGCAGGATAGTTGTGACGTCGACGTGGATGGGGCTGAGGAGCTCATGCCAGTGGCATTGCGCGACACTCTTCGGGGCGCACGTTTTGCCGATTATGTTGAAGTTGACATCGGTGTGCAGTGCCCTGACTGATGAGGACATTATCGCTCAAGTAGCTGGTGCGCAGCCTGTTGCTGAAGAGCCAGAAGGTGAGGAAGACGAAAATGACGAAGCGCCTGTGCACCCGTCAGCTTCTGCGGTGATGGAGGCACTTAATGTGGCGCGTCTCTTCTTCAGCTTTGAAGAGAGTGAAGAGGATTCCCTGCGCCGCGTCCGCGCGCTGGAACAGAGAGCCGCAGCTGTGGCATTCAAAGAAAAGAAGCAGATCGTCATCGCCGACTTTTTTGGCCAATAAATATTTTCCGTGCCCCCACCCCCGAAATCCACCAATTTTTGCTCACTTTCATTATTCCAAATTTTGTTATTTTGAAATTGCTCAGCGTTCCCATGGAATTCGAATTAACGAGCTTATACTGTAGTTATGCAGCAGCATCACTGTCCCCATTGCTTGCCCACATAGCGCCGTGGATGACGACACGCTATTTCAAAACATCGTATTTTTTAAAGAGCCAGCGTGACCGCCAATATAGTGAACACAAGGAATGCAAGATGCCGTCCCAGGAATCTGTACACAACGTGAAGATTACTTCATATGATTTCCGTCGTAAGGCAATACCTGATAGGCTCTTCCCCCAGTACTGCAAAGCAGATTTGAAGACTCGGCAATGGGTGAAAGCAGGAAAGGGCTAAAGGAGATGGTGGTGAACAGCTAGATCGGGCTCATCTGGCTGGCATTGATAAAATAGAAGAGGCGCTGTTTATGGTTCGCCTAGAAGACAGAGCAATGAAAATTTGCCCACACTTCTAATCAACCTACAATCGCTGGTCCCCACTGGTTTCAATGCTACTCTTTTATGATCGAGAAAGAGAAATCAGCCAACTTCATTTCTCGCCTAAAAACACTACATTTTTAAAGGGAAGATCGCCTTCTGTTGTGACTGCAACTGAAACTCTTTTCCCAAACAAGTCTTCTAGCTCAAACGACTTTCACGTGCTTGTGTGACATGGGTATAAGTCATCAACAAAGAGACACATCTTACCTGCAGCCATGGCCATTCTTCAGTCTGCACGGCGATAACCTGCGGAGGGAGTCACACACACGCAACTGGTAAATGCATTTGAATGGCTTTTTAACAAAGCAACTGACAAACGTAGTAGCCATTCTGAAGAAACTAAACTACTCATGTCATTTCATGTCTCGCCTACTTTCAGATCACATTTTTCATAATAAAAGACAAATATCTAAAATTGCCAGCAGAATTTCCTTTTTCTTCAGGTTATATTAAAAGACTGAACAAAAGTGCTTGCAATTTACTATATGGTTGTGAATAAAAGACCACATGTATGCCTCCTATTGCAATTAATAAATGAGCATGGAACAATTATTGCAAAAATCTACAGCTGTTCCAGACTGTACATTTAATCACTCTGTTTGCAAAGCTCTAACTATAAAAGAATAGGAAAAAAAACAAAGAGCAGAAGCACATAGTCAAAGTATGATCCCAAATCCAAAGCATTGATCTGATGGCTATGTACAATTATATAACGTACAGATTTACTACACACGGGTCTCACGAGTTGCAGTAAATGCTCATTTATTAATTATTTAAACTAACAAGCATGGTGTCCTGAATGCAGGTAATAATGGTCACACTCAATGACTGCATACACACAGTGTCCTATTGCTGGCATGCGTAAATAGCATTGGCATTGAGTGCCAAGTTTCTATGCCACATCTTGGTGAATCTAGGCATAGCCACCTTAAGTGTGCGTGCCTGCCTGCTTATCTTGCTTCGTGTGTCTCCAGAACTTTAAATATTGAGACCACAAACAACAATTGAACAGAAAAGGACAAATGTCATCAGCTTGTCCTCTTTTGCACTCCCCATGGTTGCCATCTTTTCTCGAACAAAAAAAAAAGGGCCTTTGGAGGGGGGGGGGGGGGGTATGAGCTATCAGACGATTAAATCACTGTTGAACAATCGACGTCATGTCAGGTCTTTGGCACGCATTCAATATAATATTGCTTTCCTTGAGCCAAATGATTCAGATTTACCAACAAAAACAGCACACTGAGCTAACCAACTAGTCTAATTGCTGGCATAAAAATACCTGTGGTTAGAATAACACTTTATTTACTGCTCTGAAAAAAAAAAAAACAGCCAATGATGGCAGGGGCGAACCAGCAACCAGCCTGCTGTCTAAATAACCGGCTGAGCCAGTTTATAACCAAACAAGTGGCGACCCTACACTAGCCAGAGCCTGTGTGCTGAGTTGCACAGCTGCGTGTTCAGTCACAGCTGTAATGCACAGAGCAGGAAGAGGAGATGTGTGCTCTCCTTGGACAGCTTGCGACATGTGTTACTTTTAACAGTAGGTAAGTGGAGACACCTAATCGGATAATTTCATGTTACTTTTTAATCACTAATATTCCAAGTTTCGAATAATTTGACAGGATGGATATCTAAAGTGCAACAAAGGCCAGTGGTGCAGCTTGGTTAGGGCAGTGTGGCTGAAGCGAACGCTAGCATCGTCACAGTAGGCCTTCGGCTGAAACTTTCACGGATACCCTGGTTAAGGAGGTAGAGCATCTTCACTTTAAAAAAGATAACTGGTTACTGCACATAAAAAAAAGAAAAAATGTCAGGCCGTTCAAAATTTTACTTGCGAAATGTTGTTCAGTCCCGAGTACTGCAAGAGCCGCAAAAGGTCCCAGCTTTGGCCAGTGAAACACTAAGCAATCAACTTCACGTTTGAAGATTTCCTCATGATGTGCCGTCCCCACTGCTACGATGCACCACTCGCTCAGAAATTCCCATCGTTTTGGTGCACAGTGAGAACACAGTTCGCCGACCTTATAGTAAAGAAGTTCAAATTAAGACTTCAGAGGTAGCCCCAGATCCAAAAAAAAAAGATGATCTTTTGAGATAATTAAATTTATCCAGGTATCAGCAGAATCGCTTTGAGTAATCTCTTCTCTTTTGCAAAGCAAGGCTAGAGAAAGCAGGGTTCCCAGCTAGCATACTCATGGATGTCTGGGATCAGTTGATTGAAGTTTAAACAACACATGCTGCACAAAACGCAAATGCTGATGCCAATAAAAAAAAAACTTTGCAGGCATTTTTTACGCACATAAACATGCACATGGGTTCAAAAATGTCAGTTCCCCTTATGAAGTATGCTTTCAAACAGCAATAAATATGTACTTCAGTTTAAAAAAGAAAAAACAGAATAATGATGCACTTTATGCAAGAACATGTGCCTTGGACTGATATAAATATGTTGCATGTGCACTGAGACCTGTTTATAAAATCCCAATACCTCGTGCTTTTGCTATACTGGACAAAAGGCCACTGTATTGATGACGGCTGGATCTGTCTCGACAGAGCAATTCACCTCGCCATTTGGCACCTCACTGTGACGTGCGCTGTTGCACACCGCTTTTTCAAACACCATCGTGCTGATTAAACACCATGACCAGTTCACACGTGTAGTCTCAGAAGCTTTTCTAACTAGGGAATCATGTAAATTTAGTGTTAGCCGAACCTTGAAACTCAGCGACGTATCAGAAAAAATGCTTTCTTTTCTTGACAAGTGTATCGCTTAATCATTTTTTTTCCTGAAGGTTACCTCACTCAACATGCACAGTTCTAAGCTCATAAGTTTGTAATAATAATAACACCACAATAATGATATGTCAAAGGCGTGATATTATTATGAGATTATAGCGGAGGCCTCAGGAAATTTAGGCCATCTGGTGTTCTTTAACCTGCACTGACATCGTGCAGTGCACAGGTCTACATGACTTTGCCTTCAGGTTTTAAAATGCAACCCCCGCGAGCGGAATTGAACTCTCGACTTTCTGGTCAGCACCCAAGTTCCATAACCACTACTCCACTGCGGGGAATAGGCTTACGAGTTTGTATCATTTTATAAATTTTTCATTTGCAAGTGCAATGCTGCGTGTGTTCTGCCTCTTTTTGTCTACGTATTTCTGTTCATTTTTCTTTTCATAAATGAGTAGGTGCTTCTTACATACGTATTTATTTCTTCGAAACTGGAAAGAAATCGAGAAAAGGAAGTCGGTCGGCCTACGTTCCTAAAAGCCAGCGCAACTGTTGCTAGTAATGAAAGGTGTCCTCACCTTTGTGCATTTGTCAGCGGGCACTTCAGCAGTGCTCTGCAAATAATAAGAGAAGGAATAATCTGTTTAGTATTAGTGAAATTATCTCATAGCGTGAGAGTGAAGTAAATTTGAAGTCAACTGAAGCATATGCACATTATATTTACACAATTGTACGTCCACTCATATTATACAAATCTGAAATATGAGGCTTGGGGGGCATTAACTAACAATCAAAACGTAAACTAGTACCTCGAGGAAGACTGGGACAAACAAAAAATCAGAAACGTTGTGGCATGGTTAAACATCACATTTATTTCACAGTTCTACATATAACATATGACATTCAGCACACTAGCTTCGAAGACAAAAGCTTTCTTTTTTTCAATTTATAACTTTTACCAAATTGCTATGTGCCAGCAGTAGTGTCCTGGTTGATTGAAAGGGCGACCCTCCGATGATGCATTGACGCCCCCTTAAAAGCCGTGCGTGCCATTTTCGAAGCGTCAATTTTTAATGGAAGAACCGCTGTCCCAATCAGCAGCAGCACAGCTGACATAAAACAGTGGCTTGGCGGTGTTTTTTTGTCGAGGGGCACCAATAGTAGATGGAAGATCTCCGACTTTTCGGTGTTCATTTTTTCTGCACCAAGGAGTCCCTGCCACCTTTGTGATGCTTCTTTTTTTCTCATCTTCGACTGTCATCAAGTCCACAGCAAGTGTGTAGGGTGTCGGCGCTCGCAGGAGCCACTAACGTTCAAAGTTTTGCTGTGTACTGTGCCCAAGTGAGCAATAACAGCGCAGATTTGCTTGCCGTATAATGCGGAGCAAACACTCCCCTCTCTTTTTGCAAGGTTTAAAATACCGTATTTACTCGATTCTACCGCGCCCTCGATTGTAACGCGCACTTGGTTTCGACGACGAAAAAAAAAATAAGACATCGATTGCAATGCACACCCATTTTTCTCGTTGGCCCGCACGATCACACCACTCGAAAAAACGGCTCCTTTCGGGAGCATCTTCCATTTAAATATGAGGTACGGGGGAAGCTTGTGCCCATCTGACGTGTAACAGAGCATTGCCGTCACTGCAGTTTTACCGTGGACCGATGTCAGCACGCGAACTTGCTTCGCCCCCTTCTTCTCGACGGTTGTGGTGCTAGGCATGTCCAAGTAAAGAGGCGTCTGATCGGCATTCCCGATTTGCCCAAGCAGATAGCCGTTGTTGTGCCGCAAGTTTAGGACGAACCTCTGAAAACTGTGAAGCTTTTCATCGTACTCCTCTCGAAACTTTTCGCATATGCCCGTTCGCCTTCGGAGGGAAAAGCTTTTGCTCTTCATAATGTTAGTTAGCCAGCACCTGCTCGCTTTAAACTGGCTCCGAATTGGCCCTTTTTCTATTCTAAAGCTAACTACATAGCCCGCACTTGGAGCAGTTCTGTCATCGCGGGCCGCTGTGCCGCTCGCTGCTCAAGCACATACTCGCCGAGCAGCTCTTCAATTTGCGGAAACCGACCCTGCTGTGGTCCACTGAAGCCTTTGCGTGAAGCTTTGCTGTCGACAATCTTCTGCTTTTGTTTCCACCAGTCCCGCACGCACGTTTCGGGAACTCCGCACGACCGCGATGCGGTCCATTTCCGTCCGTTTCTACACACACGATGACTTTTTTTTAAAAGCGACATCGTGGTGCACTCGAGTTTTTGGAGTCGGTCCTTCCTTACCATCGACGATAATGCACTACAGGATGACGAACTCTTCAGCACTCGTACGAAGTGCTGCACATGGGAAACATATAGGCAGAAATGGCCGATGCGCCATGCCGACGAACGTAGAAGGCAGCCATTTTGGATATGCCGATGGCAATCGAATGGCCGTATTCAGTTTGTTTTTTTCGTACTCGATTCTAACGCACATGCAATTTATGAACTCGCTTAATCGGAAAAAAAGGTGCGCGTTACATTCAAGTAATTACGGTGAATGCGAATGACCGGTCTGAGACCAGGGAGGCACCCCTCTCCCAAATCTGGTCAGATTTATCTTTCAGCATGGGGAGGGGCCACTTGGTCAGCATTTTACGGTAGCATCACCCGCACAGTCAACCTGCCAGGCTACATTCTACTGCTGCGTTTGATCGCTGCGCTTGATTGTCACCAGAACTCAAAGCCAAAAACTTTCAGTGCTCGTTCACAGCAGCATTCAAGAGGGCAACTAATATTGAAAAAAAAAAAAAACGAGCAATTTAGTGGCGAGACACAAGCATGTATACAGTGGGCAGTGAACAAGCAGTGGGTGTAGGGTATCCAAATCTTCACGCGCAGCCCCAAGATCTGGAACAGTTTTCTGGAGCTTGCAGCACATGTGAACCAACAATGCGATCGATCTCTGCTGGCAACCCACCAAATGGTCACACAAAAAGTCCACGTTTTCGATTTTGAGGACGAGAATGCCGAGGGTCCACTTTGGAGCCAAGATGATGAATGAGCACATGCACTCGAGTGCAGGAGGCACGTCAATTTCAGTTTCTAAAAGTGCTCATGGGTTTTTTTGTGTTAGTTTTCTGATGTACGAGTTATGGGAGCAGACCTGCATTTCAGTTCACTTGAGGGGGGATGAGTACGAAAAAAAGGTGCGCAACCGCTACTGCCCATCGCTTTGTTACTTTGAAAGAAACCCCACAAAATTTTGCAGGTTCATTGAGTAGAGATTTCACTATAACTTTTGTGAATTTGGCAAGAATATACAAAGCCATTCTAAAAATAATCAAATTTAGATCATTTTACTGTTTTCATTTTTTTAAGGAACATTTGTAAGAAAGATTTCGCATGTAAAATGGTGAAATCTCTTCTGGTCATTACATGTGCCCAAGGTATCCTTCTGAACCAAAATGCAAAATATATGCATGAACATTCTACAATTAGAAATTCAGATGGTTGATGATTAGAATGTTAGCACTCTTTTCTTGAAGAAAAACTTTAGTAAAAAATGCAGCTCTGGTGACATCATTCTTTTGCTAAGTTCAGTAAGGGTGCATGTTATCCAAAAATAAGTCACACAAGTTTGCACTTGATGGCTGCAATGGTTACAGAGAAAATGTTTCTTTTTTGACCAGAAGCAGTGTTTTGAGAAATCGGCATTTAAAGGTTACCACAGTTACCGCAGTGTAGTGACGGGATGAAGCGCGTTTGAGGCCATCCTTAAATGCTTTCCACTGCACATAAAAAAGCGCCCCTTGGTGAAAGAACTTGGCGATAATGCTAGAATAATGTTCTGTGAAAAATGAAAAACCTCATTTTCAGTCGATTGTGCCCTCCATCCCTCCTTAAGGTCATATAAAGACGGTACCTGATCCAATCTAAATTAGAGTATGCTGTCACCATTTACAACAACCATCAAGCTAGTACACTCGAACCTTGAAATAACAAACCTGGATACAACGAAATGCCAGTTATAAAGAAGTAAATAAAAAATAATTTTGCAATAAATATACTATTAAAAATAAACCTTTTTAACAAATTTTCCAATACAGTATAACCAACATTTTTCTGTAGGATGAAACTGCTTTACAATAATGGTTGAGTGAATTATAAACTTTACTAATGCCTCCTCTATCTTTTTCACTGCCAGTGAAAACTTTACTAATGCCTCCTCTATCTTTTTCACTGCCAGTGAAAACGCTCGCTCCTCAATGGGAGTCCGTTCGCTTTAGTTCGGGAACTGGTCAACAGGTGACGGCACATAAAAACGTAGAGCTGGTTGCGTCACATGTGTGTCCGAGCTCTTTCTCATGGAGATACGATAAACAGACTTTCCCTCTCTGATATTATGCGTCTGACAGGCATGTTCTTTCATTCTTTTTCTTTCTAGCTTGAAGCAACGCCGCAACCACATCACAGCGCTCGTATGGCACCCCTCAAGAGCAGTGCATGCAGCAGCGAAGCAATGACACGTCCCCATTGATTGCCCGCACAGCGCCACGTACAAAGATGAGCTATCACAGAACACTGTGTTCCCCGCAGTGCCAACATGGTAAACATGAGGGATGCAAGATACTGCCCCATGGATCTGTACACAACTGAGCGAAAAAACTGCTTTGTGTGGTTTTCGTTGTGAAGCACCACCTAAACGATTCTCTTTCCGATGAATGCAAAGCACACACGAAGGCAATGCGATGGGCGAGAGTAGGAATGGCCTAAAGGAGAGGTTGGTGAACGTCTGGATTGGGTGCATCTGGCTGGCATCAAAAGAAATAGGGGTGGCACTGACTTTACTGAATCAGTTCAGATCCAGGCAGCTTGGTACATACTTTCTTATAATTCCCACAACACAAGCGCCGAAGTTTTAAAATGGTGGTTGTGTTTTTCCTCACTCACATCCTGCCGCAAAAACAATCAACTGTTTTTAAATACGATAGTCTTTTTTGGGGACCTTCGACGCAAAAACTTTGGTCTGTCTGTCTGTACAATTGTCTGTTTATCCGCCATTAACGGTACCCTAAACGGCACCAAAGTGGCCAAACAATACTCTAAACGGCCGACCCCATCTGCAGCGCCCTATGAATATTGCTCAAGGTTCAGCGTTCATACTTGTGTGATTGTCAATTAAAAAGCGATTATTACGCATATTTGAGGCACCATAACAACACGTCAATATTCTGTATGTGTGTCTCTTACTAGGAAAAGCATACATATGTAATTATTAGGACCGTAGAGTTTATCATATTGCGCTGGCCAGGCAACGCTTGCACCAAAAGGCAAGTGTTTCCAACGCTTTGGTGAGACGACATGGTGGTAGCACCTACCCGTCGCCTTGCGTTCTACACCTTATCACCTCCGAGACGGGCACGCGGGGCGCATGCACTTTGTTTTCCAAGATAACTGCGAGATAGTGCTCGTGTCTCACGTGTGACGTGACTTGATGGGCTCGTTCGCCTCGGCTGCACGTTCGAGGCACTCTAACGCAGCGCCTCCAGAATACTATTCCCCAATTTTCTTGCACAGAACATCAAATAAACATTTTGTTCACTCTCTCCAGACACGACATTTGCAGTGCAACATTTGAAGTGTAACATGCAGATACGGGGCCAATTTTTATTTTTCAGGTTTTTGAATTCTCCGCCAGAGGTAATCATACCACTCCAGTATATCATTCCTCCCATCATGTGAATCCAAAATCTGTGAACCTATCATGCGCACATTTCAGCAGATATCAGCAGTCCTTCCTTGAACACGCAGCCCAAGCATGAAATTCCCCCCTACTTATGTTGCCTTCACTGCTAACATCTTGTGTTTCAAGAAGATATTAAGAGCATTGCACAACATCAACGCATGTAGACCATATGACAAGTCATGCCACCTAACCTAACTCGCCCCCCCCCCTTTTGTTTATGGGCCCCAACACACATGCAAAGTCCCGTCCTGGGAACTTTGAAGCATCGCAAAAAAAATAAAATGTTACAGTACCATTGCAGTGTCCTCTGTCTGCACAAGACAATGTACCTGGAAAAAAGCACAATTGTTACAAACAAGATTTAAAATATTAAGGACTTCAAATAATCAAGGAGTAACAACCAAGTAATGCTATGTTAAAGTCACAGTTACAGAACTCTTGACAAAAGACACTATTTATAATCAATGTGACAATGAGAAAAGTAGGAGGGGCAACTGCGAGCTGTTCACCTAGGACAGTGCTCTACATGTTTATATACACTCAAACCTCGTTATAACAAAGTTGCATCTAACATGAAAATATGTTTGTTAAATCCGAAAATTTATTATAAAGGTTTTTTTCTAACCCTACATATATTGCAAGACTGTTTTTCATTTACTTCACTATAAGAGATATTTCGTTGTATTCAGGTTCATTATATCGAGGTTTGAGTGCCCTTCTTATGCCTGACTTTCCAGCAAGAACATATTTTCTTCTAAAAAAAAAATAAGCATAGATCTGACAATCAAGCAAGCGAGAGAGAAACAACCGGGAAATCGCATGATTGGGCTGTTATAACCTTTGGGGAGACAAATGAAAGCTTTGCTTTTCTGCCAGCCTCAATCGAACTACAAGTGCATTTCAAGTTGAACTACAATTCGGAGCTGTCGTGACTAGCTGCGTTTAGTTACTGCTCTCAGGCGGGCAACACTACAGCCCCAAGGCATTGCCACAGTTGTGCAAAGCTTATTGCTACCCTTGAAAGTGAAACCAGTGTGAAGTGACACAGGAACACAACAATAGAAATAAACACTGAAAAATTAATATGCAAGTTCTGCTTTCAAAGGTCCAGTAAATAGCCCCAAGGCCCAAAAAGTGTTACAAAGAGAAATATGTGCACTTTTGCTTTGTGAACATGCTTCTGCAAGAATTTTATGAATATCTGCTATATTAAGAAAGTTACAGGGGTTAGGATATTGATTTTAGCTGGTTTCAAGTCTTCGTGTGGCCTCGCCACCCATCTCCCTCCCGGGTAGGGGAAGGCATAGCCCATCGTGATGATTTCTTCCCACTTCGGCAGCGTGACACGTCAGAAATTGACATCATCCGCGAGCTCGATCGGTCATAACGCACTTCCGCTTGCAGCGATGCCCGGTTTTACTGGTTGAAGCTGCATCAACTCAATGCCCAGAAACAAAGGACAGTTTGTAGAGATAGGTGAGAACAGGAATGGACATTGACTTCACTACCGTTTGTTGAGACCTCATTAAGAACAATCGACGAGCCGCGTGTTATGTCAAGTCGCCAATCGGTGACTTTACCGCACATGAAAGGAGGACTGGTAAGCATTGGAAAGGAGCGCAGAAATAGTTTTTCAAAATGGACGCCTCACGCAGCACGCAGTGCTAAAGTAATGTATTTGGATTACGTGACTGCGGCAGCCTACTCAACGACTTGCTGAGCTACTTTAGGGGGTGTAAAAAATAGTCCGAGCTTGTTGACTGGCCCTTTAATTAAATTACATTGCCAGTAATATAAGATGGAGTAGTATTGTTGCTATAGTTACTGGCAGGCTTGCATGTGCCACTGCTGATAATGAGGATGAGCTCGTGAAGAATACAAGGAGGTCGTATTTCCAGTGATTGGACCAGCCCGACTTCTTACTGTACAGTTACAAGCCCCTGTTATGGTATTTGTGACAGTATTTATACAAGGCACCTCATTAACAACTACATTTTAAAGCAAAATCTAAGTTGAAACTCAGACAGTTTTCTTTTTACATTCTCTATCAAGCGTGCTGTAGCTTAAGAACCACTGCGGTACTTCTTGAAAATCCTTCCTTTAAAAAAAGAAAAGAAAAAGGTGCAAAAAATCACCTTTCCAGTCTCATCCATCTGCAAGCAGCAGTCCACCTGTAACAAATTTTTTTTAAGAGATAAGAGATGAGTGGGCTACCTAAAGTATGCAAATCGTGACATTTTAAAAAATGTAGCTCTTTCAAGCAGTCTGTTTCTTCATACCTGAAAAAAAAAAATGAGGGGACCCTAAAGCCTCACCTTTAGGAGCTGAACGCAATAGCGATATTCTGTTCCTAGTGCGTTTTTGAAACACGTAGGGCATGAAACCTTTTCAACTTTCTATGCACACACGATGAGTCTTTTAAAAGAATAGACGCAGAAGTGTGTATGCCTTTTGTACTGGGTGACCGGCTTTAAACTACAAAGCCATTATGATAATCACATTTTCCGACGCGCATTGGCAATGAATGCTTGTACCATGCAGTATTACTGCAATATTTCATGTTGCATTGCGAAGCATGTGCACAGGACAAGTGTGTTTGTAAAGCATAGGAGTTACTTTCACTGAATTTCCAAGCAGAGGAAGTTATATTCACTGTACTCACAAACAGATGACCTTAGTTCGGTCCCCATTCTGACCCAGAATTTTTTTATCATTTACCGTATTTACTCGCATAATAGGCGCACTTTTTTTTTCAGAAAATCCGGCTCGAAGTTAGGGGTGCGCCAATTACGCGGGCTAAAATTTTCGAAAATTTTTTCAACTCGGTTCTCGCGCTTTAAATCTGCACACTTGTCAAGTAAAAGGCGACTTTATCGTTTACCAATTAATTCAGCATAAAACAAACATATATAACAAAACTGTGGTAGTCCCCCACTTTGTCCTCATATGCTGCGGGCAAGCGCTGGCAAGAGGTGGTCCGCCTTCGCAGTGCGAGGCCATGGCGCCGCATGAAACGAGTTGTCCATCCGGAGCTGGCTTTGAACTCTTCTGCTTCGATGCCCTGCGCTCGGGCTATTCTGTGCGCCTCAGTCTGAACAATATCCAACGACACAGCACAGCCGTCTTGTCGTAGCTCCCGTATATGCCGGACCAGTTGCTCTTCGACGTTCGGATACCTGCCGGTCTTGTCTTGTCTTGTCTTGTCTCCTAGAAGCCGGTCTGGCACCGCGGAAAGCCCGTCGTGTCTTCTTCGTCGCCTTAAGTTTTTTTTCTTGATCCCTCCAGTACCGAATACTGGTTTCTGCAACGCCGAAATGCCTGCCTGCAGCCCGGTTGCCGTGCTCCAGCGCGTACTGCACTGCCTTCAGTTTAAACCCAGCCGTGTAGCTCGCGTACTTCCCCATGGTGGAACCAAAGTTCAATACAAGACCACAAGCAGCACACCGCTTGCAAAATGGCGTTTTTTTCTTTTTCTCTGATGGTGGTGATGGCGATCGAGCCCCCGGCGTTGTACACGTGACCTCCAAAGAGCGCGGCGATTTGGGGGGTATCAGTATTTGATGGAACAGCCGTTTTTTTTTTTCTTTTGGCAGAGACTGCTGCGCCGCGCGGTGCACGAGCCACCCCCACATAGAGATGGCTCCTGTGCCGCACGGAAAAGGCGTCATGCATTTTCCGGTTACAGTCGGGAATGTCTAGCCGTACGTCTAGACATAACGATAAAAACAGTTAAAATTATGTCCAAACAAAAAAGTGAACAAAATTGTTAGTTAGGTTTAGCGTGACAACAATACAAAACCGGCTTGTTTGCCCTCTCAAACTGATCGGCAGCTGTGGCGTAGTTACTAAGCAATGATCACTAAATGAAATAGGGAGGACATTGTACTCACTGATAATCGGAATTAAATCCAGTGATACGTAGGCCCTATCTAGGCGCGCATGACTGGAGCCTTGGAAATGCGTATACAGTGTTGGTCCTTTACCAATACACTCTGCAACATCCTCAAGGTCTAAGTCAGAAATTAGATTCGTTAACGCGACTGTGCTTGAGTCGTTGAAATTGGATGTACTTGTTTTATCATCGGCACTGATCACACAATTAAAATCTCCCATAAGGATGACTATGCGATCGCATTCACAATAAGTACGAATTTCGTCGAATGTTACACACCGTTCATCAACTTTAAGAGGTGCATATAAACAAATCACTCGCCAATTAAGAGAAAAGAAGGTCAAATCACAAACAACAAACCTTCCGGATGAGTCAGACGTGACGTTTCGAACACTGGCACCTAAACTATTCCGCACAAAGATCACACACCCTGCCGACCTACCAACTGCATGACTGACGCTGGCGGTGTAGCGTCCGGTGAAACGTTGCAGTAGGCTCTCGGTGGCGTCCACGCTCTCCACTTTGGTTTCCTGAACTGCAATAATGTCCAGGTCTTGGTCCATGGCTAGTCTGTAGAGCTGAGTCTGTTTCTTCCTGGAAGCCAGTCCTCGTATATTGAGCGTCGCTGCTTTCACGGACCCGCTCAGCGACGTGATCGGTGAGCGGGTCCAGGCTGAGAGCCCTGCACGTTCACTTATTGGGCTCTCGTCGTCCAGGGCGGATCCATGTTGTACACCTTTAGTTTGAGCGGCCATCGTCGCGTTTGAGCGACGACGACCGTTGGCGGGCAGCGTTTCGTTTCTTGCCTCCACTGACCACCTTCCACTGCATTTCCGACTTTACTTGCGTTTCGTCTACTTGAGCACCGTCGTCTGAATCGCGACGGCGTTTTGCAGACGCCGATTCTAATTCCATGTTTAAGGTATCCAGATCACTAGGCAAATCCTCATTTTCGTGTGTTTCGTTCGCCAAAGAGTGCTGTGAAGCCGAGTTTAGAGGAGTCGAAGCAGCGTTGGCCTGGGACGCCGGCGTTTCAGGGCGCGTTGCTTGCAGCTGCGACGCGGCGTGCATCGCAGGCGCAGGACGCATCTCTTCGCTAGTCGTTGGGGCCGCTTGACTTCCCATCTTCCGTTCGGCGGTCGTGTCCGGAGCTGAAGAAACTTGCTTGCTTTTCCCCAGCACCGGCGTGTCGTCCGATGTCGTCTGCTTCTGTGGTATCGCAGGCAAAGACGCTTGTTCAGATTCCTCCTCATCCATGAGAAGTTCACTCTGTTGAGTCTCTGGTCGTCGCCCTGCAGCTCGTGCGTATGAACGGTTACACTCATCCCGCTCATGCCCGAAAGAGTGGCATTCGCTGCACCTTGGGACCTTACAATCGCGTCGCATATGCCCCGTGCTTCGGCACCGCAAGCACAAAGGCGGTCTTCCCGGCACCACGACCAGTGCCGTACTGCTGCCAATACGCACCTGATGGGGCAGTTGATCCACTGAAACGCCATCTCGTAGTTGCATGCGTATTACACGAGTGGTCGATTCAACTCCTTCAAAATCCTCGACTCTCCATCGGTCATCGGTCACCTCCTTGACGTCGCCGTATTCATAGAAGGCACGTCGAATAGCGTCTTTTGTAACATCGAACGCTAGCCAGTGCAATTTCATTTTAACTTCTTGCCGCGTCGGGTCAATGACAAGACATACCCGGTCTTTAACTTTTATAACGCCTGCGTCTGTCAGCACTTTCTTTGCTTCCACGGTCTTCATGTTCAATAGCCACACGTGCGACATCTGATATGCTCCGATGCCACTTACTTGCTGTATGACGCCTAAATCTTTGAGAGGTTTCCTGAAGTCGTCGATGCGGTACGGTCGGCCGCTGACGTCGCAGTGTAGAGCTACTGCTTGACGCATCGCTTCACCTGATGGCAACGAAGGCAGAATAATCCTGTAGTCCTTTGGAACGAGGGGAGACGCTGTACCGCGGCCGGCGTCGGCCGCTGTCGCTGCTCGGGATGAGCTTTCCATCCTGCGTCCGCACGCGTCGGTGACCAGAAGCAGAAGCATTGCTTAGTATCATTTGTAATAGGTAAAAGGAATAGACGTAGACCAGTATTTAACTGGGACACGTGGAAGCTGAATTCTAATCTCTTGGAAGATGAAAAATTTATGGACAGTGTTCGAGAGGCGTTGGTAAACATAGATAGTGGGGACCAAAAATACGGAGTGAAGTGGGAACAATTTAAACAGAATATAAAGTTGATAGCTATACAACGCTCATGTGTAATAAAACACGGAAAGAGTGAAGAAGAAAGAACCCTACGTTTAAATCTCAAAGAACTGCTAGCAGAGGACAGCAAAACGCCAGGCTTATTCACAAATGATATAAGGTCAGTAAAGTCCAAATTGGAACAAATTGATGAGGAGAAATATCGTGGCGCACAAATAAGGGCAAGGGCAGAGAAAATGACCGTAGGAGAGAAACCGACCAAAAGAATGCTTGGTCTCGAAAAACGAAACGCTCAGCGGAATGTTATACATCAGATTGAATACATGGGTAACGTTACAAGTGAACAAAGATATATAGAGGATGCTTTCAACGAGTACTACACCACTTTATTTGATAAATGTAAAGTAAATGTAGATGAATTCAAGAATGAATTTTTAAAATTAATGCCAAAGGTTGAGGACTGCAGGAAAGACAGCCTAGAGTGTCCTATTTCTGAACCGGAAGTGACAAAAGCAATCATTGCCCTCCATTTAGGAAAGTCCCCAGGACCTGATGGCTTAACAGCCGCTTTTTATAAAGAATTCAAACACGAACTAGCACCGATCCTGGCAGCGGTTTTTAACGAAGCCTTAGACATAAAGACTTTGCCACCTTCTTTTCTGCTATCTCATACTATTTTAATACCAAAAACTGAGGACGCAGTTAAATTACGTGAAGTGAAATCGTACAGGCCAATTAGTCTCTCAAATATCGACTACAAGATTTTGATGAAAGTGCTAGCAAGGAGACTGCAGACAGTTATTAATAACATTGTGGGCGACCACCAGACATGTGGGATCAAACGGCGCACTATATTCACAAACATTCACAAGGCACGAAGTGTATTGGAGTGCTGCGATGTCACAAATGATCACATCGCGATGATCCAGATAGATTTAGAAAAAGCATTTGACCGAGTACCGCACGAAATTCTTTTTCTTTTGTTAGACTATGTCAATGTTGGCAAAGTAATTCGAGATACAGTTCGAATGGCATATACTGGATGTAAAACTCGGCTAATCATCAACAAAGTTCTTGGGAAACGAATTAATGTCAGACGTTCTGTACGACAAGGCTGCCCTTTGTCTTCCCTCCTATTTTCAATTTATATAGAGTCATTTTGCCAAAAAGTCATGAAAAGCAATAACATAGTGGGGTACAAACTACAAGAAGCTGAAGTACGGGTACTAGCATACGCAGATGATATAGCTGTGTTTTGTAAAGATTATGATAGTATCGCTGAAACCATAAAAATTGTGAACCTTTATTGTAATGCAAGTGGTAGTTTGGTAAACTGGAGCAAGTGCCTGGGTTACTGGCACGGCGAATGGCCTGTGACTCCACAATTTGTGGCTGGTATTTCATGGACTACTACTCCAGTACGATACCTAGGTGTGCCATTAGAATATTATTGTGACAGTGAACCGTACTGGCGGCGTCAGGTCGTGGAGCTACGAGAAAAAGCTGAAAAACTCAATGGTTTCCAGCTATCAATTTTCGCACGAGCGACATTTTGTAACGTATTTTTAGTCAGTAAGCTCTGGTATGTCCTTCAGGTAATGCATTGTTCACGTGTGAATCTACAGAAGCTTCATCGAATATTTGCTGTTTTCTTGTGGGGTTCTTCTTGGGAGCGAACAAGTAGAACTAACTTATTCAGACGGGTTCGCTCTGGAGGACTTGGTCTGTGTCATTTGTATCTTCGTCAGTTAGTTAATCGGTTTATGTTTTTCCGAAATAATCGAGACCCATTCATACGTACTGTTATACAGCTTAGGCTTGGAAGACGGTTGCCAGAATTTGTGGTAGCATCTGTTCACATGAAAGCAAGTGTTAGAGGTTTCTTAAAAGAAGTTGTTGATTCATGTCTCTTTCTAAAAACACGTTTTTCATTGGAATACCTCAGTACGGTTTCGCGTAAAAAGTTATACAAAGATTTAGTAGAAACAGTTCTTCCTGTTCCCCTATATAGAGCATTATACCGTGTAGGCCCAGGCCAAAATGTCTTAAGCCGTTTTAAAAAAATGGAGGTAACACCTGGAGCGAAATCCTTTTTCTTTAAGTTGCACACTGGGACCTTGCCCGTGAAAACATGGATGCAAGAAAAAGGCTTATTCGTTCCTTGGGGTGTTGATTGCCTTCTCTGCAAAAAGCCGGAAACAATTGAACATGTTTTCCTGGACTGCTGGGATGCAGTCTTTTTCTGGGATGTTCTCCAAAGGACTTTGAAAAAGGATCTGCCTCTCGATGCCTATGGCATCAGATTTCTACCAGTATCAAATGAAGAAGGAATACCTTTCGACCTAGTTATGTTACTGGGCCTGCACGGTATATGGCAATCTAGAATGGCGGTGCGCCATGCTGATGTTAATGCACGT
The DNA here is from genome assembly GCA_013436015.1 of Rhipicephalus annulatus. Taxonomy (NCBI): domain Eukaryota; kingdom Metazoa; phylum Arthropoda; class Arachnida; order Ixodida; family Ixodidae; genus Rhipicephalus; species Rhipicephalus annulatus. The sequence goes on along the minus strand of WOVY01016003.1, from coordinate 83,391 downwards.
CCGGTCAGGCAATATTTCTTTCAATCTGTCTGTTCGTTCGTGGAAGCACAAAAGGTTCAACAAGAGGTGCCCGAGTGGCTTCATGAAGTAGAAAGCCTTCTACAGATGAAGGAATTTTAAAAAGCCTGTTAAATATGATGCTTTTTACCTCTTTTTTGTTTCATGTTTCTACTTTGTTTGATGTATATATGTTTGTGAATGTTGTATGTAAACAGGCAATAAAGAAAGAAAAAAAAGGCAGCTGTGGCGTAGTTGGTTAAAGCAACACATCAACTGGTGAGGTCGGTGTTTCAAGTCCCATTGCAGTTATCGATACTGTCTCTTTTTTTTTTTTTGTTCACGCATGTATTGTTTTAACATCTGCGCCTCCTCATGATTGATATGTGGGGTTTAACGTCCCAAAACCACTATATGATTATGAGAGACGCCATAGTGGAGCGCTCCGGAAATTTAGACCACCTGGGGTTCTTTAACGTGCACCCAAATCTGAGTACACGGGCCTACAACATTTCCGCCTCCATCGGAAATGCAGCCGCCACAGCCGGGATTCGAACCTGCGCCCTGCGGGTCAGCAGCCGAGTACTTTAGCCACTAGACCACCGCGGCGGGGCGCGCCTCCTCATCAGCCCGACTTCCTGCTGGTGGTGGTCCCGTCCACAGGCCCTTTAATATCGGATCATCGATGACTCTTGCATGATTGACCATTTTTACTATGATAAAGTGTTTTGCGAATTAGTGCTCTTAATTGCCGAGACGCAAAAAGACACAAAAAACTCGAATGAAGCTGGCTGCTTTGGTTTCTTCGGCACAGGTGTCAGGAATGTTGATTTCCACGGTTTATCAAAGTTTTGATGACAGAAAGGTGCACTGCAACGTAGTCTCGGGCAACTTTTTTTATGTCACTCAGTGTACCATCACCTGACGAGGTAACCAGCAGGCCCCTTTCTTTAAAAATACTGACGTGTCACCGCAATGTTCTAGGCGATCAGCACTTGATAAACAATGCCCAAGGGCAAGTGCGACAGCGTTAGTCCATCTAACTACAAAACAGCTTGTCTGCCTTGCTCAACAACACGCGCGGCCTGTGACAACACGGGAGCATTCATGTAGCAACGGATGAGAACGGCCTTACGTGTTCGCACTGGACAAAACAGACGGCAACGCAGTAGCTCTGGCCTTCGTAGATCACAGGCTTCGTAAGAACATTACAATAAAGTTGTTTCCATCCACCGTATGAACACTTCGCCGACGCACTGGGGTTTCATGCATGTGCGTCCGGTCAGTCACACGTGAACTGTGCGAAAGCATTTATTTCATCGTCGACCTTGTCCTTCGCGACAAGCAAAACTCGGCAGCAAGAACACTGTTACCTTTGACAACACCACGCTTGGCATTGCAATCTAGAAATTGCAGTACGTCACGACTTCATACTAAGAAACTTCATGACGCGCACACTCAGATGAAGCTGCGACGCGGTGGACGACCACGCTAGCTCCAACCTTCAGGTTCAACTAGGCATCCAGAAATCACATGAATAAGTGACGACACAGGGTCCCCGGTCCTCCTTGTGGTGGCCTATGCCATGGCCACGATTTTGTCGGAGTTTTCATCACCAACACACATCGCAGGCGGCTACTATCTCGCAGGGTTTACCTTTCACAGCCGCAGCGCCCATGGTGCCCCCTGTATTTAAAATACTTGTATTCTGTATTTAAATAATAAACCTAGGCTAATTGACTCGTTAAACACCTGCTTAGTAAAATTTTTGTAGGTTTATTGCATTACACACAACTAATTTACACATTTACTAGCTTTAGGTAATAATTTTTAAAGTGACGTCACTTCCGTGCGGCGCAGAAGCCACTTTTGTGTGGGTGTAGCTGCTGCGCCGCGCGGAGCAGAAGACGCTGCCTTTTTTTTTCGCTCATGGACGCTTTTTTTTTCAAGTTTTATTTCGACCAACACGTTGGTTAGGTCGTTGCACTTCGAATTTTTTTAATTTGCTCGTCGATTTGCCTTCTTTTTTTCTTCAGGGTACGGGGACCGCGTTCCAACTGTACTGCTTGGGGGTAGAATCGTTTCTGATCACGGCCAAGTTCGGGGTGCGCCTATTATGCGCGGAATTAAAAAAAATCGAATTTTCCGCCACCAAACTAGGGGTGCGCCGATTATGCGAGTAAATACGGTACTTTATTTGCATCGTTCTCGAGTTTTTGGTCACGCATAAGTGAGTTTTCGCTCACAACTAACGATGACGTGATTTCGGCGAAACGAACTCTTTAACGTTGTTGTGTAAACAGGGAAGGGGGGGGGGGCAACTAAAGGGACACTATGCAGCAATGCATCTTCAGTTAGCATGGATAGCATGCTTTTGAGAAACATAACTCTGAAATATATAGCAGAGAGTTTAGCAACTAGTTGGCTGGTCTATGGGGACTGGCACCCCAAAGCAACACAGAGGCTACGACTGATGTCTTACTAACAACTGGAGAAATTAAACTGGCAGTTCCAAGTGCGATTACAACCAATGAGCGAGGCTCCTTAAAAATGGGACACAGACGACTACGCACTGAATCTGACAGCTGCTTTTTCTTGAAGGCCGTTAAGTGGGGCAACGTTTTTAAAGCCAGTTCAGTTTCGCAACTACGCTCGCGAGCCGGCACCCGTGGCTGGTACGTGAACTCTCAGCACTGCTGTTCCATTTTGCTTTACTTGCTCTGTCACGCAGGATTACATATGGCAGCCAATCGTTGCTCTCAATGGTGTGTTGCCAAAGCTGTTCGCGGAGGAGACGCACATGTTGCAGCCAGCTGAGACAAGTGAGGAGTAACCACTTGCAGCGCACGCTTGCACGTTTTTTCGTGCTTGCTTTCTCCGTACTCCGTGTGTAATTTGTGAATGCATGAGGCATGATACAAGCTAGAACTTCAGGACCACTACTTCTTGTGTTGGTCGTCACGTCCAATTCGGAGAGCAAGCGATTCATGAAGGCAGTAGGGGGGGGAGAAGGCCTGTGTCTGGTGCGCTCGGCCATACGATTATAAGAGAGGCTGTAGTGAAAGGCTCCAAATATTTCTACCATCTGGTGTTCAACGTGCACTGACATCGCACAGTACACCAGCCTCTGCCACTTCGCCTCCGCTGGAATGCGACTGCCTGCGGCCAGGATTGAACCCGCGACTTTTGGGTCAGCCGCTGAGCTTCATAGCCACTGATCCACCATGGCATACAGCTTCACTTCTGAAAAATGGCTGGAGATACACGAAGTCGATAGTGATGATGGAGCCAGGCCAGTAGCCACGGGGGAAGAGGAGCCAGGTGCTCGGGCCCTCTTTGAATTCGGATTGAGGTGTGTGTTTCATCGACGAAATGAATAAAAGATAAGTGTCTTTCAAGGCCTTCAAAAAGTGCCCCCACACCCCACCCCTCCCCCCCGCCAAAATTCTTAGCCACGGCCTGGATGGAGCCAAGCTCCATTCACGAAAATGATAAAGAATATAAAGAATGTTTACGAAATTGAAAGGTGCACCCATTCCCCTTGCGCCTTTCATCTTGCAGCTGTGGCCAAAGGATCTTTCTAGGAAGTCACTCTTGAACCACGCATTGGCACCACTCGTTGCCGGAAAGAGCTGATGGCGACGCTTGGCAGCGTATTCTCGTCGTTTCGCCTCGGTGTCTGCCCGCTCACGGTCTCGCAACTGCTTCCCCCGCTTTCGCATCAGGTTCGGCCCGCTGACGCTGGTGTCTCCTAGCTGCTTCACGTGCTTCCCCTCGGCATCAGCCTGCTGTCAACGTCCCGTTGCGCAGCCACTTCCGTTCCTTACACATGGATCAGAGTCGTGGCGTTCCCACCTTGCTGCCAGTTCTCTAGCTTGCAGGTTGGGGTCTGAGTGGCGGCGTTGATGTCTCGCTGCCACTTTCAAAGCTCTCAGCTCCGGATCCTGGCGGCGTAGACGTTGTGCAGCAGCTCCCTCACCTCAAGATCTTGTTGACGTCGTAGTCGAGCCGCGATTGTTCGAGTCTTTGCCTCCGGATCTCGTCAGCGCTGCTGTTGAGCCAAGGCTTCTCACGATTTGAACTCTGGGTCTGCTTCACGGCATGGTCGTTGTGCTGCTGCTTCTCAAGCTCGTAAGTCGAGGTTGTATTTGCGACGTTTCTGCTTTGCTGTTGCGAGGAGCGCCTTGCGTGAGCTCTCTTCCATGGCGTTGTTGGGAGTGCGGAGAACGTGCACCTTTATCAGAGTTAAGAACTTTTTGATACTCAGATTTGGTCGTGGAATCATGCGGGAAAAGCCCAGTGGCAGTGATTGTACAGAAGTGCAGTCCTCGAAGGCACTCGCCCCATGTGTAATTGTATGCGCAATTTTTTGATGATTGATGCTTTCTCAATCAGAGGCTTGTGGGCTATCAAACATTTCCGACATGGCAGTTTGGTATTTTTATCAAGGTGACTTGCCATTTTACACTAGCACATTTGTTGCCTATGTATGATGCATGACCATTGTGGTTGCCTGTAGTAACTGAAGTGTTGCGCTTCCAAGAACTTGGATGGAGGTCCTATTCCCAGCATGGAATCGAGTGGACCTCAAGGTTTGCCCACTGCCAGGCCATCTATCAGTACAAAAAATGAATACTTTAGTGGAACACCAGACAAAAACAATGGATGGTTTCATGTCCTCGAGTGAGTGGCAGCTCAGTAGGAGCAAGCGATCATGATAGTGAACAGTGTCTGCTAAGCTGATGAAGTTAGAATGTAGAGGAAAGAAACAGTTAGGAGAGAGCATTGTAAATGAGACAGAACAAAATGTGCTTTCTTTGTCAGGAACGCACATTGTTACAAGCTGACACTCTAGCGTCGCCAGCGCGAAGTCGGCGACGGGAATGACAGCAGGTTGGTTCGTTCCGTACGCAAGCAGAGACAGTGAAGAGATCAGACACGTGAAAAAACAAAACAACTTTACTCTAGTGATATTGCAGCACACGGGATCTAATACAACACTTCAATACAACGAACAAAATACATCAACACTTGATACAACTAAAAATACACATAAAAACAATCAATCAGCTTACGCGAGAGAACTATTACAAACTACACAAACTAACAACAATAGACTACGGAGGAGAAAGTTCGAAGATATAAACAGGTGAAGGCATACGTGTGATGACCGGCAGCGTTGCGTCCCCCACGATCGGATGCGAGAAGTCGAAGAGAGTTCTGGCACGACTGCGATGTCGGCAGTGTTGCAACGCTGGTGGCTCCGGGAGGCTAGTGCTTGCAGGTGACTTCGAGCAGGTTGAGCTAACTCGAGGCGAAGTCCCGATGTCTACGTTGCAGACGTTAATATCGCGTCACAACTAGACGAACGGCTAAGCTTAGGTGGCCAGCCGATACAGAGCCACACTAAAAACTTCTAGAAGAGATGCTTGTTGATCTGTTTCTACACCATGTTGATCAGCGACTAGTCTGCCTAGCAGGGCAAAATCCTGCGCTTAAATCCCCCTCGTGTCTCCTCGCTCTCTTCCTTGGGGACAAGAGATCTCTCCATGGGTCCAATCATGTGCGTTTAATTGATGGAAACTCTGCCCCAAAAAATATTTTGACCCCACCCCTTTTTGATTGGGAGAGGGCCCTCAACTTGCGAGAGTGACAACCGGTCGGGTTGTTGTCATACGGCTTGGCCACCAGAGCGTTTCCCACGCTTTTCCCCGTAGGAGCGGTAAACCGTTTGGCTCTCGGCCGGTGCGTCTCGTAGTCGAATCCCTGTTCGGGGTATTCCCTGACCGCGGCCTTCTACGACCTTGCGGACGCCGCCGCAGTTACAAAAGGGTCGACTGTCGGCGGCGACGTTCTAAGAAGAGCACCCCATTCTTCACTTCTCGGTTCGCTTTCATGCGCCGCCGTTCTCACGGTTAGTGGGAGAGTACGGCGCCCATTAATTGCCGTGACGCGGTGTCGCCAAAAATGGCCGTCCGTGACACACATACAGCAAGTTGCCCACACTTTCCGGAGAAATTTTTTCCCATCAGTAGCACATGCATGCAAGAATGACTGAGCCCCACCTTGGCTTTCACAGTCTTCTGTAGGCAGTTCTGCAGGGTAGGGCTGTGCACTTGGTTCCAGGAGTCTTCATAGTCGCTACTGTGAACGAGGAAAGTGTCGACCTTTTCAGTGCACATTTCCCAGCCAGCTTTGCAATGAAAATTTCTGAAGTTTAAAAACAAGGCAGTTTTGCAGCTACTGAATAGTCTAAATGTACCACAGAGATTGGCCAGTTTGGCTTCATGGGGGGACAACGAGCCCCTGGTGCATCATTTCTATCCCAATCCTAACAGAAGGGTTTGAAAACACAGTACGGTGAAATCTTGTTGATATGATTTCGCATAGTATATTTTTGGCCTGATACTCCATTTACTCGATTCTAAGAACCCATTTTTTTCCCAAGATCGCGATATTAACAGTGGGAGGAGGGGTGCTTAGATTCGAACAATGACCATACAGCCAACCCCTTTTTGTTACAACATATCAAAAAGGTTGACGTGTGGAATCACATTCTAATTCAAAAACAATAAAAAGAAAACCAAAACGCCAGGCCTGCGCAGAATGCACAGCACTGCCACAGCGAAAGATAGAAGAGTGGCCCTTCAGAGCCTGTTTTTAAGACTCTTTGGGTATCTGCTACAAGCACACTTGCTGGTTACCCACTACACCATAAATATTCACAATTCTTGTGCAGCAGGCTGGCACTCGTTATACCGTCCTTCGTCAATCTTCGGAAATATTGTAATTCCCCCCCCCCCCCCAGTGTGTATGCACCACAGTTAGAGGTGAACAAGATCAAGCTTTTCTAGAGTTGGAGAATTCTACGATCCACTCGTTGCACAACGCGCATTATATGACACCTGGTTATTCCTTTGCGGTTCTAAAATGCTTTATTACTCATATTAGCGCGATTCCTTTCCCGACATCAAGCCTGTCTAAGGCAAGTTTGCAAAGGAGTTCCAAGCACCAGCATGGCTCAATGGTAGAATGTTGAGCTGGCACGCAGGGGACCAGGGTTGGAATCCCATCGTGTCCTTGATGATTCATTTTTTCTTATTTTGTGCGATAGCGTTTGCAAACATTGGCAAAGGCGGACAACAACGGAGCACACAGCTAACCGTGGTGTGATCTCATAACAGCTTTCACTGTATTAGGTTCAGACAGTCAAGACTCCCCTCGTGTAGCAGGCCAGTGGTCCGGCGTCTCAAAAGAAATCCATTCCTCCGCATTGTGCGGTCCTCCCAGCCACGGCTCGCATAGAACACTGCTCCGACAATCTCCATCCTCCTCGCGATGTCCATCAGCTTAATCTGGATGGCATCGGTAGCAACAGCGAAGCCCCCGTTTCTTTCGCTACGAGTAAACTCGCAGACTTCCTCTTCGAGTTCGGAGTGTTGGCCCTTGCGCGGTTCCGTGAATTTCCTGGTGTCACGGCACCTTTACGAACGTGGTTCCGCTGCATCCTCCATCTAACACCTGTCCACTTTCCTGTCAGTCCACCTGTCAGTCCACACTGAATCTAGCAGCAGCACTATGATTTATACTGTCCTCGACGAACACGATCACAGCTCGCTTAAACTTCAACTTGTAGGAACTCCTATTGGCACTCACTCTGACCAATGTCAGGGCTATCAAACACCTGACTAATAACACACTGTCGTCAAATAGGAAAGAGATGCAGTGCCCAGAGGCCCTTTGCCCCAGATTCTCGCGTAACTCATCAATGGATCGTCATCCGTACGTCTGTCACGGTACTACCTCCCTCCCAAGGTTTGGTGAGAGGGAAGATTATTGCACACGCCACCCGCCACCGCGAAACCAATGCAACCTGTTCAGACTTCCGGATTAGCTTAGATTATGCACCAAATATTATGCCACCATCTTTTGTCTGAACCTAGCAACATACCACATGACAGCTTGAATATATTTTAACAAAGTGCACGACTACGGGGACATAACAGAAAAAGAGACACACCGCAGCTGACTCGCAACTGAATTTTACATTAGAAAAAACATGAAAAAAAGAACACTGCGACCTTCATAACCATGTGACCACACTAAGGCAAGCAAAGGCAGATAAGCTGACGTTTTGTGCAATGAAAGAACCTTAGTAGTAGTAGTAGTACAAAACTTTATTATATACATAATCCAAACAGGCTTGAACTCCATTGCCCCGAAGAATATACGGGGTGGAGAGCGAAGTCTGTCCGGCAGGGTGGTGCCCCTATTCCAGGGCCCCACTGGCGCGAGCCATCCGTTCAGCTCTTTGGATCAGTCGCAGCTGATCCAATAGGGCTGGGCTAGACAGCAGCGCCTCCCATTCCTCCCACGTGCCAGTGGTGTCGTGCTCTTCATCGTGCTCTGCACACTCCCACGTGATGTGAAAAAGTGTTGGGGTGGCTCCACACCACGGGCACATATCTCTGTACGCCGTGGGGTAGATAAGGTGAAGAGTGTGCAGATTTATGTAAGTGTTCGTCTGTATTTTTCTTAGCGCTGTTGCCTCCGCAGCGCTGAGCTTGCTGTGAGGACGTGGATACAGCTGCCTATTTTCTCTATAGTACTGTAAAATTGTTGCGAAGCAAGGGTCTACGGGTGTAGGGTCATCACTTGCATTGGCTTGAGTGGCTCGGTGATTTGTGAAGCCTCGAGCCGCCTCATCCGCGCGCACGTTCCCTGTCACGCCCTCGTGCCCCGGTGCCCAAGTCACAGCCTGTACGTATTTCACTGTGGGGTCCCATCCTGTCCCAATCAATATACGGAGCGCTTGTGCTCCAATTTTGCCCTTTAGATAGTTTCTGCAAGCTTTTTGCGAATCTGAAATGATTGTTAATGGAACGTTTCGCGTCCATCCCTCTTTTATTGCGAGTGCTATGGCAACTTCTTCTGCTTGTGTTGTCGACGCCTGATCTATTGAAGCGCAGGCTGTAATTTTCCCTCTATGGTCGGTGGCTACACACACATATCTCTTTGCATTGGTCTGATAAGACGCGGCGTCAGTGAATCTGGCCGTGTTCAAAAATCTTGTCTTTTTGTCTATGTAGTCAGCCCTTGCCTTTCTTCTTCCAGCATGCAGAGTATAGATCCATGTTGCTTGGTATTGGCAATACGGTGTACCATTTTCTGAATTCACTTGGTACTTCTTTAGTTTCTTGGTGTGTTTGTAATAAAGTATCGCGCCCTAGTTTTGTTAGGACTGCTCTGCCCGTTGGGGTCTGGAGAAGGCGATTTTCTTGCGCTAGTAACTGGGCCTCGGATAATTCTTCAATTGTGTTATGAAGAACAAGCGCCAGCAGCTTGTCGTCTGAAGTATTCCGCGGTAATCTCAGGGCTGTCTTGTAGGCCATTCTAATTATTTGGTTAGCTTTTTCCTTCTCTTGTTATCTTCGAGGTACCGACCAACCCTGTTGAGGACGACGTGCACATCCCGCACCACATGATTGGCTTCCGACCAGGGTTATCCACTCAAGACGCCATGTTACTCCTAAAGCATCAAATTCTAGATGGCGGAAACACTCGGGACACTCGTGCAATACTCGGTCTCGATTTAGAAAAGGCCTTCGATACCATAACGCACTCGTCAATCTTGAAAGCGATCGCAGCCCTCGGCCTAGGTCATCGATTTTACTACTTTATCCGCTCTTTTCTCACTCGGCGCAGAGCCGTCCTCCGCGTAGGAGACCTAGTGTCGGAAGAAGTGGAGCTCGGACAGCGGGGCACTCCTCAGGGATTTGTCCTCTCACCCACGCTCTTCAACCTGGTGATGATCGGGCTTTCCGAACGACTTTCAAAAATAGACGGGCTAAATCACACTATCTATGCGGATGATGTAACCATATGGTGCTCCACAGGGTCGGATGGCTTCATTGAGTCCGCCCTGCAAGAGGCTATCGACACCACCGAGTCTTACCTCGACCACACCGGTCTCAGGTGCTCACCTGCGAAGTCGGAGCTGTTGATATATTTGCCCAAACGCCGGGGTGCCAAGCCCAAAGGGTGGAAACCTCCGGCGGAACGCAATATCACCCTCCACACCAGAGATGGTCGTACTATACCCAGGGTAGACACCATCAAGGTCCTCGGCATGATCATCGAGTCCCGCGGAACCAACACCCAAACAGTACACAAGCTCAGGACTAAGACCGAGAATGCCATACGACTCGTACGTAGAGTAGCCAACAGGCACCATGGCTTCAAAGAAGACAACCTGCTGCGTCTCGTACACGCGTTTGTTTTGTGCCATTTTACGTACGTTGCCGCTATACACAAGTGGCTACGTGCTGAGCGCGATCAACTCAATGCGCTTATTCGCAAGGTGGTCAAACGAGCCCTTGGCCTCCCTATCACCACTCCAACGTACAAACTCCTCGAGCTTGGCGTACATAACACGCTAGAAGAGATCGCCGAAGCTCAGGAACGTGTGCAATTGACCCGACTCACTACAACCAAGGCGGGCCGCCATATTCTGTGCGAGCTCGGCTTCTTCTCCTCGAGGGCCAGGGACCCCCCAGAGTTGACTCTAATTCCCCGTGAAATCCGCGACCTTATTACGATCGCTCCCATACCACGAAATGTACACCCCGAATACAACAGAGGCAGGCGCCTTGCGCGGGCGACCGCCATTCTCAAGCGCATAGACATGGAAGCGGACAACGTCTCGTTCGTGGACGCCGCTGCCTATCGCAACAACCAAGCCTTCGCCGCGGTCGCGGTATCATCCGCGCAGCAGACTCTTACCTCAGCCACAATCCTCACCCGAAACCCCGAAGTAGCGGAGCAAGTAGCTATAGCTATAGCTATGCTCGACAGCAAACGGGAATTCATCTACAGCGACTCCAGGCCGGCCATCAAAGCCTTCGAACGCGGAGTCATCTCCGACCAGGCGTTACGTATCCTGCGCAAAGCGGACCCGAGTGCCCTGAAGCACCACACTGTCATCTGGTTCCCCGCCCATCTCGGCCAGGTGCTGGGTGCCCTACCCAACCTCAACGAGATCGCCCATGATGCAGCGCGCGCACTTACCGACCGCACTGCCACAGGGCAACCTCATCTTGCTGGGTTGGATACCAATCGGGATGCACCAATTACGTACAATGAAATTACAAAGCACTTTTACTTGGAACGCCGCATTTTTCCACCCCCACATCCGAAACTTGACCGACCGCAGGCATTAACCCTACGCCTATTACAGACACACACGTACCCAAACCTTGCCACGCTTCACGTTTATTATCCCGATGCATACCCCAGCGACACATGCCCATCATGTGGACACACAGCGACACTCGAACATATGCTCTGGGAGTGTAGAATAACTCCTCCCGACTCTACCTCAAGCAAGTGGGAGAGGTCCCTCAGGAGCTCACTTCTCGCCGACCAGCGATGGGCCGTCCAGCAGGCCCACGAAGCGGCCGCCAGGTACTCCCTGTTGGTCCCTACGTGGGAGACGCCCGCTACGCGCTAAGCGCGTCCTGCAGGACCGAAATAAAGTTTTTCCATTCCATTCCATTCCTTCTCTTGCCTGTTCATAATTTGATATGGAAGCGAGTATGTAATGCGACTGATGACGAGGCTTTTGACCAATTTTAGGGTATCTTGTTCTCTCATGCCTTTATGGTTGTTCGTTATTCGCGAGATCATGCGCGAGATCTGCTGTACTGATGTTTTGAGTTGATTTAGTGTGTGCAGACTTCTCTGATTAGCTTGAAACCACATTCCTAGTATGCGTACGGTATCTTTCTCCGGAATGACATTTCCGTCGAGCTTGACTTCCAGCTTTAGATTCGGGTCGATCCTCCGTGCTTTTCTCTTCGTGAAGCGAATGAGCTCTGACTTTTCGGCTGAGCACTGAAGACCCCGTATCCTTGCGTACTCTTCTATGGTGTTTATTTATTTTATTTATTTATAATACCCTCAGGGCCAAATGGCATTACAGAGGGGAGTGGATTACATTGAATAACACATGGTACATGGTGGGGAGGGAAAAAACAGCGTTAGTACGAATATAAGCAAAAGTCAGCGTACAAACAAAAATACATTAAATAGGTCCTGCGTATACAATGTTAGCTACGGTATCACAAAAAAGATGGTTGTCATTAATAGCAACAATTTCAGTAGGAAGGTGGTTCCACTCGCGAGAAGAACGAGGCAGGAACGACTGCGCAGCTGTGTTAGTACAACAGGTGATGATTCCAACCTTGTGACGGTGATCGACACGGTTGGAAAAATACTGGGGTTGCAAAATAAGTTCGTCGCGCAAGATGGGGTGGTGATACAATTTATGAAAAGTTGATAGGCGAGAAACTTTTCTTCGAAGTGACAGAGTAGGCAGGGACAGATTATTTTTTATTGCAGATATACTGGCAGTGCGATTGTAGTTCGATAATATGAAGCGTGTGGAATTATTCTGAACTAGCTCAAGCGATGTAATTAAATTAATGTGGCTGAGATCCCCAATCGAAGAAGCATATTCTAGTTCAGTGTTAGCTGCCTGTTGTAACCTATCTTCTTTCTCTGCTAGGCTGCCTGTGGTTGTCCATACCGTAATATCGTCTGCATATATCGCATGTTGTAGACCGGCAATATCTTTGAGTTTTCCTGCAAGGCCTGTCATGGCGACATTAAAAACTGTCGGTGAAATGACCGCTCCTTGGGGTGTTCCTTTGTTTGGAGGTGTAATGATGTCGGATTCGTAATCTCCCAGCTTGATTGCTGCAGTCCTGTTACTAAGAAAACTTTTGACGTAGTCGAACATCGTTCTCCACAGTTAGCTTCCTCCAGACCTTCTAGTATTGCTTTGTGACTGATGTTATCAAAGGCTCCCTTCATGTCAACTGCCATAACGACGTTTTCCCCAACCTTAGAGATGTCCATTAATACTTGTTCTTTTAAAAGTAGTAGAACATCTTGCGTAGAAAGGTGTGAGCGAAAGCCAAACATAGTTTCGGGCATGAGGTTGTTCTTCTCGAGATGGTTGAGGAGCCTGGTGTTCACCAGTTTTTCAAAGATTTTTCCTAAGCAGGACGTGAGCGAGATAGGTCTCATGTTCTCAATGGCAAGTTTTTTTCCTGGTTTAGGCACCATGACCACAATCGCATGTTTCCATTCTGGTGGGACAGTTCCAGCCAGCCAATGTTTGTTTATGTATTTAGTGAGAGCTTCAATAGCTTCGTCATTTATGTTCCTGATCATACCATTGGTGATTTTATCTGCACCCGCGGCTGTGTTCTTCTTGTTACTAAATATGGCTGCTCTTATCTCAGCGTCCGTAAAGGGCTTGTCTAAATCAGGTTGCGGTGATCCTTTATACCTTCCTTGATATGAAGGCGTCACTCCGTCTTCCCCAAAGCATTTTTATGCATGGCTTGAATGAGGTCCTCTTTTGTACCTGGGTATAAGCACAGCAATCGTTCAACGGCTTTACTGTTTTCATTATTTTTCTTCGTAGGGTCTATCATGGTTTTCAGTATGTTCCATGTTTTGGCCGTACTCAGCGTTCCATTGAGTGAATCACAGAAATTGGCCCAATTAGTTGCAGCTAGTTGAATGGCGCAATCCTCTGCGCGCTGGGTGATATCTTTGATTTTTTTTTCTTTCAATTCACGGTTACGTTTATGTCGTTTCCATCTTTTCGTAAGGCTTCTTCTTGCTTCCCAAAGATGTAGTAGGTGTGAGTCGACCTCAGGGGCATTGCTTGATTGCGTTATTTCTTTCCTGTACCTTTCTTTTTGACGCCTTATTTCGTTACACCAATCACTCAAGTTTGTTATATCTGAGGCAGTCAACCTTTGTTCCAGTGATTTTCTGAACGCATGCCAATTAGTTATCTTGGAAACGCCAATCTTTTTACGTATCTGATCTGTGTGTATAGTGGTGCATAATATGTAATGATCACTGCCTAGATTTTCTAGAGTGTTGTGCCATTCCACCTCTTGACAATTTTTGCACATAGATCCGGTGTCGTGTCTCTGGAGTTACTGTTTTCTAGTCTTGTTGGCATTGCTGGATCCGTCAGGAGTGTCATACCTATAATTTCCATTTGGTGGGCTATGTTTCTGCCCTTGGCATCCTGAGTGAGGTATCCCCAGCTTGGATCTTTTGCATTGAAGTCCCCCACCACTATGAGCGTGTTCTGCTTCGTTAGTTTTGCTGAATCTTCAAATAGTTTGTCGAAAGTTGCCTTTCTTTGTCGAGGTGGGCTATAAATGTTCAGGATGAAAATGCTTCTCTTTTTCTTCTTTTTATATAGGATTTCCGTAATGATATGTGGGATTTTGATTCCTTCTATTGGTTTATGCTGTATTGCGGTTATGGATTTGTGGACTAATGTCGCCACTCTCCATTCGTTGTTATACGCCAATGAAGACACACATACGCCAATAAAGACAGTCATTGTGGCTTATGCATCCCAAAGTGATAAAGATGCGGAATTGGTATTTTCTTTCCTACCATAGGCTGGTCTGTTTTCCTTCACCTTCCGAATTTCGTGCCTTATTTCTCGCTGAACCTTTATTGATAATTCTAGCGATTTGCAAATTAACAGCATCAAGAAGTTCTGCAGTAATTTTGACGGATTCTTTATCGGTGTGTTCCTCTCTCTCAGCTACTGAGGACTAACATGCTCTGAGGGCCTCGAAATCAATACTTCCTCACGCACATGGACATCTGATGGATTTTGCCTTGGGGGAAGGGGATGCGAACCCGTGTTGCTTTGCGGTTGGCGGAGGGTGAGCACTGCTGTAGCCTGAATGAGGTCAAGTGGTGGTGAAGCTTGAGGGACGCTATAGTAATGCCCCTTCTGTACACCTCTGCCAAGGCCTATGTCCACGTAAAATTTGATTATTTAGGTTTGACTTCCAGGACATAAGCGCCAATTTCTAATGAAATGGCGGATGCTCAAGCAAAGATATCTTTAGTGGCCTGGTTGCTCATATATTGTCGGCATCTCATTTCATAATAGGTGCTATATTAAGAAAAAATGATGTCATAAGAATGTTCTGCTCCAATACTAGCGGCATTAATGGCCACAATAAATTTAAGCATTTCAGACACCATTTGAACACTAAAATACTTCAAACAAGAGAACTTGAAGTTGCAATCACTAGACTACGCTGTAATGCTCCATGTCTAAAGTTTCGTTTACAAACAGCTGGTCTGGCATCTTCCCTATTGTTCTCTTCGTGGAGTACCCAGTGAAACAGAATATTATCTCATTTTCTGCAACAAATATTATACTTTGCACAAAAACACTTTAGCTGCTGTCCGTTGACTTTTTAGACTAGATCTAATTGTGCTTTTGTTCTGAGCTTTTTCCCTTGACCACAATGACGGGAATGTTGCCAATGCCATCAAAGGTTCACAGTTTGAGATCGTGCGGCCAACTGTTGTCACTATTTTCTGAATTGTCTTTTTTTATTTCCTAATAATTCTTTCGCTAAATGGGTCTTGACAGCCCGTTTTCGATCATAGTATGTGTTGTGTGTGTTGGTCCTTGTACGTTCACCGTCAAGCCTGTGAAATTCTAGCTCATTTAGTCGTTCCCCTAATTTATAACCGCTAATTGTTATAACTAGCAAGCGGCCTCAGAGCCAGGCAACACTGGCGCACTCGTTAGGCGTGACGTTAAGAGCCGCTTGCTGGGCGAGCTGCTGCACGATCTGCATTCCTGAGGGCGAACGTGTTCTGTGGTCAGCTGCACTTGCAACCGATCTTTTTCTGCGTCTCTCATCTTGTCACTGGAGCTAAATGACTTGCAGCGGTTGAAACAATGTCACCGCGTCGCCCATGGTACGCCATGTGTAGCGTTGCCAATGGTACGCTGGTATTTGCAGCACACAATTTTTGTCAATCTGTCTTAGGTTAAAAAGCGTCCTGTGAGTGCGCAACGCGTACGCCGTTTGCCACTGCGGATAAATATCCATTGTAAATCCTGGCAGGCCGTGTCAAAGTTAAGCACGACACTTGCTTTTTTTTTACCGAAACCGAATGCAATGAGAAGTATCAATTCAAGCAAAAATTTGGCCAGAATGTATATCGCGAGTAACCCTGGTGACGCACTGACATGCTGTTCCGTTCGGCTAATATACCGCAGCAACCATCGATAGAAAAACGACGGTCTTGACGTGCAGAATCCTTGACTACCTATTTATTAATGTCCAGCTCCGAAAAGCATGCATGCAAGCATGATAGCAAACAAAAATCTACACGCTTCACCAGTTTCCTTGCGCAAGAAGCATTTGCTCGCGAATGTAGCGTCGACAGACACCCGTATGCCAAGCTCACTTGTCCACCTGGCACGCTTGAAATCAAGATACTTATTATTGCGGAAGGCCGCCCACAACGTCCGCCACAAGGCGACATCGTTGGCATTTGGGTTCAGCCCGTCTTCGACGCTTGAGCACGGTGGCGATGGGGTCCAAGTCAAGCGTACCAGACGTCGACACCGCTTCTGCTGCTCGATGAACCACTGGCCAAATTTTGAGGTGATTATGGGGCCGACGACATGGTGATGTTGCACTTGCAACACTTGCGACACACTAAAACGTGCAAACCACACAGCAAGCAACATGCGCAACACAGTGAACACACTAGCCGCGTGCGAAAGGTGCGGTTTGGCAAGACAATGTTGCCAAGGAAAGTATAAGAGAAGCTATCAGACCGAATGGTAATGTAAACGTGAAATAGAAAAGTGGGTGAAAAGATAACTTGCAATGGGCAGGAACCAAACCTGCAACCTTCGAATAATGCATTCGATACTCTACCGCTGAGCTACCACGGCGGCTACCGCCCCCAGCCACTTTATTTGGGTAAATGTGTGAATTTAAACATGGGAGTGTCAGTCAGCACCACGAGTAGCCATGGTGGCGAGAGTAGCACACTCTTTATGATACCAGATAGCACCCGCTGCTATACTGGTTTACTGCCGTTCCTGCAGTAGCCGGACACGTAAGCTTCGGAGCCTGGCTTGCCCGTGCTCAACCTACTGGGGTGTTCTTGGCTGAGGATTTAGTGGTTTTAACTTTCTGTCTTAGAGTGCGATTTTATAGTTTATCTGTTTCTGAGTCTAACCGTATTTCTAGCGCTCATGTCGACTACTTTTCCTGGCCAGGCGCGATCCGCCTGGTCAGCGTCCCTGCCGTCTAATGAATTACCGCTAGACTCCTTTTTCCGCAGTGGTATCGACAGCATTCCCGTGGCACTGGTACCTACAAATGGAGGCTTCATCAGACAAACAAACCCTCAAGCGGTTCAAAAAGAACTTAAGACAACTTCAAATCATTTCCAGACCATCACAGATGTGCGCCCATTTGGGCGAGGAGGTATCGTGTGTAGGTCGCCGGATCAGACCTGCGTGCAGGATCTTCTTAAATGCACCTTCTTTGCTGCTACCCCGGGGAGTGCTTTTATTCCACCTCACCTTGCATGTACCAAAGGCCTTGTACGGGGAGTCGACTCCAAGCTGAGTCCAGCTGAGACCCTAGACAGGCTCTCTGGAGCAGGCGTAATTTCAATTGACTGGTGTAATCGCCTAGTCGACAACGAGAGGGTACCAACCGAATCTGTCATCGCGACATTTGTGGGCACAAAATGCCCGTCAGAAATAAAATTATGGCCACTGATCTTCCGAGTAGAACCCCTCGCTTCTCGTCCGATTCAATGCAAGAACTGCCGGAGATTCGGTCACAGTGCGGGAGGATGTAAATCTAACGTTCGTTGTAGCACCTGCAGAGAGAGCCATCCTTCAAGCAAGTGTACTGCAACAGCGGAAAAGTGTTGTCTTAGTGGGGGCAGTCACTGCGCCGACAACTCTGACTGTTCCGCTCGTTCGCGGGAGGTTCAAATCCTTAAAGTTATTGACCGCCACCGCTGTTCTCGAAGGGAAGCCGTTGACATAGTTAGAGACAGGGCTTTTGAATACTCTGGTATTACAAGGCGCTGCACTTCCAGTATGGACTCCAACCTATCGCAGGCTATTGAAACTGCTGTGTTTTAAGCAGTGAGTAAGGCAATCGATAAACTCATATCTAACCTTTCCAACTGTTTGGTGCAAATTCTTTCAAGTCAGATTGGACAAACAGTGAAGACTAGTACAGAACCAGCAGTATTAGACATTACCAGTGATGCCACATAGCTACTCAATGTAGTGTTGGACGAACTTTCTGTATCTGCAGGCAAGGCTAAGCACTCAGGAACACATGTGCACTTGGACCGACATTCGCCTCAGCCGAGCACAAGTACTGCTACAGATATGGAACTCGATATACGAACTAATAAACGTACCAGATCCCCTATCTTCACCAATCTCAAGTCCAAATCTAAACGGAATGAATCAGCTATTTCGCGTGAAGATGCTAACAAGGGCGCGACATGCGCCTCTGTGGTGCGCTCAACACCATAGGTCAGTTGAGGGTACTACAGTGGAACTGCCGTTCTATATTCTCAGCCTTAACCGACTTACATTACTTTTGCAATAATTTTAATCTTGATATTATAATTCTGCAAGAAACTTGGCTCACACCAGATAAAAATTTTCATCTTGCAGGTTTTCGCTCTTTTCGATTTGATCACCCATCACGTGGTGGTGGTTTAATGATCCTTGTATCAAGTAAATTATGCCATAGGGCGAAAATTTCTTTCAGAATGTTAGACTTGGATTGTGAAATATTAGCATTAGACTTTTGTCTCCCGGATACCATCCTTTTTCAATTGTAAATTGTTACTTCCCCTCCGGTGTGCAAAGTACGCGTTATCTTGATAGCGTTTTGGTAGCATGTAGAAAGGAAGTTGTACTCACAGGAGACTTTAATTCACATCATTTGTCTTGGGGTATAAGGACAGATTCTTGTGGTAGGCGACTGTGGGAATGGACTATTGATCACAACCTCTCCTGTCTGAATAAAGGTCATGTAACATTTGTCCGAGGTCAAACTAGCTCAGTATTAGATTTAACGTTTTGCTCCAATGCAATCAAGGTTTTCTCATGGGCTGTTCTAGATTCGGCAACTAACAGCGACCATCTTCCTGTAGTTTGTGACATTACTTGTCCAACAATAACTTTAGATCAGCCAAAACGCACATACATCAACCATAGCAAATTTCAAACCTGCCTTCGTTCTGCCATTTCCAAGCTTGGAAATGCCAGTACTAAGGAGATTGCATCTACGATTGGTTCAATGCTGGAGGGATCTAGAAAAAATTCCGAATTTTCTATTCCATCCAATAAACGATCCTCCTCTCGTTGGTGGAATGATGAGTGTACGCGCGATTATAGAAGACGGAAAGCCGCTTGGAAAAAACTTCTTAATCAGAGCCCAACAAACTGGAAGGACTATCAATTCCTTGCTGGCGTACTTAAGCGTACAGTGAACCACGCGAAAGAAGAATACGACAGTAGACATTTTGATTATCTTTTTAAATCTAAAAATAAGCGTGCTTTGTTCGCTTATCTTCGGACAAGAAAAGTACTGCCAGCACCTTTAACGTTGCAGTCATGTGTCTTGACGCCGGAAGAAATGACCACCTCTCTGGAAGACATAGCGCAAGGTTTAGAACGCCGCTTCACTGCTAATTTTTTGGCTATTCAGTTCGTTCTGGTAAACTTGCATGAATTTCCAGAAGTTTCTTTAAATGAATTGAGTCAGACAGTATTATGCTTACCGAGGACGGCTCCCGGACCAGATGGGATTACGAACTCTATGTTGAAATGTTTACTCCAGGAATCGCCTAATATTTTGCTAGAACTAGTGAATTATTCGTTAGAGAATGCATGGATACCTCCAGAATGGAAACTTTCCAAAATTGTATTGTTGCTAAAAAATGAAGTGATGCATACACGTTACATAACATAAGGCCGATCGCACTGACATCAACCTAATGAAATTGGTTGAGAGAATCATCAATATACAAATTAATGAAATTATTGCCATGAGGTCAATTCTAAGTCCTTGTCAAATTGGGTTCATGGCTGGTTGTTCGATTTGGGATGCCCACGTTGATTTAGAGAGTCGGCTTCAATTAGCTCGGCTGCATAAAAAATATGCAACCTTAGTTACCTTAGACATCGCTAAAGCATATGATACTGTGGAGCACTCTATTTTGATAGATCGATTAGAATACTTTGATTTGCCATCATACATAGTAGCGTGGGTTCACAATTTTCTTGCAGACAGAAAATTTTATTGTTTTAAAGATGGGTTTTCATCATCTACTCATACCCAAACGAGAGGAGTACCGCAAGGCTCGGTGCTTTCCCCGGTGCTATTTAATTTACTAATGAGCACCATTCCACGTAAACAGGATATAACAACTTATGTTTATGCAGACGATATCACATTTTTTGCAATGGCAGATAACATTCAGACCTGATATGAACGGCTGCAGACTTACCTTAATATATTGGAGAGCTGGCTCGATGGCAACAGCTTTTTACTTAATCCGAGTAAATGTGCCCTTCTTGTTTTCCCACTGCAATACCCTGTGAACCACCTTGTCTTACCACCTTGAGGACATACCACAGCTGGAATCTGTTAAATACTTTGGAGTAATTTATCACACGTCGCTTAACTGGCGACCTCATATCGAATATATCGCCGGAAAAGGAGTGCGGGCCATTGGCATATTACGTAGGCTAAGCAACTACCGCATAGGTATGAGAAGATACACATTGGTAATGATATATGGCATGTACGTTCGTCCAATTTTGGAATTTGGATGTGTACTTTTCTCTGGAGTTCCAGCTTACAATTTGCGGCCTCTAATTCTTCTGGTAAAAGAAGCTTTACGCTTATGCATTGGCCTTCCCAAAACAGTTGCCAACAATGTGTTGTATCTCGAATCGAAGGTCCCTCCACTTTCTTGTAGAATTCGCCTTCTGACTGTTCAGACATTCTTAAGAATTTATGAATCACCATTACGACATTCAGAAACAGCCTTTATTTCCACCCCGGAATCATTTTTTTCTGCTAGATGGCCGCGATTTCACACGCCACAAGTTATATTTGTGCAAGATTTACTGGTGCCTCTAAACGTACGTATAAACGACATCATGCCAAGTCATGATAATTTAGCCCCGGTGGAAATTCAATTCGACGACATTTTTCCTAATAATGCCAAATTACTTCCCCATAATATTTTGGATGGTTTACTACAAGATCATCATCATCATCATCATCATCATCAGCCTGTCTACGTCCACTGCAGGACAAAGGCCTCTCCCATGTTCCGCCAGTTAACCCGGTCCTGTGCTTGCTGTTGCCAATTTATACCCGCAAACTTCTTAATCTCATCTGCCCACCTAATCTTCTGTCTCCCCCTACCCCGCTTCCCTTCTCTGGGAATCCAGTTGGTGACCCTTAATGACCAGCGGTTATCCTGTCTACGTGCTACATGCCCGGCCCATGTCCATTTCCTCTTCTTTATTGCAGCTATGATATCCTTAACTCCCGTTTGTCCCCTAATCCACTCTGCTCTCTTCTTGTCTCTTAAGGTTACACCTACCATTTTTCTTTCCATTGCTCGCTGCGTCGTCCTCAATTTAAGTTGAACCCTCTTTGTGAGTCTCCAGGTTTCTGCTCCGTAGCTAAGTACCGGCAAGATACAGCTGTTATATACCTTCCTCTTGAGGGACAGTGGCAATCTACTTGTCATAATTTGAGAGTGCCTGCCGAATGTGCTCCACCCCATTCTTATTCTTCTAGTTACTTCAATCTCGTGGTTAGGCTCTGCGGTTATTATCTGCCCTAAGTAGACATAGTCTTTTACAACTTCAAGTGCACTATTACCTATCGCAAAGCGCTGCTCCTTTCCGAGGTTGTTGTACATTACTTTCGTTTTCTGCAGATTAATTTTAAGATCCACCTTTCTGCTCTCCTTGTCTAACTCCGTAATCATGAGTTGCAATTCGTCCCCTGAGTTACTCAGCAATGCAATGTCATCGGCGAAGCGCAGGTTACTGAGGTACTCTCCATTAACTCTTACCCCTAACTGTTCCCATTCTAGGCTTCTGAAAACGTCCTGTAAGCACGCAGTGAATAGCATTGGGGAGATTGTGTCCCCCTGCCTTACACCCTTCTTTATTGGTATTCTGTTGCCTTGTTTATGCAGCACTATGGTAGCAGTTGATCCCCTGTAGATTTCTTCCAGAATGTTTATATATATTTCATCTATGCCCTGATTCCGCAGTGTCTGCATGACGGCTGATATTTCTACTGAATCAAACGCCTTCTCGTAATCTATGAAGGCTATGTATAGTGGTTGGTTATACTCTGAGCATTTCTCTATTACCTGATTGATAGTATGAATGTGGTCAATTGTTGAGTAGCCTGTTCTAAATCCTGCTTGTTCCTTTGGTTGATTGAATTCTAATGTTTTCTTTACTCTGCTAGCAATTACCTTTGTAAATAGCTTGTATATTACAGAGAGCAAGCTGATCGACCTGTAATTCTTCAAGTCCTTGTCATCTCCTTTCTTATGTATTAAAACGATGTTAGCGTTCTTCCAAGACTCTGGTACTTTTCCCGTCAGGAGACACCTCGTAAATAGAGTGGCTAGTTTTTCTAACACAATCTGTCCTCCATCTTTCAGCAGATCTGATGTTACTTGATCCTCACCAGCAGCTTTGCCTCTGTGCATGCTCTCCAAAGCTTTTCTGACTTTTTCTATCATTACCGGTGGGGTGTCGTCTGGGTTACTGCTAGTTCTTATAGTATTAAGGTCGTGGTTGTCTCGGCTACTGTACAGATCTCTGTAAAACTCCTCCGCTATTTTAACTATCCTATCCATATTGGTAGTTAATTTACCTTCTTTGTCCCTTAGTGCATACATCCGCCTTTTGCCTATCCCAAGTTTCCTCTTCACTGCTTTGACGCTTCCTCCGTTTTTCAGAGCGTGCTCAATTCTCTCCATGTTATACCTTCTTACATCGCATACTTTACGTCTATTAATCAGCTTCGAAAGCTCTGCCAGTTCTATTTTGTCTGTTGTACTTGACACTTTCATGATTTGACGCTTCTTAATTAGGTTCTTCGTTTCCTGGGAAAGCTTGCCGGTGTCCTGTCTAGCTACCCTGCCTCCAACTTCCACTGCACACTCCGTGATGATACTCGTCAGATTATCATTCATTGTATCTACGCTAAGGTTGGTTTCCTCGCTAAGAGCAGAGTACCTGTTCTGCAGTGACACTCTGAATTCCTGTACTTTCCCTCTCAGTGCTAGCTCATTGATTTGCTTCTTGCGTATCAGTTTCTGTCGTTCCTTCTTCAAGTCTAGGCGGATTAGAGCCCGTACCATTCTATGGTCACTGCATCTTACCTTGCCAACCACTTCCACATCCTGCACGACTCCTGGGTGTGCAGTCATTATAAAGTCTATTTCGTTCTTATTTACGCCATTAGGGCTCCTCCATGTCCACTTGCGGTTTTCTCGTTTTCGGTAGAAGGTATTCAAAATACGCAGATTATTGCGTTCTGCGAATTCTACTAGTAGCTCTCCTCTGGCGTTTCTAGTGCCGATTCCATAATCTCCTACTGCCTGGTCTCCAGCCTGCTTCTTCCCTACCTTTGCATTAAAGTCGCCCATTACTATAGTATACTGTGTTTTCACCTTACTCGTTGCCGATTCCACGTCTTCATAGAAGCTTTCAACTGAAGCGTCATCATGGCTGGATGTAGGCGCGTAAGCCTGTACTACCTTCATTTTGTATCTTTTATTCAGTTTAATTACAATGCCTACCACCCTTTCATTAATGCTATAGTAATCCTCTACGTTGCCAGCTACGTTTCTGTGAATTAGGAACCCTACTCCCAGTTCTCTTCTGTCTGCCAAGCCCCGGTAGCAAATGACGTGCCCATTCTGTAGCACAGTATAGGCCTCATCTGTCCTCCTAACCTCACTCAGCCCTATTATATCCCATTTAATGCCTTCTAGCTCCTCGAATTATACAGCTAGACTTCCCTCACTAGATAATGTTCTAACGTTAAACGTTGCTAAGTTCAAGTTCCAATGGTGGCCTGTCCGTATCCAGAGATTCCTAGCACCCTCTGCTGCTTTGCCGATCTGACCGCCGCCATGGTCAGTTGCTCCGCAGCTGGTGGGGACTGAGGGCTGTGAGTTAATTGACGAATGCCTACGGGAGGGGGTGGCCAGATACTGCACCAGGGTGGCCAATCCTTCTCTGGTGAGATCATCGGTGCGTACCGGCTTTAAGCCGGTACGATCAGACAGTAGTGGGAATGCTCCATGCATGTCTTCCTTATTGTTGTTCAGCAGCGTTGGCGGCCACCCACCACGGAGCCCAACAAGGGGACGCTACAAGGTTACAAATGCTGAAACCTGCAGACGCCAGCCGTACAACGCCACTATAACCCAATGCGCCTAGACCAAGGTAGGCTATTTGCACAGGGTTAACCCTGGCCGCCAGGAAGTTTGGAAGTAAACGGAAGAGAGTAGAAGACAGGACAGATAAATAGTAAGAGATAAAGACGAAGATGTAGGGAGAGAGAGATAGGAAAAGGCGACTGCCGATTCCCCTGGGTGGGTCAGCTCAGGGGTGCCGTCTACGTGAAGCCGGGGCCAAAGGGGTGTGTTGCCTCTGCCGGGGGGCCTTAACGGTCCAATCACCCAGCGTCGGCTCAACCCCCAGGATCCCCTTTTCCTCGGACACGGCAAAGCCACGCACGGCTAGGCGTGGGAGGGAGTCGATACTCCACCGTTAGCTCGGGTTCGTGGTGTCGCTACACACCAAACGCCTACTTGCGCAGGCGCCCCTGCGACTACAAGATCACCTGCGCCGTATTACAACGAACGTTACTATTGCAACAGATGCATCGCAATACAACGAAAAGTCAGGGGTTGGTATTTTCAGCCCGATTTTAAATTGGATTTATTCCCTTCGACTACCCGATTTCATACCCGTTTTTGTGGCTGAGTTTCTGGCAGTGGTGCTCGCCTTACGCAAGTTAGATACAGCAATTACATCAGCTGTCATAATAACAGATTCCCTATCTCTCTGTGCGGCACTTTCTGTTGGTGCTGATAATCAAGTAACAAAGGCGTTCCGTGCTCTAGTACCTGCGCATTTGAGAAAAGTAAGATTAGTTTGGGTGCCTGGACATAAAGGTTTGTTTCTAAATGAAATAGCCGATTCCTTAGCTAAGTCGTCAATCAACGAACCAATTCTCCCACTCTATCCATCATCCGCTTATGTGACTGCTGCTCGATTCCGCAGACGTACGCCTATGCAAGTCTTTAAAGGTTCAGCACTAACAAACTCTACAGAATATCGCCATTTATTATATCCCTAGCGAAGAGAGTTTTGCCGCGCTCGAAAACAAGAAGTAGCTATCACAAGGCTGCGTTGCCGGGTACCAAACCTAAATTTCTATAAACACAGGTCTGCTCAAGCACCTTCGCCACTGTGTGCATTCTGTGATGAACTGGAAACAATAGACCATTTCTTTTTGACCTGCAGGCGGTTTAACACATTACGAAAACCCTATTAGAAATACCTTTACGTGGTATTGGTATGGACTTATCTCTGCCTGTCATTTTGTCTTTTGGAGCTTCCATTTCTGGTTTCTCTAATGCGACAGTATGCGCGGCTGTCCGGGACTATATTGATGAAACTAATAGGTTGACTAATTAACCAGTTTTATTATCCTAACAGGTCCACATAATTATATACGTATAAAATCATATTATTGCTCTATTCTAAAAATAATTTGTTTATGTAAATATTTGCATGCATTACATTAAGCAACACACTTTCCTAGGCTATCGGTAATCTTTCTGTTAAACCTCCGTCATTCAAAATCTGAACAGTAAATTTTGAAACCACTCGATTCTTGGCCGATCCCCCACAGTGGGTATGCGCCACTTACAATAGGAGAACAACAACAACAACAACAACCTGCGCAGCCGGAACTAGTACAAACCCCATGCTCAAAATGTGCTCAAAATTTGCCTCAGCAACCAACGCCAAAACATCCCTGCCAATGGGCGACAGTGTTTCCCAGCCACATCCACCGGGGAAACTTTCCCCATGCTTGTCATCGCTTGGACACGGCGCCCGTCGTACTGAACGCCTTAACAGTGCACCCATATGTCTCCACAGATGCTGCGGATACCATGGGTGCCCCATCACTACACGATCCAGGCGTATCCGGAGATCCTGAAAAGACAGGCCTTGACCAGGTGGGCCCATATGCCTGGCCGCTACGACACTCCTTGGAAGGCGAGCACATGGATGTTTGTTACGCGCAAAGCGTTCTAAGTGCTACCTCTATGGATGATGCCGACATGCCTGGGACTGCTGTGGTAATTGTCATCGAGGGCTTCATGATGGAGCCTCCGTTCCCTGGTTGGAAGGTTAATTCTGAGTGCGACTGCTCCAATTTTGCAGCGCGTTGTGGTGCACCACTACGAGCATCTCGGGGAACACACCATAATTACCGCAAGAGCATGGGATGTATCAATCGTCAGCACAGATGCTAGTCGCCACTTTTTCAATAACGGGTGGGAGATTCCACTGCCGCAGCTCGACCCTTTACGAACAGCGCGGCAAACTCAACCCATTGCGACCTTCAACGGTTGTGAATGCGCAGTGCCTTTCCCTGTTGTACAACTACGGTAGAACAGACGTCAACTGGACCTGCGGCGATCTGAAAACAGTCGGGTACGCCCGCCAAAGACATTGTTGGCAAGTTTTCAGAAGATGTCACACAGTGGAAAACACCGACCGCAACGACCGAGCTACAGCGTCTTTATTGTTCCTGACACTCGGCCATGACTGCGAAACGTGCGGAGAGGCCGTCAATGCTTCTGGTGGCCGGCACTGGCTGAATCGCGGTGTTTCATCCCGGCCACGCTGCGCCTCCACGTTAAGTCTCTCTCTGTGTTTAAACCTCAGTCAAAGGGGCTATTTGCCCGCCGTTTTCACAGTTGCTTTTTTTTGAAGCGGCGGGCATGTTAGGAGGGTTGAATACATCACTTACAGAAGTAATTAAAAAAGGTAAATTACCATTTCCATTAGCGGAACTAGGCAGCCAGGTCAAATAGGACAATTTATGCCATTCGTGTGAAGAACTGCTTTCTGATTTCACATTTCGTAAAAGTGGCTACTTTCAGATTTTGTAGAAGGGCCCCTAGCAATAATTTCGAATTAATGAAATTCTCCTAAGCTCTGTGGCAAAACCGAAATTAAATGACCGATGCACAACAAGCAGACAACTACAATGCCACTACTGTTCAAAACAGCGGTGACAAGGCTGCAGTTCTTCCCCTTTAGGTAACGTATGTGCGTCATGCGCGCTGCAAGCGCAGCACACACACATACACTACGAAGTCGGTTAATGGTTTATATAACAACGCTCCCTTATTTCGGACGTCTCAACGAACATGGCAGAGGCGATTTTACACGTTTATGTGTCGGTTTTACCACAGAGTTTAGGAGAATTTTATTAATTCGCAGTTATTACTACAGGCCACTTTCCCGAAATGAAGGGCTCCACATGAAAGACTTCAATGCTCCTATTTGACTCAACTGCCTAACTCCAGTAAAAAAAAAAGATAATTTTAACTGTCCTAATTATTGTTCGAAATGATGTATTCAACTTTCTTAAGATGTCTGCCGCTACAGAAGAAGTAACTAACAATCTTGAAGACAACGACCAAATAGCGCTTTCTACTGATTTTAGAATATTGGACAAAATTTCTTGAAACGCTTGGCATATATATATCTTATGAGACCACGTCCGGTACGGCACCAACCAGGTTATATATCTTTTTAATCCAGACGCACGAGCCAGAGAACCAGCCCGCGTGACATACGATGATGATCACTACAATAGTTTGGTCATACAGATGAAGATGAAGTACATAGTCAGCGCTCACACAATTTCCCCCCCTTCGCGAAAGAGGGCAGCAAGTTAGAAAGGGTTGGGACGCCGAATATGTCGTTTCGGTCGAGAGACGTGGGCGATCTTGGTGTTGCGGCGACGACGATCAGGAGCCGCGTTGACAGGAGCAACGCAATAGTTGACTTCAGATGTTCGTTTCAGTACTGTGTAAGGAATGAGATATCGGTGAAGGAATTTTTCACAGAGCCCAGGCTGTATGGCAGTGTTATATGCGAACGTGAAGAAAGGAAGTATTGTGTCCCAGTTTTTGTGATCCGGTTGCGCGTACATAGAGATCATGTCGGACAAAGTTCGGTGAAAACACTCAGTCAGACCATTAGTTTCTGGGTGATACGCTGATGTGGTCTTGTGGATGGTGTTAGAGGCCTGTAAGACTTCATCGAGGACATGTGAAAGAAATGTCTTGCCACGGTCACTAAGGAGCACACGCGGTGCGCCATGCCGTAAAATAATGGCGCGAAGGAAAAAATTGGCTACTTCAGAGGTAGCGCCAGATGAAAGAGCTGCCGTCTCCGCGTAGCGAGTAAGGTGGTCTACGGCAGTAACAATCCAACGGTGACCGGCTGGCGTAAGCGGAAGAGGTCCGATAAGTCTATGCCCACAAATTCAAAGGGAGTGGACGGGCACGGCAGTGGTTGCAATGGCCCCGCGGGAAGAGACCTGGTACGTTTTCGGTGCTGGCATGACGTGCAGGAAGCGACGTACTTGGCGACAAAAGTGGAGAAGCCAGGCCAAAAGCAGCGAGTCTTGAGGCGGTCGTAGGTCTTGTGGAAGCCTAATTGGCCAGCTGTCGCATCGTCATGAAACGCTTGTTGAACTTCCAGACGAAGTGAGCGAGGAATGACGGGAACCCATTGGTTACCTAGAGGATGGTGAATTTGCCGACATAATTTTCCATCTTGAAGCTTGAAACGGGCAAGTTGTCGTCTTGGGCGGCTGTTTGGAGCACGCGATAAGCCAGTGAGCCGATCGATGATTGTGCGGCAGTAGGTATCGGCATGTTGGAGCGAGGCGAGATCTGTGGACGAAGGAAGGTTCGTCGAGGCAATTAACTGTTTCGAAGCAGCAGCCATCTGTTTGGTCACTTTGGTGGGCGGTGACGAACAGATGGAAGGTGACACATCGGCGCTTTGCGAGAGAGGGCAACGGGACAAAGCGACCGCATCTTGGTGCTCTCGACCCGACCTATATGCGACGCTGCAGTCATACTCTTGCAATCGTAGTACCCAACGACCAAGGCGTCCCGACAAATTTTTTGAGAGACGATAACCAACACAGAGCATGATGGTCAGTCACTATTGTGAAATGCCGGCCGTACAAATAAGGGTAAAACTTTTGTACGGATCACACGATGGCGAGACATTCTTGCTCAGTGATGCTGTAGTTTCGCTCAGCAGGTGACAGAGTACGGCTCGCGTAGGCCACGACTTGTTCTTCGGAAGCGTGGTTCCGCTGAAGAAGGACAGCACCGATACCAAGTCCACTTGCGTCAGTGTGTAGCACAGTAGGTGCTGCAGGGTCGAAATGGCGAAGCAGTGGCCGTGAGGTGCGGCATCGCTTGAGGGTGTGAAAAGCGGCTTGGCAGTCATCCGACCAGAAAAAGGGTGCGCTCGTGGTCAGAAGTTTGTGCAGAGGAGCCGCAATAGTAGCGCAATCACGTAAAAAGCTGCGGAAATACGACGCTAAGCCAAGGAAGCTGCGGAGGTCTTTCTGTGTGGTTGGTGCAGGAAAGTGCAGTACCGCGGCAACCTTGTCGGGATCGGGCTCAACGCCATGTGTACTGACGATGTGACCTAATACCTTGATGCTTTGACTGGCAAACCGACACTTCTTAGTGCTGAGCCGGAGACCGGCCTTAGCTGAACACGTGAGGACTTCGTCTAGCCGTTCCAGGTGCTGTGAGAAGCTGGACGAAAAGATGACAATGTCGTCCAGGTAGCAAAGGCAGGTCTTCCATTTTAATCCCCGCAGTACTTAGTCTATCATGCGTTCGAATGTGGCTGGGGCATTGCACAGGCCGAAAGGCATCACATTGAATTCAAAGAGCCCATCTGGCGTAGCAAACGCAGTCTTCTCTTTATCAGACTCGTGCATTGGAATCTGCTAATAACCGGAGCGCAAGTCGAGACTTCAAAAGTACTCGGCACCTTGTAAAGTATAAAGAGCGTCGTCAATGCCAGGCATTGGGTAGACGTTCTTACGAGTGACTTTGTTGAGTGATCTGTAATCAATGCAAAACCGTACCGAGCCATCTTTTTTTTTCTCTAGTACGACAGGAGAAGACCAAGCGCTTGTCGAAGGCCTGATGACGTTGCGCGCGAGCATGTCGTTGACTTGTTCTTCTATAAGCTTGCGTTCAGAAGCCGACACACGGTAAGGGCGGCGGCGAATCACACGGGATCCGTCGGTGTCGATACGATGGGTGGTCACTGTTGTTTGACCCAGACCTTCGGATCAAACGTCAAAGCAAGTTTTGTGCTTCATTAATAACGCTAGCAAGGCATCAGTTTGCGTTGGGTTGAGATGTTCACACAAAGTGGCCTTGAGAGCAGGAAATGCATTTTACGCTGGCGCACACTTTGAGAATGACAAAGTGACGACACAAAGCGGTGCTTCTTCGGTAATGCTGGCAACAGTGGTCCCCTCTGGCAAAAGAAGTGGCTCTGGGATTGTGTTGCAAGCCGTGATGCTTGCATAACCACGGGAGAACCGCACTAAACAAGATGCGATGGTGATCCCTCGAAAAATGCAGCGCTGGCAAGGAACAACCACAGCGTCACCATCTAGAATGTCTCGTGACTTGATCGTAAGGACACGTTCTTTTCCGGGAGGCAGGAGGAAATCCGCCGCTGTCACAAGGTTGGGCGACGAAAGGTCGGCAGCAGAAGAAAGCTCAGTGTCCGTAATACGAATGAGGGGCCGACCACACGAAATTACAGCAGACGCGCGCTGACAAGAAGTCCCAGCCTAAGATTATCTGATCAGCGCACGAAGACAGCACAGCCAATTGTATGTGATGACGGATTCTATCGATGAAAACACGAGCAGTGCACAACCCGGTCGGGCAAATTGGACTGTCATTAGCGCCGCATAACATGGGACCGGCATAAGGAGTTGGTACTTTACGCAGGCGAAAACACAATTCACGATCAATTACCGAAATTGCGGCTCCAGTGTCTACAAGTGGGTCAACAAAAACACCTTCCACACAAACAGGCAATAAATTAGCTGGACGAGACGGAGGAGTTGTAACGTTCCGACAACAAGCAGTTTCCCCTCCGAAAACTGCACCTTCTAGTTTTCCTAGTCCAGAGAGATCGACGCGGGACGCAGGGGTGATGACGTACGCCGAAACGGTGACGGAGAACAGCGGCGAGATGAACGAAAAGGATGAGGCCCAGCATGAGACCGTGAAGGGGAGGGCGAATTACGGGAGGTGGAAAGATACGGTGCGGGATGATATTCATGGGGTCTCGGGGCAAAGTCTCTCTCGTAAGCTGAGTAACCACGTCGTTCATCCTGCTGACGGCGGCGGCAGAAACGGGATATATGACCCCTTATGCCACAGTAGAAGCAGATGGGGCGCGGAGGACGCCATGTAGAATAGTGGCGTGGCCTTGGCACTTGCGTTGTCATCGCAGCCACATGGTCGCATCCGACGTCCGCAAGCACGGTTGGAACTGGTGCAGGGGCCGGCGATGCAACTTCTGCGTACGAAGGCACTGGGAAGCGCACAGGAGACGGGGCATGTGCAGCGCTTGTCATTGACGCCAGTTCATCCTTGATTATCTCTCGCAGGTTGAGAGGAGGTTTGCGGACAGACGCAATGGTTCGGTTGTCTGGAATAAGGCCGTGAAGTTCTCTGACAACTGTGCGGATAAGGGCCCGCAATTCATGCTCTTTGGTAAAGCGGTGAGCGTCGCAGGAGGCGTGTGGAAGACGCATGGAATGAAGCGCGTCCAGGTGTTGGCAGGTAGCGATGACGTCCCGGATGGTAGTCGGATTCTGGATCACGAGAGCATTGAAGGCCACAGAGTTGATTCCTTTCAGTTGATGTCGGATGCGATCGGCCTCCGTCATGTCATTTTGTGCTCGGCGACAGAGAGCCAGAATATCTTCAATGTAGGACGTATACGATTCGTCGTCCCCCTGGATGCGGGTTGCGAGCTTCTGTTTCGCTACTGCAGAGCATCCTGCAGACGTGCCAAATTCCTGACGGAGATGTCCCGTGAAGGCCGACCAATTGGAGAAGTGGCTCTCGTGGTTGTATTACCAGGTTTTAGCGGCGCCATCGAGGTAGAAAGGAACCAGCGCAGTTTGTGCGCCTCGTCCCAATAATGACAAACACTGGTTCGATCATAACTGTCCAGCCATTCTTCGACGTCTTCGTTGCGAAGGCCGGAAAATACCGGAGGGTCTCGGTGAGAGGTACTCACGGTGTAGTAATGCCTAAGTGGCTGAGAAGGAGTGGTTCCAGCAGCGGACGCGTTGGGTTCTGCCATAGCTGTTGCTTGAGGGCACAACCTTCGACCAGACCGGAGCTCCAGGGGTGACGGGTAGAGCAGGAGGACGTGGGAACCAAAGCACGCTCCACCACTTATGAGACCACGTCCGGTACGGCAGCAACCAGGTTATCTTTTTACAGACGCACGAGCCAGAGAGCCAGCCCGCGTGACATACGATGATGATCACTACAATGGTTTGGTCATACAGATGAAGAAGAAGTACATAGTGCTCGCAATATATATATATATATATATATATATATATATATATATATATATATATATATATATATATATATATATATATATATATATAGCACTGTCATTGCGAATGGGCTTTATAGGAAAGAGCGCTTAATGCATCATTATATAATGATGTTATGCAACGCAGCCCTGGAAGATGTAGCCTGGATTGCTGGCGACGAAGACGGGTAGGTGGTTATGTTCAGTCTTCATCTTTGGTAAAAACAAATTGAAGGAAAGGTTGGCTTGGAAACATGCACTTGTACCTTGAAGGTATCGTTTCTAATAGTAAAAAATACTGCAGGCCCTATTCGGGCCCAAGCAAGAGTATGTACATAATTGTCAGTGAGAATAATAATGAAAATCAATAATGGTACACAGGTTACCAAAATTTGCAACATGAATGAGGAATGTAATAAATATATAGCAATACAAAAATATAACAATTCACAGCACCAATGAGAAACATAATTGAGATATAGCAGCATTTTAAAGCTCATGAGATTATTGATGAGATGGGCGAACGATTGTGTTGTGTCAGCATTAACTACTTCTCCCGGAAGATTGTTCCATATTGAAAGAGAATGAGGGAATAATGAAACTGATGTGCGCTGAGGTGACTGAATGGTTGCCTTACTGTCTTGTGCTCGAAGTGGCGGTCGATTGGCATTGATGCGGGTAGCGAGAAAAGGTAGCTCAGTAACTTCGGGTTTGTAAATAACATTTTCGATGAAGAAACATCTGGCCAGGCTGTTTTTTTTCGTTAGTTTAAAGTCAGTTCGAGTTCCTCTGAATTAGACTTGCGATGCTGAGCAACGGTCGCCGTAGCTGAAACATAGCACTGCTATTACTCAGTTCAATTCTGTTCACCTACAATTTATATCTCTCTGTAATCTTTCTCGTAAACATAGGTTATTTTCTTCTTAGCTCATTTTAGCTGATTCGTTATATTACAGCACGAAAACAATGATAAAACATAATGAAGCACACACATGACAAGACACAACACTAAATATCAAGTGGTAAATTTTATTCAGAAATGATTTTTTTCTATTTCTACACATGTTAATATTAGCACACACACAGACATGAACAAAGCCCGCTTGCGCGACAGCGAACACCGGCTGTCACGGTGCTGGCGTTGCAAGCAGCGCAGGCGTAGGTAAGCTAAACTGTTTAAGTAGCGAGAGCTTTAAGCATGGTGCGTGGAGAATTCATACAAAAACTCATACAAAATGACGCGGCCGAGCTTTCCTGCGCATGCTCCCACTCGGCTCAATAAGGTATTGTAAATGGAGGACAGACCTACGAGGGTGTTTATAGCTGTTAGCACGTCTTCGTGGATTTCCTTGCTTCAGCTTCCGAACAACGCTCATTTTCCTGTGCCCTGCGCAGAATATGCGCGAAGATGATAGATGCCCACTAGAATTATCTCTGTTGTGGCTACTTTCAAAATTCATAATGACGGAGTGTCGGCCATCATAGGAAGGACAGCTTACTGGTGAATGGGGGAGAATTCCAAAGCATTTGCTGAGGAACTTAGTGAAAATCCTACTAAATAATCTACCTAAATTAATAGAAATAACTTTTATGAATATGTACTGAATTATATGCGATTAGAAGTAGAGAAACAATGAAATAGTCTGCATGGAAATTGCAAGAATCAAGTTGATATTGGCCGCCCTTATGAAAATATTTGTTGCTATTCAGCTTTGTTCATTGATTTAGTCGGTGAGTTTTAATAACCCTACGAGCGACTACCGCTAAGTTCCGAATGCTGCCATCGCAGACTTCAGTTAGCATTAGAAACTAGAAGCTCACACTTGACGCAGAACTCGTCATTACCAAGGTAGCCTTGCTGTTCGAGCCCCTCAATACGGCATCTTTCTGCAGAAATTGCCCCATCATTTGCTGCGTTTGTCGGTCGATCGAACCGTTTGTCGTAAGGATTCTCAAATGTTGCAATACAAAATGTGTGGTGCATACCTTTTGACCAGTCTATGAAGGTGAGCTTAAGCCTATGACTGAATGGCCATTGGAGGAACCTGTCAATCACTCCCTTGTTCAGGCGTACCAGGGCGTGCACTGACATTGCACTACCACTCTTCTTCAGGTACACTCCGAGAGAGATGCAGTATCCACCCAGGTATGTTGTGCCTCTGTAACTGCCGGCATAGCCGTTTGATATCGCCCTTTCTTTCAGTAATTTTATTCCCTTGACGAGAAACTCGTAGTGCTTAACATTTAGCGTGCTGAACCAGGGAAGATAATCTCTTGTCAAAATGCCTGGGTTAACGCCAGTTGGTACCTCCATGGTCTTTGAAACCGAAAAAGAGTCAGTGTTTGAAGAAGGCATTTGGCAAATGGTCTCCCTAGCATGCTCTGAAGCTTTCCCTGAAGTGCCTTCGAATACGCTTACTGTTTCGAAAACATTCTTTGGTGAGCTCCCATCTGCTGCCGCTTCATAACACAATTCATCTTTCTTATTTTGCGATTGCCCGAGTGGTTTCTTCGTTGCTTCTCGGAAAACTTCTTCCACCTTCTCGCTTAAAGTTGTTACGCGCAGTGAAATTTCATTGAGCCGGTCCCCTTGCCACGCTAGGTCTTATTTAACTTCTCTAACGACGTCGATCCCAGCTTCATTTGCAGCACAGATTTGCTCTGCTGATGATTTTATGACCGCCTCTCTTAAGTCATTGACGGTGTGCGTAAGCTCCGTAAACTTGTCGCACTGGATGATCTCGCGTGCAAGTTGATCCAGCCCGGATCTCACTTCTGCGACGCGTTTTCCCAATATGGCCTCCAAGGATGCCAACATGGCTTGTTGAGACGAGTCGTTATCCGCTTTTAATGTCCCGGATGTGTCCAACTTTGTGTCAGCGCTACAGTCGCTTCTTCGGTGAGCACGCACATCGCTGATAAGAATGCACGCCGAGCATTTCGGACACCGCGTAGAGTGATGGCCACATTCTTCGTAGAAGTGCTTGTGTAGCTCCGAAGCAGCCATGATCATCTCGCAGCCTTTGTCTTCATTCCAGCACTTCACCTGCAGCACAGGGCATGAATATTCTGTTGAAAACACTCAATAATGAAAGCAATTGCTAATTTCCTTCGCAGCCTTAGGTAGTCTATATACGCAACCAATAGGGCCAAAATTTAAAAAAAAAACCTAATTAACCGATCACTTGGATTCCACTTTAGCATCTGATTTCATACTTCATCTCATTTTTATTCACTTAATACACTTTCATTTATAACTGTTTCTCTTTTGTTTACTTTATTTTATTTGAATACAGATTAAACCCGGCCACAGTGGTTGCGTTAAGGTGGAAGAGAAATGCCAGTTCTTTGCACTTTCTGCGACCTTATTCCATGCGGTCGAAATGATCCGGTGACCTCCACTACAGTGACCATTATAATGATATGACGGTAATGGTGTCAATAGTAGTCTCTCGCACATTCTTATGCTACCGATTTCCCACCGCGTGGGTGTTCTCCCAAGCGATTGTATGAACTTCGTTCTGCCAAGCACCAAGGTGAAATGACGCTTGTACTTGTTTTACCAGCAGGTGCCTGGCGGCTGCAATTCTCTGCCTCTCACTGCAGCGACGGACGCTCCGCTATTTCACCAAGGCTATGTTGCGTTGAGGCAGAGAGTTCTTTTTTTTTAATTAACTAGAGGAGACTCTGGCGCTGCGGTCGTACAGCGACCATGCATAGGAAGTGGGCTTACGTGCATTTGTCTATACATTCTTCCTGCTTTTACAGCTTTGTCGCACTTACACGCACTTACAACTTTGTCTATTGTTGTGTTTTGGTTTTGTTTCAAATGAAAAAAAAAGAGACAGTTTGAAACTTTGTGATCCGATTTGAACTGGTGGGACTAAAAAGTTAGGGTGGTGAAATGCAACTGCTGCTCATTTGTTGATTTGTCGCTTCGTGACAAAGCAGCTCCAAGCCAAGCGAGGCCAAAAGTACAAAGACAAATTCATGTACTGCCCATCATTCTCACTGAAGCGCCATGCGTTGCAGCTTCAATAGAGCCACTAGCGACAGAGTTCCCTCTAGTGTATTTAGAAAAAAAACACTAACGTGCGCCCAGGGTTTTTCCCGGAACCTTATGGGGCTACGCTTTCGAGATGAGTACCCAGAAACAACCGAGTGCCACGTAGGTGTACTTCTCTACCCATTGCGAAAAACCGGTGAGTTGCCGGTGGGCACTGGGAATCGAACCCGATACCTCCAACGTTGGAAGCGGATGCTCTAGCCGTGTACCCAACACTGCGGTAGGTACAATTACCTTTACTGTGTTGATCTTTTGTTCTTGGCACCATCGAATGATTGCATGACGCATTCAGACTTCACAGTGTCTCCTTTTGAGAGCCTTGCAACGCAACGGCCTCCAAAGTGACCAAGAAAGCGCGCGTAAAAATAGTTGCTTTGTTAACTAACGCCCACTCTGGCCTTGCGGGAGATGCATTCATTTGCCCCGCCCAGTTCACTCTTTTTATGCCCATGTTCAAAACATGCTTTTTTTTTGACAAAGTGCGAGCAGACCACAAACATGGGGTGCGCCATGTCACGTAACGATGTGCATGCCGGGAACTTGTCAGTTATGCCGCGCACGGTGCACTGTGCCTGCGGGCTCCAATATCCCCATAGCCCGCTTGAATTAAGAGCATCACTCATCCCCAGC
Source organism: Rhipicephalus annulatus (assembly GCA_013436015.1). NCBI lineage: Eukaryota > Metazoa > Arthropoda > Arachnida > Ixodida > Ixodidae > Rhipicephalus > Rhipicephalus annulatus. The sequence goes on along the minus strand of WOVY01016003.1, from coordinate 45,994 downwards.
TGTACATACATCTGAGGTTTAGGGCTTATAAACTTTGAAATACGTTCATCACCAGTTCTATACGAAGTTTGTAACGATTAAAATTTTGAAGAAAAGTCACGGCACATTTTTACTTAATTGTCATCATCCAATGAAAACGCCGGATCAATCTATTTGCCTTGCATGCGGCTATACAAAACGTTCGAGTGCTTTAAACAAGCACTCCTGTGTTTTGTCAGCTTCACTGTAATTCATCCAAAAATATTTATATATCCATATTTCTCACGAGCTGGATACAATAGAAACGCACAAGCCTTATCTTATCGAGACATGTGGGTATACAAGCTGACCCTGAGCAGATCAAAATGCGGCAGAGAGGTGTCTGCCCTGCAGGGTTAGTGTTTTTGTCCCATAGGACAATATGCCGGCAAAACTTGTGAAGCTCACTCAGGCTAATTCATAAAATGTGTCTCGCGCTCATCATTTTTTTTTGAGCTGCACTCACTCAGACTCACACTCAAGAAAATTTTCTTCAGGCGGACTTACGGACTTACTCATCATCATTTCATCATTTATTTTTCTCTTAAAGGCCCCTGCTGGAGTATTAACTAAGGGGGGTGGGGGTAACACAGGAAGTTATACATGAGACTTCTCAGGTTACAGATTGGAAACACACATCTCAGTTAAGTAGATCACCTGTTCAGGTGCAAATTAAAAACATTACAATTTAACGAGACTTATAGAATAGTGTAAGGTCGTAATAAATATTTCAGCGTGAGGTGATCAGTAAGCAACAGCTTAAACACAATGGGGTTACGCTCGGTGACAACGCTATCAGGCAATATATTCCACTCTGCAATAGCAATCGGCAAAAAAGATTGATTGAAACAAGACGTTGAACCATGTAACCGCTGGATGCTGCAAGAGTTAAAAAGACGACGAGATTTACGGTGCGGACGGTTTAGGAGTTTACCACGAAGTTGAGGTAAGTTGTAATAGAGCCTATGAAACAAGCACAGCCTTGCAATCTTACGTCGGAATGATTCAAGCTCACCAAAATATTGCACACCAGATATCACTCAGACTCACGGCTCGATCTAAGTCTGAGTGAGTCGGCTCACGAGTCCGTCACACAAAATTTAAGAATATTTGGGTGATTTACGTCCCAAAACCACGATATGATTATGGGAGACGCCGCAGCGGAGGACTTGGGAAATTTCGTGTTCGTAAACGTGCGCTGACATCGCACAGCGCACAGGCTTTCAGCATTTCGCCTCGATCGAAATGTTACGGCCGCGGCTAAACGAGCGGCCTGCGGGTCCACAGCCGAGCACCTTAGTCACTGCTCCACCGCAATGGACAGTCCGTTAGTCCAGAATTAGCTTGTTTGACCATGATGTCAGTGGTTCTTAAAATCAATATCTCGTGTAATCAGAGCCAACTTTTTGTTCCTTTCAATATGGTATACCTTGCAATAAGAGTTATGAGTGGTTACCAACGAGTAACGAGATCTTTCTTGAAAGAGATGAAAGCGTAAGATATATTTGTCCAAAACTTTTCTGGAAGAGCTGGGGGGGGGGCAGTCAAGGCACCCACCCCCCTACGTAATTTCCGCCTCTGACGAAAGAATATTGAAATGTATGAACGATACTGCTTTGGAATACGTGTCGAGTAGACGTGAATATGAATGAGAATACAGGTAAGGCTGATTTCATTTAATTTATTTCATTTATACAAAAGGGCCCGAAGGCATTACAGAAGGGGGGGGGTTGTACATCCAGGTTGTAAGTTCCTAAAGCCAATGTAACAATATGAGGGTACACACTGATCACAATGAATTAGCAAATAATGAACACAAGCGGAAATAACACGCATCACAAAACATAAAAATATAATAGGCGATAAATAAATTCCGGGAGTACAGTAAGACAACTATAAACGCAAGAGTCAATGTGCTGTTAGGACATCGTATTTGAATTTTGGAAAAGAGTTAGTTTTTCGCGAAATGTTGACCGGTCCCTGCAAGAAACAATGTTATCTGGCAGTGCATTCCAGAGTGTTATGGCATGGGGGGGAAAATGAGCTGCTCATCGCCGTCGTCCAATATTTTATGGCCATCAGAGGGTGCGTATAGGACAGTCGAGAGGACGTTCTTAATGGGCATTTTAGGAGAGGGTGTCCCGACCTGCTAAAGAAAAAGAATGTGTGAAGGAGGCAGATACGAGAGGTTATGCGATGTGAAGCGGGCGATGCGAGTGACAACGTTTGTTTTAGTGCAGTTACGCTGATATGCCTTGAATATTGTGACATAATGAAACGAGCTTCGCGTGATGCGAGTGATGCTAAAGACAAGAAGCTCGGACCATAGGCTGGCGGAAAAAGTGGGACTAACTCAATCTCTTTCGGTCAGAGTCACCTAAGTTTTCCTGGGCCAGGCTCACTTCCAAACACTACCAAAAAATGTCTTCAACTGGACTCATACGGATTCAGACTCGCCAAAATTTCGCTTCCCCGGACTCACTCACGCACATACTCATGATTCCATCGGAGTGAGAACGAGTGAGTAGACTCACGAGAGAGTTTCCCGACCAATGCACACGGCTGGTGAGGTGTCGACATCAAGAAATCAGAATTCCCGGTGACAGCTTGTTTTAAAAGATCTTGTGGTTCTCTAGGAGCCTCCTTTTTAGACCGAAAGAATTGGGTAAAGTCCGGGAGCCTCACTATGCCGACTCCATAAGGGCTGCATCATGCACGCTGGATGCAACGCTTGCTTCGCTACGCTCGATGTCCACCGACATGTCGATGTGCACGTAAATTCATTCCCACATCTGTGCGTTGAACCAAATAACAGGCACGTTTCTTGGGTAATTAATGAGATTATTTACTTTCCTTCGCAGCATCTCGCTTCTTACCTTGCGTTTGAGCAGGCTATCTAAAGTAAATTCTCCCCGTTGGGCATCTTCTTCAAGAAATGGGTCCCCGTCGATTGGGCAGCCGTGTACCTTGTCCGAGAGACACTGCGCGTAGCAGGAGTTGCACAACACGTGTCGACAGGGCAGAAACACAGTCACTCTGTGCACCAAGCCACAGGCGTTGCAAATTCTGTGCGCCGGTATGGAATAGACGAAGTGCAGGGGCATCCAGTCCAGCTCCTTCGAAAACCCAAACAGCGTATACCGCTGCTCCTGCACTGCCATGGGGCGCGATGCGTGAAGACCGCTCGCAAACACACTGACGACTACACTTCAACAACGTCATCAACGCTATATTTGCCAAGGTTACTATCACTTCTGCGACTCTTTTGATAGCACAGCCAACACCGCCCACTAGCTCCACTTCCTGTGGGAAGTTTCGATGTTGGTGTGTGCTTTCGGATGTTTTTTTTTAGATGCGGAAGCATCTTATACTCGCGCCTTGTAGTGCGCCGTCCGCGCCGTCCGCACCGCTTCTCGAACATTCGACAGCTGACGCGCGCGCATGCGCCGTCGCGCCGTCGCCCACCATCTGTGCCGCGCGCGCTTCTCCTTCGAGAACATTCGACAGCTGACCGACCGATGCAACCCGATCCACTCACTCTTTACTTTACCGACCACAAAGCCATCGTCCTCAAAGTTCGTCGCAATAAATAAAACACCGCCCTTTCGCATACGTGCCGTACTTGTTCACTCATTTAACACCCCATTTCACAACCACGTTAACCAATTTAGCCATCGACCCAAGTAAGTCGCAATTTAACACCCGTTAACCAATTACATGCTTCCGCATCCTCCTCAGTGTTCCCCCGAGGGAAGCTGCGGGCAATTTTTTTTCTTTCTTATACTTGTCTTAATACGCGGCATGCGCTTTAAGTTCCGTCTAAGCTATAGCGAGTAGTCTTTGTCGACAGAAAAGAACCAACGGCGCGCTATCAGTTATTTCGCATCCGCACAACATGCCCCGCAGCATCCTGACCTCCGGCACGACGATGTAATCGGGAACACTTTTTGAGGAAACGCAGCGTGATGTTGATTGAGGCCGCGTTCGAAAATGAAAACCCGTAGCGTCACCATATGGTCACCCAATCTGGATATTGTGTATCTTAACACGTTTCGTTAGCCTACAAATTTCCCTGTCATATGCCGATGCCTAGTCGGTACGGCGGAAATTTTTAGAAGTCGTTCTTACAGTTGCTTCTAAGCACAGTCTGTACTGTTGACAGAATCTTCGCGTTTTAACCATCAGTGTACGGCCAGACACCGTATTTCGTTTTGCGCGCGACCGTTATGAGGAAATTGAAAAGTCACTGTAAACGGCGTTTAATTTCCAAAGCGAAGGAAACAGAGCCGGGGCAATGTCGGTCAGCTAGACTAGAAAAAGAGCTGGCCTGCGCTGATCGCGCTGCACAGTGACGAGTAAAGCTGGGGGATCGGCGTGTGCAGCTATAGGTGTGTATCTGCGCGTGTGACGTCAGTTCGTGGACTCCGCTCTCAGCCACGCCGCAGCAGCCACTGCTCCTGTGCGCGGATCGTCTGCTGCGGACGGGAACATTATCGAACGATCAGCTACGTCCACAACGAAAGTTTTCGAGTGAAGTTATGAATTTGTTTTTGTGGCAGCCCAATCGACAGGGTCAAGAAACCTCCCAGATGGCCCATAAGCACGCCGATGCCACCGACCGTATTGCTGCTCCGAAAGTGAAGCTATGTGTGAGTGTTCTCGCTCGTCATCTGCAGTTTCCACTGTGCGGTACTAATTAGATCGGTTATTTCGAAATTCCGGTGAGCGTGCCTTTCTACAGCATCTACAAGCATGTAGATACAGCAAGCGAAACGTCGGGGTGGTGTACGACGCATGGCCACGATGTTGAATGTGCGCAGCCGATGCCGTCAATGGAGATCGCATCACCGTGGCGGCTTTGGTCCTGAAAACAAGTGGACTTGAAAACCCGCCACACAACGTCCCCGTGGCGATAGAGTGCGGCGGAATGGTAACGTACTGCTCTGTGCCTCGGACGGCTTCGCCCGCCCTTGAAACGGACGTCAGCTTCCTTCCACAACAATCCTAAAGTGAAAGGTGCGCCTGCCCTTCTCCTTTGGATATTAAATGCGAAGCATTTCTTAGCAAATTTTGGCGACATTGAGCGAATCTATCTATCTATCTATCTATAAATTTTAGCTCTCTTGACCGCTTCGGTAATGGTATCGATACCGAAATTCGTGCCGGTCTAGTGGCTAAGGTACTCGGCTGCTGGCCCGCAGGCCGCGGCATCGAATCCCAGTGGCGGCGGCTGCATTTCCAATGGAGGCGGAAATGTTGTAGGCCCGTGTGCTCAGATTTGGGTACACGTGAAAGAACCCCAGGTGGTCGGAAATTCCAGATCCCTCCAATATGGCGTCTATCATAACCATATCATGGTTTTGGGACGTTAAACTACACAAATCAATCAACCATAATCCGTATGGCATAACATGGCCATATGACAAGCATAAGTGAGTAGTCATAACATGAAATTCATGATATGTATGTCATGAAAGTAATAATTTACAATGCATGGTCTTGTGGACCTTGCGGTGGTTTTGATCACATGACAAAAACTAGTGTGTGTGAAATGACTGAATGGCGAGCATAAGTGATAGACTTTAACGTGAAAATAATGACACATTCGTATGTCAAGAGTGTAATAATCTACATTTCATGGTCTGCCGGCTCTTGCGGTGCTTTCGATCACATGACGTATTGCAAAACTGGTGTGGTATAACATGACTACATGGCGAACACAAGCGACAGACCCTAACATGAAAATCATGACATGTTTGTCACGTAACAACATGACTACATGCCATACTCATGATGCACTCACAGCTTTTTCGCTAGCTTCGCATATACCAAATTTGGTATTACTGAATGTGAATGAATGACGAAGGTGTATGACTGGTGCAAACATGATAATCATGGCATGTGTGTCATGTAACAACATGAGTACTTGCCAGGCTCATGATGCCCTGGCGGCCGTTTCGCTAGTTTCAATTATACCAAGTTTGGTATTACGGGACATAAATGGATGACGAAGGTATGATACTGGTGCAAACTTGACAAACATAACATGCATACCATGTAACAGCATGACTACATGCTACGCTCATGATGCGCTCGCAGCCGTTTTGCTACCTTCACATGTACCAAATTTGTTATAACGAGACGTGAATAGCCGAAGAAGATAAATTACACGTACAAACATGATTATTATGATAGGCGTACGATGTAAAACATTTTTTACATGCGCTCAGAGTGATCGTGGCCCCTTTGCTCGCCACGTATACCAAATTTGGTATTACGTGATGGTAATGAACGACGAAGGGAAGTGACACGTCCAAACATGATAATCATGATATGCGGGCCATGTATAAGATGACTGCATGCTATACGCTCATAGAGCGCTCGCGCTAGCTCCACATATACCGCATTTGGCATTTGTATCACAGTAAGAAAAGTCTTGAGGGGTATAGTACTAGGGGAACGGGCAAGTTCCGCCTTAATGCACCGCCTGACCTATGCAAATGACTGCAGTTTGTTTCAGTAATGTTTGTTCAATGAGAGCGGCATCATGAATTAGTTCATATTTATACAACGCTGGGCCGTCGCTCGGGTACCATAATATAACCAATAGCTATCGCTGATTTTATATACCGCGCACAGAGCCACAACATTATGTGACAACCTTGAGTGAATGTGCACTAAACAGCGACAGCACGTTTCGCTTATGAATTAATGGTAACTATAGTGCGCGAGTCACGCCCTTGTCTTTATCAGTAAACTACGTATATGTGTACGTACACCAACCAAATGAAGCTTGTAGGTATCGGGCTTGCTGCGACCTGTCCGTAAGTAAAGCAAGGACGACGGAGGCTTGCACGTCAAAACAAAGAAAACCATTCATTCAACTAAAAGGTATACGGAGGGTCGGCCCAGGGCAAGACAGATACGCAGCGACCATCTTTCCGGGCAGCAGCAATCAGCCAGCCCGGGTGACCGTCCCCTTCCTTCGTGGCAGCCAAGGCGTCTCTCTCTCGGGCAGCACGCAAGTTGGTCCTTTTGAAGCGCGCAAGTGTGTCACGCGCACCGCGACTGCGCAACACGAAGCGCTATCTCCTAATAGCTGGTGCGCGTGGTTCTCACAAGCTGTAGTCTTAGATGCCATGGGCCACTCAGCTGCGCTAACGAGGCGCGCTTACCCGAGGCGCGCTCACTGTCTACGGGCCTTCGCGATAGGTTTCGGGACGGCACCTCACCTGGTGTAAGTCGCCTGTCGCCTGCGTGCAATGAATGGCTGAGGTACTGGCGAGGCGCTGAAACACGGTTGCAAGCTTACCGAAAAAGGAGTGTAGGGCGGGTAAAACAAAAGTACCTGTCAGTGAAGTGCTTGCTGCACACGATCGAAGAAGGCGTGGGGCACTTTCCCTCTCTGAGTGACTATCCACTTCTTCCTCAGCTTCGGGTCCTTGGGACAGCTGTAAAAGCTAACGCTATTTTCATGGGTGGTTGCTCACATAGAAGCACAGATCAGTACTCCACCATTGCACAGCACTCGCGGCAGAAACAAGTAACCGCAGTTTTAAGAAACAAAGGGCTGTGCTCCTAAATTGAGCACAACAATCAGATACCCACGGTAGTTAGAACAACGTCGGTAGCCATAACAGGCTATGTAACCAATTTAACTGCTTCTTTGCGAAGTTTTAACAAGACCGTGGTTTCTATACGGCGCCGCACCTCGAAAGCGCGCGAATCCTCGAACTGACATCATACAAGCGCGGTTCGCAGAGCCACCATCATCGCACACCAGGCCAATAAACGTTGGTGCGGGCAGAGTAGCGGAGAGTGAGTGCATAGCCTCCGAAAATGGGGGCGGGCCTGCCATCTCGAAGGCCATGGTGTGTGAGTGGATGAATGTATCCGGCTGTGACCTTTAGATAGGGTGGTGGCTCACGCCACCTAGCCATAAAGCTAAGTATTTTTACTATGTAATAAAAGATGGAATTTAACTCCCACCTTGATTGTAGTCACCAATCAGTTAGCCTCCTCCTGGTTATTTCTACCCGTTTAAAGTCTATTTTGCCTTCACTATCCCTAAACCCCAATGCTTTGAAAAATTCCGCGCCATTACCTTGAACTATAAGGTGGAGCCCTTTACAGAACATTATCAAATGTTCAGCCGTTTCCTCTTCCTCTCCACACATACCACACACCGTGTCTGTGACTTCGTATTTGGCTCGGTACGTCTTGGTCCGCAATACTCCCGTTCCGCCGTCGAACAGCAGAGAACTACCCCGAGAATTGTCGTAGATCTTTTGCGATTTCCTGCTCGCAAGTTCGGTAAGTCTTCAGTGATAATTTCGTAGGTATTCCAATATTTCACATGTCTCTCTCTGTTTCTTTCACCTTCTTCTTAAGTGATGTTTCCTTCATGGTTGGTACTCTGCTGTTGTCTTAATATTCGCTTGACAAATTTCGAGTTGACTTCCTCCATTTAGTATCAACATTTTTCTTGTACAAGTAGTTGAAAGCTTTCCTAGCCCAACGCCACTCTTAAAGTTTTCTCGATCGCTCCTCAAATTCTATCTTGCTGCTAGCTTAATTCCTGCACTCAAACGACGTCCATCCCATGTCACCCTGTCACCCCCCCCCCCCCCCGGTTCCCGTGTGCTTCCAAAGCAAGTCTACCTATGCCATGTTGTTTAATTTGCAACTCTGCTTGAACTTTTGATTTTATGCTCAAGACCGCATTGCCGAACGTCCAACCCGGGACCATGACACTTTTTCAAATCCCTCTCACGTCATACCTAATGCAGTTCCGCAGAGCCCTATTTTTCGTTACAGCTTCATTCCTGTTACCCTTATTCATAACGTATCTTCCATGCTCTCTTAGGTACTCTGCCGCGTTATTTATCCACACACCCAAATATTTGTATTTATCCACTATATCTGGCGTGACTTCCTGTATATTATGCTCACTGCCTTTGCTATCACTAGTTCGAATACTTGGCAAATCCACGTACCATCTGTCACTCGCATGGTCGCTGAACGATTGCAGCGTCAAGTCCCCTATAGTTAATTTTAGGAAAATATGCCCACGGCTATACGCCGTAAATTAGGCCTAACGCTACACCACGTGGTCACCGGAGATTCCAAGTACCATATAACTGTACGCATTTCGGCTAGAAATCTGGCTCTCGTGAAGCATTAAAAATGAGCGCGCGAACACTGTCTACGAAGAAATGCCGGTGATATCAAACGAATGCGCTTCGTGTGGCCGCCGCTTGACATCAGCTTTCAGAGTGCGCGGCATAATAGGAACCTAAGCTGGTCCGACTCAGCAGTTTAGTCGTTGATGGACACCTCCTCCATGGACACGCCTTCGTACTTCATACCCTCCTTATGGATCTTAGCACGTATCCGATGAGACCAGCAGAGATGAAGGTGATTCCAGAAGCCACCAGGTAAGGCAGTCCCGGAAAGAAGCCGATGGACCAGTTGAAGAGCGATGTGATGAGAATCTCGCCCAGGACAGGCGCCACCGCGTCGAAAGTGGCCAGAAAGGAGAACACCTTGCCTACTTCTTCTTGTCCCACCAACTTGGAAAGATGGGTACGCACCCCAACCTGACCCAGGAAAGTAGGCATGCCGGTCGCGCAGTGAAGGTAGTAGAGCCACTCCTTGAAAGCAGAACCCAGAAGACATCTGCACGATGGCGAAGCAGACACCGACGAGCGCCATGGCGGGAGTCGCTGATCTTTTTGAGGGGTGAGCAGAAGCGCGCTCCGGCGCGAGAGGACACTCGCATCGCACGTGTGGAGAGAGTGTAGGAGAGGGTAGGTGAAGTGCTTCGCAGTTTCTCTCGTCGTTCGCTCTTTTTCCTCCATGCGCCCTCCTCTCCCGTCTGCTCACTCGGGTGATTCCACGAAACACGGGTCCAAAAGTTGATATTTTAGATTTCATTGAGTATTTTATATTTCGTGCACTTCTCACCAGGTAGCCCGAAAGTCAACTTCGTTTTGTGGTTAACGGCATAACTTACGAGAAAAAAAAATATCAAACTTCACCAACACGGAGGCACCAATTTCGTCACCTGTCATTTTCGAAAATTGCAGATGCTATAAAAAGACAAATATTTTTGTTTCAAGGAAGATATTTTTTACCTGAAATGTATGTCTAATGAAGAATGAATTCATACGGTTTCAAGCTTGCAGACCTTAAGAAACATGGTTTTAAAAATGTCTAATTTTGCGACAGTTTAGAATAAGTTACGTATTCCCCCTCCCTTTTTTTCTCCAAAAATGATGCAAGCAGCGTTTTCATACTAAACACGTTTTAAGGATATAGTGTGTTCATTAGGTACATAAATTATTACTGCCGTAGGGCAAATGTAAATTTTTATATATTGCCTCAAAGTTCTCATATTGGCAAAATTGAGCTCCACTGAAATTTGAATATTAAAAAAACCCCATCTTCGATTTTTCTTAAAATTTCGTAGCTTCTTGCATGCTAGTGTATTGCCAGACGTAATTTGCAACAACACACGACTGAAAACGAAGCAGGACGGACGGACGAAGACCTAACCGAAACGTGGGAGGTGAAGCTCGTTCTCAAGGACCTGGAAGATCAACAACAACTCGTCGCCAAGGCCAAGAGGGCAGTAGAAGCCAGAGGGTTCCTGGACTAAGGAGTCCTCCCACCTCAGGGTGACACAGGGCACTGCTCGGGGCACTGTTTCAAAGTACACGTTTACTTCTCTCTCTCTCTCGTAAGTAGACAACCGAAGGCCATCATACAGTAATATAGAAGAACATGTTGCATTATTTTGTTTTTAGCGACAATATTCGGGGTACAAATCAGAGCTTTTCGAGAATGCACTGATAAGTTGAGAAATTTAGAAATCGGAACGGAAAAGTGGCAATGAGCTTCAAACGCGAGTAAACGTGACCGCATTTGGTGAAGAAAGGCTGTTTTAGCACTGTGACAAATACGTACCCATGAAGGCGCATTTATGCTCCTGATAACACAGCTCTAATGGAGGAAATCTTCGACACTGTATCTCAGTTGCAAAACATCTGTCTATATTTGCAGATAAACTCAAACTTGAAAATGTTCCAACGCAAGTGTTAGGTCTCACTAGAAAAAGCATATGCGCTTGAAGTACCCTCACTGGTATTTTTGTGGTGACTGCGTGAAACAAGAGATGCGCTCAAAGTGGCTGCATCTTTTGCAGATCACATTTAGCAGTACGTGACGCTAACAAAACACGACCACGATCAGTGCCTTCAGATGTGCTTAGCCAAACATGCCAAGAACGTATGCCTGGAACACGTGGCAGCGATTTCCACTGGCTTTTCTTAAACTGACGGAATGTTTCTAGCTCGTCTGCATTTGCACACAGCAGCTTGACTTTCTTGAGCTTCGCGCTCATTTGCGCCACCATTTGGAATGCTGACATAATCACAGCTGAGCTTGCCGCTCTGAGGTTGTCGAGCGAAGCCTGATGCTTTAGTAGGCCACCAACACCGTCACTAGAGTTCTTGCCATGTCCTGTGGCCGAACAAATCCACTTTGTTGATATAGGATCTTTCTGACATATCTCGAACAACTGGTACTTGTTTTGAAAGTGACTGCATGCACCATCAGAAACATAAGTAACATATGCGTGTCAGGCTTAAGTTGTTCCTTCATATAGTTGTGGATGATTTGTAGAGCAAAACAGGCATGTGCAGCATCATGGCATGTGCCATCACTGATGACGGCAAAACTTTTGAATTGATTGCTTCCTTGTGACGACACACGTGAATATAGACACTTGTCTTTTGTGCCAGTGATACGAATGTACCTCATTCGGTAAAATGGCTGTCCAATTTTCGGCGAAATCAAAGTGAAAAATGCAAGATTCTTTTTCTTTGTTCTCTTTCGCCTGGCGTGTTGCTGATTCTTGAATGTATCATATGTAATCATGGGTAATCCACTTCACGAACCATAACCTTAGCTCTCGCAGAAAAGCCCTTGCCTGGGCTGTTGTTTTTTTTTACTAGATCGCCATTTTCCCATACTGCATAGGCTACCTCAACATCTTCAAGGATTCCTAAACATGAGGCTGTCAGAGCGTCCTCCTTAGCACAATAGTCACAATGGCCTAAAAACAATCACTTGTAGGGGAGCTGCAGAGACATAGTTCTTTCAAGAAGTCCACCGTGTAGGCACCATCGGTGACGTCTTGTAGGACAGAAACACACTCCGTGGCATTAGCACAGTATATACAAAGGCACACTTCTTGGTGTGGTGCAAGAAGAACCCACATCGGCCTCAGTGAATAAAACTTTGAGAGCCCAATATACGTGTTCGGATTAGCTTCTCTAAGGAGACGGTAAGCCTCTCGCACCGACCGAACGGTTCATAAACCTTTTCGAAACAAGCTTCTTTTTTTTCAGTCAATGATAACAGATACTACATCTTTTTTTGTTGGGACTCTGCCGAGAGCAGCTATACTCATCTTTGGAGTAGTAAGCCATAGCTGCCTGGACGTCCATTGGGTTCAGCCGTGTCCTTTTTACCATATTTGGTGCTAACCATATCCCGTGTTTTGCGCGCCAGCGTCGGGATCTGTATATCATGTAAGCTGACAAGTTTGGTATAAGCGTTTGGAGTTTTCGGCGCTCTATATCGCTCGGCAACAGTGTCAACAAACGCATGCGCTCTTGATACGAAGAACACGCTTCATAGGCTTGCTTGATGTTCTTGAACCACTGGGCACACACACTGCATTTTATATCCGATGGTTGAAAGTGACGGTTACGCGCGTTACGGTGGCATTTCACGGTTACTGTAGAATGGCTGCTAAGTTGTCTTGGCTCTGCATGAACTTTGCTATTTTGCACATGCAGCTTCTCAAGTCGCATATGTGACAATGCTTCAGGCGTGTTTACGCACCGTTCTTGACTTTTGCCTTTTTCTTTTTCTGGCAAAAACTTATCAGCTGTTTCAGCTGAGAAGCCATTAGACGAAGACAGCATATCTCTGAGGCGCCTGATGTAGTTCTGGCAGACATGGTCGTTGTTATGTGCATGGCGGGCAGCTTTCGGCAAAATCTTCTGGAGGGCATACAGGCTGATATCTTCGACCTTGCGGAAGTTTCTTTGATAAGGTATTTTCTTTTTATGCAACATGAGGTAATCTGAACAAAAAAACTCTATCCCGGCCAAAGTGGTCAGCCATCGCCACGCTCCTTGAGGCTAAAATTACTGGCGATGCAACTATGCGTGAAACCAACAGCACGAAAGTGATCTATCTGTCGTCTGTTCCTATGTCTCTCACCTTTTATGAGAGCAGACGTAAAACAGCGTGCGCAAGTATCCCCAGTGCGAATGCAAAACTGAAGTATAGTACGTTAAAAGGAATTTCACAATGTTTTTGACGATAAACTTACGGGAGGCGTAATATTGTCCCTACTTTGAATCATATGATCTAAAGCATTGCCTCCGAGATGCGGCGCACGGCAATTCATTTGTAGAGCATACGACGGAATACAACTTGCCCTAAAGCGTGTTCTTCAGTCTAATGCGGCAGTCCTCGTGCCCTAAATGATAAAAATTTGTTATGAATCGTTTATGAACTCATTCAACATTCAATTTACTTATCCAACGTGTTGAAAACACATGGATGGAAGGATGGATGCTATGAGCGTCCCCTTTATAACGGGGTGGTGACAAGTATGCCACCAGGCTCGACAAAAAAAAAAACCTTTTTTCTTTTTTTGATGTTGGCCTAATGCCTCTACTTCGATAAATTCTATCTTAATGGAAAAAAAGGTAAATTTTCAGCTTAAGTTCTCTGCCATTTACGGCACACTGTCCATATTTTATTTTTCCAATATTTATTTTTGTCCTTTCTCTCTAATGTTCTGCCACCAATACTCTAACCGTCTCTTACTTATTTCAATCGCGGGTGTGTTCAGCTTTCCATTGTTGTCCTTAAAACCCAAGGCTTCCTGTAGGCTCGTGCCCAAACGTACCCCTGGGTGGATATCTCCACAACAGCACAACACATGGCCATCACAGCAGCTCCATCTGTGTGTCAGTAATGGAGAGGCACCACCACTCCTATCTGCTAAAACAGCCTTTCTTCACCAAATGCGGTCACGTTTACTCGCGTTTGAAGCTCATTGCCGCTTTTCCATTCCAATTTCTAGATTTCTCAACTTATCAGCGCATTCTCGAAAATCTCTGATTTGTACCACGAATATTGTCGCTAAAAACAAAATAATGCAACATGTTTTTCTATATTACTGTATGATGGCCTTCGGTTGTCTATTTACGAGATTTTAAGAAAAATCGAAGATGGGGTTTTTTTATTATTCAAATTTCAGGGGAATACATATTTGCCAATATGAGAGCTTTGAGGCAATATATAAAAATTTACATTTGCCCTACGACAGCAACAATTTATGTACCTAATGAACACACTATATCCTTAAAACGTGTCAAGCTTGAAACCGCTGCTTGCATTACTTTCGGAGAAAAATAAAATAAAGGGGAATACGTAACTTATTTTAAACTGTCGCAAAATTAGACATATTTAAAAGCTATTTTCTTAAGGTCTACAAACTTGGATCCGATTGAATTCATTCTTCATTAGACATGCATTTCAGGTAAAAAATATCGTCTTTGAAACAAAAATATTTGTCTTTTTATAGCATCTGCAATTTTCGAAAATGAAAGGTGACGAATTTCGTGCCTCAGTGTTGGTGAAGTTTGATATTTTTTTCTCTCGTAAGTTATGCCGTTAATCATAAAACGAAGTTGACTTTCGGGCTACCTGGTGAGAGGTGCACGAAATATAAAATTCTCAATGAAATCTAAAATATTGCCACGTTCCATTTCCCAAGTTTTTGTTATCGTCCCAAAACACCACACGATTCTCAGCGCAAACCGCGCTTGCAGTTTTCGAGAAGGTTCCGGACTGTAGTAGATCACTTCGATAAGATCACGCCCACTGTGCGAACGGTACAGATTGTTCTGGAACCTACGCCACCGCCAGCGATAACGCTAGAACATTCGACAGCAAGAGTATAAATGCCGACGCGCTTCGCCGCTTGTTAGTTGTTGATCGAAGGCCGACGCTCCATTCGCCGCTATCAGTCCGAGACTGCTATCTGTGCAAGACTACATTGGACTTTCCGTTTACCGGGCACAGGTTCGCCCAAATAAACAGTTAAATCCCAACACGAAGTCTCCTGTCTTCGGCCACGTCACGACCCCGTGACAATATCAACTTTTGGACCCGTATCAATCTCTCGTGGAATCACCCACTCGTATGTATATATACAGGGAGTGAAGCGAGCGCCTCATTCTCGACCGTCCAATGGCTGATGAATGTGTAAATAGTCTCGGTACAAATTCTCATTTCGTCATTAACTTACGCCAGCCCCGCCGCGGTGGTCTAGTGGCTAAGGTACCCGGTTGCTGACCCGCAGGTCGGTGGTTCGAATCCCAGCTGCGGCTGCATTTCCGATGGAGGCGGAAATGTAGGCCCGTGTGCTCAGATTTGGGTGCACGTTAAAGAACCCCAGGTGGTCGATATTTCCGGAGCCCTCCACAACGGCGTCTCTCATAATCAAATGGTGGTTTTGGGACGTTAAACCCCACATATCAATCAATCATTAACTTATGCCATAAAAATTATTGTGCGATGTACTATCGGCGTAAGAAATGCATTCGAATTTCTTCACGATTCAAAACTTTTTTTCGTTTAAAAATAATGCACATTTTAGTTAGATATTTACAGAAGTTCAAACTCACAAGGTGTAGAGACGCGCCTTTACATGAGCCACGCGAGCCAGCGAAGGCCAGAAAGAGGGCTCCTTTTCACTTCGTTATAACCAATTATTCGTTATACCCATGTTCGTTATATTCAGGTTTGAGTGTATAAGTATGCACTGAGCAAGACTACTCTCAGATACTTCATCGAAACATATTTATACATAACAAATTGTTGGGCCCCGACGCGCGTGATGCTCTGCGAGAAAAAGCTTCATAAACCTGTATACTCTAAAAGAGAATAAACACAGTGAATCAAGGTTTCAATAACATTATTTATTAAATATTCAACAATCATTTTGCAACACAAGATATGTTATATTCTTGCAGACCAATTAATTTTTTATATTCATCTATTGGTCATTTATTAATGCACAGCCCATGTTGTTGACATAGCCCACAATTACGACTTTTTCTAGCAGCCACATAGCAATGTGGCCAGTCACCGGAGATCAACATTCCAGGTATTGAAGGCTAGGTCTTGCCGATTCGCTTCAAACCTGTAGGAAGCTGCATTTCAAAACTGTTGTGCTCATAGTTTGCAACCATAGTTCTTGCTTGACCTTGAAATATCTCCCCACAGCACCGAAAACACAGAAGATAATCACTGTGGCATCGGCTATGACCGAAGTGCGGCCCAGCCAGATCACTGTGCACAGCAGTTGAACTTCACTTCAACGGGACCTCTAATTATCCGGGCAAGTGCTTATCATTGAATGCCTGTTTTAGGTAACACCTAACGCCTTGAATGTAAAGTTTGAATGACCATTGCGCTGCCAGATGCAACTAGTGATGCCACAAGCTTTCAGTTTTTGTCATTCACCCATTATGAATGTAATGGGCCAGTGTGGAACTTGTCTCTTTTGGACATCTGCTCTAGGACTACAGATCTACAGCTATTGGAGACAGAGCACTGTCATGGAATGTTCACTACTAGTGTTGATTGGCCCTCATAAGGTTCTGCATTCACTAATCCTCTCCACCAGAAGCTGGCATTCCATTTCCATTCCAATATATTTTTGACTTTCAGAGTTTGCTCACAATCTGCCTAGAAATATTCGGTATTAATCCAGGCACATGCCTTCCGTCTCGTCTATGGACAAAACATTTGGTGTTCTTTTCCTCTCACTTATAGCACCATCCCTCAAGTTTCTTCTTTTGCTGCCCACACTAGTGGAAACTTTAGTTGACCATTCTTAATTCTACCATTTGGGATGCAAAGTGGGTGCTGATCATACTGTAACATTTGAAGTGGCCTACTCTCTGAGTAAGGTTCTATGAGCAGCTTCTCGAGAGAAGTCATAAGACACACAGATGCACACGTCTCAAGGCATATCAAAGTAAGCAAGTGAACACAACACACAGCACACAAGTCGCAAATACAAAAAATGGGGAAACCATTACACTATGTGATACTGTGAGCACTATGACAGGCAACACACGAGCATGGGGTCCAAATTCAAACTCCAATTC
Source organism: Rhipicephalus annulatus (assembly GCA_013436015.1). Lineage (NCBI taxonomy): Eukaryota > Metazoa > Arthropoda > Arachnida > Ixodida > Ixodidae > Rhipicephalus > Rhipicephalus annulatus. The sequence goes on along the minus strand of WOVY01016003.1, from coordinate 28,706 downwards.
GACCACCACTCGAGTGGTACAACTAAAATAAACTGGAAAGGGCGAGGCTTTTCTACGAACTGCTGTCACTTCCACTATGTGTGATATATGACAGAAACAATTGCTTGACATTGTAGCACTCACAGCACAGCACAGAGCTGCACCATTTTTTAAAATCACATTTTGCTGTGACTTGATTTTGTACGCTGCAGGCACAGAGACATAAGTGAATGGAAAAGCGGTAATATTTTGCATGGAGCAACAGCTGGGAACTGTAGGCAGACGGCCCACAATAATCACTTAAATGCAGTCTTTACAAGGTTTAGCAAACTAAGCGTGCTGACATTTAGCGGAGCACCCTGTACATTTTAGCAGCCACCACAAAGTGCCCTCTATCGTGTTTTAGTATATTTGCCACACACTCACATGTTCGCACTCATAATACTTGCTCATTTTAGTACTATTATCCCAAATTAGCAACGAACCGGGTGAAACTCGCACATGGAATACTTTTGGCAGTGGTTGAAACAGCAGTCAACCTCCAGAGTTTTTCAACCGGCTGCTTACAAGATAATATCATTGCGCTATCTTCGCAGCATCCTTTGCGCCACTGAATGCTCGTTAGCCAAACCAGCAGCCACTTCTTTACACACTATCAAGCAATGTTGCAAGCGATCCCCACACTCCCAGAAAGGACACCGTTCCTGTGTTGCCATGAATGCACGCCATGGAAGAATGGCATTTTTCATCTGGGGCAATTCATAGGCAAGGCTAGTTTTGATGGTGAAGTTCTTCCAGCTGCCCAGCAGACCTGCATTCACCACAGCTAGCGTAATGAGCCGCGCTGCATGCTGCCATGGAGCACAGGCTTGAGTCTGGACATTCGTGAGGCCTTTCTTTTGTGGGACTTTTGGATGTGACCTGGAAGTTTCTTCATTCGTAGAAGTCCTTCTGGCAGACTTGAAGAACAAAAGCTGTAACTCACAAGTGTCCGTTCACCGGTCGAGTAGAATAGCTGGATGAGACAAAGTAAAAGAGAAAGAATATTATAGCTGACGAATGAACTGAGGCCCACAAGTAAAGCAAACAATAAGGCTACGAAGGTACAGCAATGCAAACCTTACCACTGAGGTCATTGGGAACAGGAGCAAATTTTAAGACAGTGATTTGCAGGAGTATGTCATTTTTTATGTGCCTCATATGTCAGAGGCATAACTCGAACATACAGCCAAACTCGTTTATAACAAAACATTGTGTATAACTTTCAAACCACACAGTGATTTGAAAATTGCCTTATTGTGTACACAAATAAAATATAAAGTACTTTGTATACCAATTACCTACATATGAACCTTTCTTTTCATTTGCCTACCAATTAAATATTTCTAAGTTCTACTCTAAAGCCTGTTTAAGATGGACACTACATTAATCAATCACCTGATATACCGCAATGCTTTTTTTTCTTTTTCATTTCGGTACCAAGCTGAGAATGTAAATGTGGTGACTGATCAAGTCAAGGTACAAAAAAAAAACAGACTTTTCAGGACTCATGAAGGTTACGTGTTCAGAGTAAGCAGATGAGACCCACATGTCTCCTTTCACGCTCAAATGTCAAATAATAAATGGCTGCATTTGTAATGATTTTAGACTGCTGAATGTGCACGTTTGGGTAACTAAATGTGTACTGTGTGAGGAAAGCTCCTTTAATTTCTTTGATAAGAGCTCTGACTTCCTGGCAGAACTAATAATTAATAACAAAATTCCAACTTTAAAACCCCGAAGGAAACTAGCTAGACTTAAATTTCTTTTTCACCTAACTAAAAAAAAACACTATTATAGACATTTCGCACTTCTTTCCACCGTTATCTTCACGTCCTACTAGAGGATACCATTCTTACAAATTCACACCTGCCTTTGCGCACACTAGCAACTTCAAGTAATCTTTTTTCGCTCACACAATAACAGACTGCAACGAACTGTCAAACAATATCTTTGAGTCTTCAAATGTACTGAAATCTCTAGAAAATTACTTTGAAGTGTAGTTACGTAACCCACGAATATATTGTACACCTGTCTGATTAATTTTTTGTCATTTTCTTTGTTTTTTCTTCTTTCTCTATACCTGTACATCTATTAATTGGTCACATCATTATCACTTTAACACCTCCCACTCCTGCTTGGGCCATTTTTAGGGCCTGCAGTACTTCATAAATAAATCAGCAATGCTGTCCTGACAAGACTGCTAAATGTTCCATCTATGAGATGGGGTGACGTACTGGTTATGGGTGCTTCACCTAACATGATATAGAAGCAAGCGAAGCTTCAGGCTTTTATTTCTTTATGTTGGATTACACAATGCTCCCTCTAAACTTTTTTTTTTCTTCCTCCATGCGAGTAGACTTTCAGTGGCATGCATAGCAGAGCAACATTGTTGTTGCTACAGGTGACAATGACAGTCACACGTGAAACAATGAAATGCAACATGAAAAGCAACTACGAAACTTGGCAACATGAAATGACAAGTGACCCCAATAGAATGTCAAATATACGTATCAGAAATGGGTGATCGCCAATGAGACCCTACCGAAAAGAGTTATCATTGGAAAATGGTTCACGCGCATATGCATGTGACCACTCACGCAAGTAAATGAGTGACAGCAGTGTACAGTCACATACTATGTTTATTGGTCGTGAATGTTATAGTGTGTCGAGTCCTGAATTTCATTTTCCGAGTGGTCAATATAACGGGCGATTTAGGGTAACACCGGATGATCCAGCTGCTTTGCCCGCTCACGATATTTCCCTTCATGGATATGCCGAGATTTTTCGGCATATGATGCCACCACCACTGAAATCTGCAAGTTGGTCCTGTTTCCTGGTCCTGGAGAGCATATGCATTGCCTAATGCCATAAAACTATCAACAATTCAGTCATGCTTGAAGGAAACCCTGTTAATTCAAGTGATTCTCAGAGCATGCTGACTGCGTAGCGCCATAAAAGCATGAGCAAAGGAGTGAAAAAAATGAGCTACTCGACAATTGGAACGACTGCAAAAGTGAAAAAAAATGTGGTCACTATCCACAATTGCATTGTTTGTGACTAATCAAGGCTTGAGTGACTACGGCAAGCTTGCTTTTGTCTATTTTCATTTTTTACTTGGCACACGCAAACTGCATGAGCTCTATCTGTGATTGTGTCCACTGCAGACTTGGTCAAAGCTGCAACAAGCAGTTGTTTCGTTTTCATTGTGTGCCTTTCATTGCGTGCCATTGCGTGCATATGATAGTTGCCATGCCTGACTACGCTAGCAAGCTAGGTTCCTTCCGCACCACATGTGGTGCTCAACAGTTGCACTTCAACTCTAAGCATAGGCCAGGTGTGTGCTTTCAAGGCTACATGGAGGCTTGGTGCTTTATGGCATCAGTTACATTTTGAGTGCACGAGCATGACACTCAGTAGCTTTATTATGAGTCGGCCCAATTCACGTGCTTTGCCACAAAACTCAAACATGCTAGAAACTGGTGAAGATGAATAGGTTCAGCTGTGGTCTACCTGCCCCCATAAATCTAGCTTTCCACATTGTATTCGCCACATGTTATTATGGCTATCATCGTAGAGTTACAGCATGTCAAGTGTATAGTGTGAAGTTGGGCTTGTTCGTGATGCGTAACTGGTTATCTGGGGTTTCACATGCCAGAACCAACACGTGATTACGAGGCACAGCGTAGTAGAGGGCTAAAGAAATTTTGATCATAGAGTGTTCTTTACCATGCACTGACACTGCACACTCAGGGTATCTGCCATTTTGATTCTTTCAAATTCTTTCACTTTTCCCGGTTTTCCATGATGAATAAAAAAAAATTCCATGAGATGACGTCTGCATGAGAAAACAAACTCTCAAGTGAAAAAATTTTAATCTGGCGCTCCTATGCAATAAGTACACATACCATAAACATTAGAATGTTCTTAGCGCGTGCAGTAACTGTTGATACGGGGAAAATAACTTTACTAGGCAGGCACACAGAATGAACTTGGAGGCGGACAAGATGGCGCCCAGCCCGTAGGGTATGTCAACCATGTCTTCTTCCCTGTTCTCTTCTTCCTTCTCGTCCGCCCGTTATACGGTTTCCTCGCAGCTGAAGCACTGACCCGGTGGTAATCAGGAGGCACCCGAGTGATATGGCTTGAGCCACGCAGCATGTAATATGTCAGTGTGAATGCTGGCGGGGTGCGTAGGGTGAAACTTGGGGTTAGTTCATTTTGCATAATGAAGTACGTAGAGCGCGGACTTCAAATGAAGATACCAAAAAAGAGACACAGACTGTGTCTCTTCTTTAGTATCCTTGTCTTGAGTTCGCGCTGTACGTACTTCATTATGCAGTAAGGACCTGAAAAGTGTAGGAGTAACTTCCCTGAAAGTCCTAGCAGCCCCAGGGGCACCAAAGCCGAAAGAGATTACCAGTGTGAAGTGGACGTCATGATAGTGGGCATCATATATGCTCTTCTGATTGTCCACGCCAACACGTTAAATTGGTCTCTTGGGAGGTCCAGGGACTGAAGGGTATTAGGTTTTTTCTGTGGTTGGAGAGGGTCTCAGGCTGCAACATAACAGCAGACATCGCGGTACATGCCAGGCCAGAAAAAATGCCGGCGAACTTCGTCGTGGTTTCGTGACATGCCGAGGTGACCGCTATCAGTGCATCATGAAGCTGGGCAAGAACAGCCCAATGCAATTGAAGGAAAACAACGAGTAGTCTTTCGGGGCCGTCAGAACGCATACTGCAACGGTACATCACACCATCATGTAACTTCGACGGGAAGGGTCGGGCATCACCAATGTTAACCTTCAGATAATACCGTACCGAGAAGGTATCGCGTCGCTGCTCGCCTCCAATGTTGTGAGAATGGCTGGAGAGAAAATGTTGGCAGGAGGGGTGGTTGTAGCAGAGTCGCCGTCTGATAGGCTGACAGGATATCGGGACAAGCAGACGGCATCTTGATGCAAGCAGCCAGTTCCATGCAGGACTGAGTAGTCAAATTCTTGAAGGTGCAGTGAACAACAGCCTAGGCGGCCAGAAAAGTCTTTTAGGAACGAAAGCCAGCACAAGGCGTGGTGACCAGTGATGACTGTGAATGGCCGACCGTACAGATAAGGACAAAATTTCCCGACTGCCCGAATAAGTGCCAAACATTCGCGTTCAGTAACTGAATATTTTCTCTCAGCAGGCAAAGGAAGGTGGCTGACATAGGCAACATTGCAGTTGCATCCCTTTTATTTCTGGCCCAGGGCTGCACCGATGCCATAGCCACTGGGGTTCTTACGCACCTCCAGCGGTGGGAATGCCTTACAGCATTCTGCAATATTGTTGAAGAGAAAATGTGCTTTTGGAGCAGCTATCTCTGTGTTTATAGTAAACCTGTGCGCCGGTACCGAAATTCCCAGCGGCCACGCGCCGTTGTTTCCATCGTAGGCGGCGGCCCGTCACAGGCGCGGGGCCCATCGGATCGGTGGAGGCGCGGGAGGGGGAAGATGAGGATTTAAGAGATGGTGGGCATAGAAACTTGAACCTTGAACAAAAAAAAATGTTTCCCAAAAAAGTTAACCAACAGGCTGGTTAACCTCCCTGCTGTTCTTTCTCTCCAATTTTCCTCCCTTCCTTCATAAATGTAACGAAGACATTGCTGAAGTAGTAAATCTTACCTCTTTCATTTTAGCTTTTAGTTCACTTTTCAATGTATTAAATAAAGAAGCATTATCATTATACTACGAATGACGATTCTTACATAAGTGTTTTATGTGACGAGCGAGATGAATTATATATCTATGGTACTAAGGGGGTCTTAGGTTTCATTTATCATATATTTGAGGCTCACACTTTGATAAGCATTTATGCACAATGTCACAAAACTTGAAAAGGAGCGCATCTATGCTGAGAAATTCACTACAACATTCGAATTCCTCAAAAGATGGGGCTAAAGTGACCAGAACGGAAGTGTCATCAACTTTAGGAAAGTTCCAATACACTTTTTCTCATGTATTCGAGGACAACACACTAAATTTGGGGCGACTTCAACAGTTTTATGGTCAGAAAACCTTTTGATGACTTCACATTTTACACTGTGCGATAGGATCACGCAGACTCGTAACTAACTTAGGCTGCAACTAACTCTTTTTCATCTCACATTGTGCAACTGCAAAACGCCAGCGTATGGGAATAGGGCTGCTTGCGGGAAAAGGGCAGTGTTAGTGCAGTGATCTCATAGTGCGTAGAAGGGTACAGGAGCCATTCGCTGATGCCTGCTGAAATAGTGAGGGCACTTGCACACCCAACTATGCACTTATACTCAAAGTTCACAGTTGCGGATCGAGCCACACAGCCTCCTACCTGAGTATCTTTTCATACTCAAACATCTAGCAAAAGAAAGACACTGCTTCTTTTTCTGTTGAGGAGCAATCAATGTTAGGCATCGCAAGCGGAGAGATATCGCATGCGCCGTCCGGCTAATGTAGATGAGCAGCTTGTTTCATCTATGCGTCAGCAGTGTTCCTCGCTAGCACTCGTGAAATTTTATCTGGGGGAAAAGCATACAGTGTGTGCGAAAAAAGTTATTGAGATGGTGTTTATACAGAACAGAAAAACAATGATGAACGCCTGTAGAAAAGGTCCATACAACATCTTTACCAATAAAAAATATACAAAAACCCTCGAAGCAGGTCGGCCTTTTTTTATAGAGCTCCGTCGTCTTCACTGTAAAGAATTCGTCTGTCGGGATAATAAAATAATCAGGGGTTCCTTATTTCAATTTTCTTGGTTGATTTTGATTATTATGTAAGATTTAACAGACAAAGGCCACCATATAAATATGAGAGACGCCGTAGTGAAGGGTTCCGGAAATTTTGACCACTTGGGGTTCTTCAACGCGCCCCCAAATCTGAGCACACGAGCATACAGCATTATAAGGGAAACGGCGGCGCACCGCCATTAATGAGCGGCGGCGTGGTCTCTCTCAGAACTTCGATGGCAGCGCGATCGACGTGAGCAATAACGGGCAGTTCATCGGCAAGCAACTTAGGCGTGTTCAGTAAACCTATGGGCCAACGAAGACATGCAAAAGTGTATGGCGAGTGGCAGGGCACATTACTAGAGGCCATCATGGGGCAATGCACTACAGGTGCCAAAAAGGGTACGTTTTGCTCCAGTGTGCCCACAAAAGCAGAAAAAGTTTCAGAAGCAAGGGCATCTGGAGGCCTGTGCAATGTTCACGAGTGGGTGCTGCAAAGAGTAATTAGGCCAAGAGTGGAATTTATTTCTTTGTGACTTCGAATGGTACCTTTGCCAAGCTCACTTTGTTGAATGGCAAGCAGGGCCATTTTGCATGAGCCTGTGAAGCCAAGCAACTAAGGCAAATCATCCATCATTTGGAAGGCCCATCAAAGGATGCTTACTCTTTTGTAGCGAGGTCAGTCCTGCGCAAGTGAAAGCCATGGGAAATTTTCACCTTATTTTAGGGATCAAGAAGTTAAGTTTCACCTGGACACTGAAGTGGGCATCACTATTGTACTAATGGGCCTCCTACGAACGATGGAGTAGGGGACAACACACCAAAAGCCCAACATGGTCATCCTTGGTACAGTAAAGCAATGGTTGGACATTTATGAAGTCGTGCAAGCTACTGTCGTAATCAATGGTACCAGCACCATGGTGATCTACATCACGAAAGAGCTGTACAAGCCATCGAGTTTCACCTCATCAAGAGCTTTGACATGCTCTAACGAATGAATGCAGCTGGTGCGGAGCCACGTCTAAATCCAGTATGACGACAGTATAATGATCTAGAATGTGTGACAACATGGAAAAATTTAGGGAGGTTTGAACCCCTTTGAAATCCCCCCAACCCTGGCTACGCCTCTGGTAGTGGCAGGGGGAGATGCACCCCAGAACAGAAACGATATCTCACAAATATTTGCCTAAAGTGAACAATCGAACGTCTCTCTAGACCAATAGATGCGTTATACATAACTTCCTAGCTTGCCTCAGCATTTCTTGGAATCTTTCCAATTATTTTCGAACAATTACTTCTTAAGCCAATCAAAAAAAATATCATCACTCAGGCGTACTACCAGACCACGCAAGCCCTATGTGCTTTAAGTGCGTTCCTGCTAAATGGGATCTTCAAAGCAGTATTTGCATGATTTGTGAGCTCTTATGCCACGCAATGGCCGGGCTAGAGCAGCGGCACGCGCGCACTCCAACAGCCTGCGTTACGTGCCTAGTTCCCACCTTTCACCACCTCTAGTTAATGGCGCTGCGGCCCAACCCTCGCTAAACCTTGGTAAAACCAAGGAGGAAAAAAAATTGTCCAGCGAGTTTAACGTGGCAACCTTATCTGGTCACATAGTGCTCAAAGTGCGTCTTTCTGTTACTGATTTTTCTTTAGTAAACCTCAACTTGAAGGCAAATTTATTGAAGATTAAGTCAGTGATCTTTCTTTTAATTTATTTTAATTAATTTTTAACAATCCTTTAATTTATTATTAATGTGCATGCGTTTCTTCCTCAATTTAAATTCAAACACATGCAGCTGGACAGAAGCGAGGCGCCGAATGAGAAAAGGTAGAAGAGAGAGGGTACTGGGTTGGCTCGAAACACGTCCACATGCAACAAGCTGTGAAGAATATGCCCTCTTGTTCCCTCTTTGGGTGCACAGGCTGTATGAGAATGCGTGCCTACCGCTCCTCTAGCCCGGCCGTGGTCGTGCATGCAGAACCGGACAATGCTCGCTTGAAAAAAAAAGAGGTACGCTAACCGCAATCCACCGTCACTGCGGGTGAACTGGCAGCCGGCGATTGGAGCTGTCTACCCACCACAACATGATGGCACTGGATTCACTTGGAGCGCGCTTCCTCCACACAAGCCATTTTCTTGTATACCCTCCTAGGCTATCACACATGTGAATAGAGCAGCCAGATAGACAAATGCCCGGACATTTTAAAGATGATGATGATGGAAGGTGAATTAATTTCACAACCACGAGTAACTCTTTCAAAATGCTATTTCTTAATTAGAAGTGTTGTGGAGATATATCGGGGATAAAATTTGATACACTGCTGAAACTTCAGTATTCTTAAATTTGTAGTAGTGAAATATTTCTCATTAAACCAATAGACATTTGGAGAGAAATTTTCGAAGAAGTCCTTATTCTGAAAAAAATCATTAATCTGAGGTTCCCTATAACGAGATTCGCCTGTGTCACTTGGTTCGGCCAGGACCAACTAGGAATCGATCAGCTCCGCTGTGCCTTTACTTTTGCACTACAAGCGCAAGCTTTGCCTGGCTTTTTTTTTTTTCAATTAAGCCTAGTTCTTGCATAATGTTTACAAATTGCAGGTTCCCAGCCAGGAACCTGCACACCTTGCGCATGTGAATATTGGGGCTTACCATCTTTAAGCACCATGCCTTTGTCACTGCAAATCTGACGAAAAGCTGGTTGCACTGGCTTGAAAACTTTGCAGAACGTCTAAATAACGTTTATTGAGAAGGAAGTGCACTTGGGGCTGAAGCAGAAGTCTCATTTCACTAACATCAAAGAATGGATGGTGCTGTAATTCACAGAAATAAAATAAATTTTGAAAATAACACATTTTCAGTATTTTTCCATGAGGCATGTCATGATTGGGAATTCAGGATTATGCCTGAAAACTTGGGTGCTTTAACATGCCCATAAAATTCAAACACTCAGGCTTCAAATGTGCCATAACTTCGCCTAGTAACAAATCTGTACAAAAACCCTAATCATTATGGTATTTATGTTTTCACTATTTTCGTTGTCATTGCTTTCAGCAGTGTTGTGTGTTTATCATCAGTACCCAATTATTCTTCATAGCCTTGGCAGTGTTTCATGCTTTGTATAAAAAATAGTATCACCACTGGAATTGACACACTGCAAAATATGAAACAGGCATACTTACAGCACAAAAGCCTTCCTTGTGACCAAATCACTTTGTGGCCTTTTCTGTTCTTGGAGCCAGCCTTTGGTATTTATCCCATGAGCACGCAGACAATCACTTTCGTCCTCAGTCTCACCACAAGTAGACTCGCAGAACTGAGGTGGTGCAACACGAAGAAACAAAAAAGTGAGGAGATGGGGGATTACAAATCACCGGCTCTGGTCAGCTCAAGACAACAGGAAATATATGACAAGCAAAGTGAAGGTCACCACACGCAGCTTTAAAAATGACTACACCTTGAACTTACAACCAACTTACCTTTCACGGCTATGTGTAAAACTTTAATACTATGTTTCTTTCACATGATTATTCATCGCTGTAACAAACCAACATTCAACCCTGCGATTCCACTTGAAAAAGATGTACAGTTGAGGTGTTCACTAAGAAGTGAAGCATGGCAAGCTAATGAGAAGGCAATGCAAATGGTTCCAGAACACACCACAGCATTCAATTCTCGAAGGCAGAGCTTGGGTGTCCACAAAGCTTTTTATTAGATGCCTGGAGTAAATAAGTGAAATGAAATTGCTGCATTTTACTGCTTTTGATCGCCTCATTAATGATTCAAATCACAACCAAGTTGTCAGCCCTAAAAACACGCAGCCAGCAATGGCTCCAGGAAACTTTTTGCCATGTGCGTCCAATCATGTGCACCTAAGAAAAAGTACACGTGTTTTTAAACTTGCCCCTCTCTTTGAAAAATAATACCCCCCCCCCCCCAAAAAAAAAAAAAAGAATACCCACAGAGATTGAAGACTTATTAACTGGGCTGAGTTACCCGAGGTACAAACCTATCAAGAGATTCATCAGGCAACAATATATAAAGTTTTTAAAGAAACTGAAGAGGTCGCCCAGCCGTACTCTGTTCCATCTTGCGTCGAAGCACCCACCTGGAGAGATTAGAAAAGTATGCTCTATTTAATGGGAATTCTGTTTATAGTGAGGTGAAATGATGTGTAGAATTTAAGCAAGAAACCAATCGCATTAGAGGATGTAATTCCCTTTCAGCAGCAATGTCTTTACCAGATTACCACTTTTATTCTGCGCTAGCACATGGAGATTTATTTATTGTGTGGTATAAAGCACATGGAAGCCTTGGGCGACTCTGCTATCCACTTACCACCACTGTAATGCCCCAACCGCACGAGCATGCAAAAACTTTTTCTGGAAGCAGTCTTTTGAAGCACCTCTTAATCAAGAGCTGCTGGCTTGCGAACACACAGTGCCAACAAACTCTTTGGAGCATTTTCTTCCGTGGACCCTACCAAAAGTGTGGCACCATCAAAAGGAAGCGAACACAAATATGTCCAAGTGTCCCTTTTGGATTGCTGTAGCCGTTGCTTTTTGTGTGCGTCCAGGGCTCTCTGGCCACTGGTGTCGGTCACATATGTTGCGCTGCTATGCTTTTTGTGTCTGTGCTTGTGATGCACCGAGCATCCCCATGTTGTCGATGTGGTATGCATGACCCGTTCGGCTGCTTACGAGAGAATGTAGGGAAATATGCTTCAAAGAGTTTATGACGCCTTTATAGAGATCTCTAACTTAATTTTATAGCAATGCCTTCTTTATTTCATTCAACGCCAGTGCAAGGCGACCGCTCTTCAACGGGAGCCGTTGGTCCGTCTTGGTTCAGGGAGTGGTCATAACGGAACGCTGCATGATGAGTAGGGCTGCTCGCATCACATGTGCTTCTGAGCGCTTTCCCACTGAGACAGGATAGACATGTGTCCCTCTCCACTACCATAGTATCTCAGATTTGTTCTTTCATGCTCCTCCTTTGTGGCTGGAAGCAATGCCGCCGCCACCTCGCAGTGCTACAGTGAAAGCTCGTTAATTCACACCTCATTAATTCGAAATTTTGGATAATTCGAAATGGTCACCGCAGTCCGGTCCGCAGTGCATAGGAGACCATGTGTAAAACGATTCGTTAATTCGAACAGAAATTGCTGCCTCTACGGATAATTCGAAGCGCGCACCGCCGAGCGTCATCATCGTCAAACACTAGTGGAAGCTTTTACGGCCGAACGATAGGTGGCGCGACCGGTTTTTTCGAGCTTCAAGTGGTCTCTGAGCAAAGGGCGAGCAAAGTATGGCCTCCAAAATCCAGGGAGCAATTTTTTTTTTCCGTAGCCCTCCCACTATCTCAGCGCCTGGCGCCACTTGTATACGCGGGACCTGCGGGACGCTGAGGAGTCGGTGGAGTAGTCCTAGCAGTCCTAGGCCACACCCGGCAGCGTCACTTTGTTTCTCGAGCACGTTGTTCGTTCACGCCGTCAAGCCGTCTTCTTCCGCATCGAAGTTGCAAGATGGCGCGGGGAAACTACTGCGCGAAAACTGTCAAGGAGAAGGTGGAGATTTCGCAAGAGGTTGACCAAGGAAACTCGAGCAAATACGAAATTGCGAGGAAGCATAGCATACCTCCAAGCACGTTGTCAACCTATATACGCAACACGATGGCCATTGAAAACGCCTGTGAAGCCGAGGATTTTGGCGCCAGTCGGAAAAGGCTAAGGACAGCGAAGTTCCCGGAACAGGAGTCAGCTTTGATTACCTGGGTTAAAGAAATGAGAGCCCAGAGTATCGCATTGAGCGGCCCTATCATCATGGCCAAGGCAGCCGATTTCACCTTGCGCTTGGACATTGAAGGCTGTCGCCTCCGAGGGATGGCTTCATCATTTCAGGGAGCGGCACAATCTCGTATTCCGCACGTTATCTGGCGAGGCAAAGGAAGTGGACGCCGAAACATGCTACTTGGAGAAGCGACACCCTGCAGCAGTACTTGGAGAGCTACTCACCACAGGATGTGTTTAACGCTGACGAGACAGCATTATTTTTCAAGTTGCAACCAGACAAGACAGCACAGCTGTCTCCCACAAGGAAAACAGCTGTGCCAGCGGCAAGCGCAGCAAAGAGCGTGCCACTGTTCTGGTCGCCGCAAATATGACCGGTACAGAAAAGGTCCCCCTTTTTGTGATTGGCAAAGCACTCATGCCACGGTGCTTCAAAAACATTCGGTCACTGAAGACAAAGTACGCCGCAAACAAGAAAGCCTGGATGACAGGTGACCTATTCAGGAAGTGGCTACTGAAATTCGACAGGCGAATGGAACTGGGCGGCAGACGCGTTCTTCTTGTCGTCGACAACTGTTCGGCGCACAAAGTCGACGTTGAGCTGAAAGCAACAAAGTTAGTGTTCCTTCCTGCAAATACGACTGCGGCCCTACAACCAATGGACTAGGGTGTGATAAGGAACATCAAGTGCTTTTATAGGCGTCACGTGCTGTAGAGAATGATTTTGTGCGCGGGCGACAGGAAGGATTTCGGCAATACGCTGCTCACTGCCATGCACATGCTGGTGCGCGCATGGGAACAGGTGACCGCGACCACAATAGCGAACTGTTTCCGCCACAGTGGATTTGCAGCTGGAAGTGCGCAGGATAGTTGTGACGTCGACGTGGATGGGTCTGAGGAGCTCATGCCAGTGGCATTGCGCGACACTCTTCGGGGCGCACGTTTTGCCGATTATGTTGAAGTTGACATCGGTGTGCGGTGCCCTGACTGATGAGGACATTATCGCTCAAGTAGCTGGTGCGCAGCCTGTTGCTGAAGAGCCAGAAGGTGAGGAAGACGAAAATGACGAAGCGCCTGTGCGCCCGTCAGCTTCTGCGGTGGTGGAGGCACTTAATGTGGCGCGTCTCTTCTTCAGCTTTGAAGAGGGTGAAGAGGATTCTCTGCGCCGCGTCCGCGCGCTGGAACAGAGAGCCGCAGCTGTGGCTTTCAAAGAAAAGAAGCAGATGGTCATCGCCGACTTTTTTGGCCAACAAATATTTTCCGTGCCCCCACCCCCGAAATCCACCAATTTTTGCTCACTTTCATTATTCCAAATTTTGTTTTTTTGAAATTGCTCAGCGATCCCATGGAATTCGAATTAACGAGCTTATACTGTAGTTATGCAGCAGCATCACTGTCCCCATTGCTTGCCCACATAGCGCCGTGGATGGCGACACGCTATTTCAAAACATCGTATTTTTTAAAGAGCCAGCGTGACCGCCAATATAGTGAACACAAGGAATGCAAGATGCCGTCCCAGGAATCTGTACACAACGTGAAGATTACTTCATATGATTTCCGTCGTAAGGCAATACCTGATAGGCTCTTCCCCCAGTACTGCAAAGCAGATTTGAAGACTCGGCGATGGGTGAAAGCAGGAAAGGGCTAAGAAGATGGTGGTGAACAGCTAGATCGGGCTCATCTGGCTGGCATTGATAAAATAGAAGAGGCGCTGTTTATGGTGCGCCTAGAAGACAGAGCAATGAAAATTTGCCCACACTTCTAATCAACCTACAATCGCTGGTCCCCACTGGTTTCAATGCTACTCTTTTATGATCGAGAAAGAGAAATCAGCCAACTTCATTTCTCGCCTAAAAACACTACATTTTTAAAGGGAAGATCGCCTTGTGTTGTGACTGCAACTGAAACTCTTTTCCCAAACAAGTCTTCTAGCTCAAACGACTTTCACGTGCTTGTGTGACATGGGTATAAGTCATCAACAAAGAGACACATCTTACCTGTAGCCATGGCCATTCTTCAGTCTGCACGGCGATAACCTGCGGAGGGAGTCACACACACGCAAGTGGTAAATGCATTTGAATGGCTTTTTAACAAAGCAACTGACAAACGTAGTAGCCATTCTGAAGAAACAAAACTCCTCATGTCATTTCATGTCTCGCCTACTTTCAGATCACATTTTTCATAATAAAAGACAAATATCTAAAATTGCCAGCAGAATTTTCTGTTTCTTCAGGTTATATTAAAAGACTGAACAAAAGTGCTTGCAATTTACTATATGGTTGTGAATAAAAGACCACATGTATGCCTCCTATTGCAATTAACAAATGAGCATGGAACAATTATTGCAAAAATCTACAGCTGTTCCAGACTGTACATTTAATCACTCTGTTTGCAAAGCTCTAACTATAAAAGAATAGGAAAAAAAACAAAGAGCAGAAGCACATAGTCAAAGTATGATCCCAAATCCAAAGCATTGATCTGATGGCTATGTACAATTATATAACGTACAGATTTACTACACAGGGGTCTAACGAGTTGCAATAAATGCTCATTTATTAATTATTTAAACTAACAAGCATGGTGTCCTGCATGCAGGTAATAATGGTCACACTCAATGACTGCATGCACACAGTGTCCTATTGCTGGCATGCGTAAATAGCATTGGCATTGAGTGCCAAGTTTCTATGCCACATCTTGGTAAATCTAGGCATAGCCACCCTAAGTGTGCATGCCTGCCTGCTTATCTTGCTTCGTGTGTCTCCAGAACTTTAAATATTGAGACCACAAACAACAATTGAACAGAAAAGGACAAATGTCATCAGCATTCAATATAATATTGCTTTCCTTGAGCCAAATGATTCAGATTTACCAACAAAAACAGCACACTGAGCTAACCAACTAGTCTAATTGCTGGCATAAAAATACCTGTGGTTAGAATAACACTTTATTTACTGCTCTGAAAAAAAAAAAAACAGCCAATGATGGCAGGGGCGAACCAGCAACCAGCCTGCTGTCTAAATAACCGGCTGAGCCAGTCTATAACCAAACAAGTGGCGACCCTACACTAGCCAGAGCCTGTGTGCTGAGTTGCACAGCTGCGTGTTCAGTCACAGCTGTAATGCACAGAGCAGGAAGAGGAGATGTGTGCTCTCCTTGCACAGCTTGCGACATGTGTTACTTTTAACAGTAGGTAAGTGGAGACACCTAATCGGATAATTTCATGTTACTTTTTAATCACTAATATTCCAAGTTTCCAATAATTTGACAGGATGGATATCTAAAGTGCAACAAAGGCCAGTGGTGCAGCTTGGTTAGGGCAGTGTGGCTGAAGCAAACGCTAGCATCGTCACAGTAGGCCTTCGGCTGAAACTTTCACGGATACCCTGGTTAAGGAGGTAGAGCATCTTCACTTTAAAAAAGATAACTGGTTACTGCTAATAAAAAAAAGAAAAAATGTCAGGCCGTTCAAAATTTTACTTGCGAAATGTTGTTCAGTCCCGAGTACTGCAAGAGCCGCAAAAGGTCCCAGCTTTGGCCCGTGAAACACTAAGCAATCAACTTCACGTTTGAAGATTTCCTCATGATGTGCCGTCCCCACTGCTACGATGCACCACTCGCTCAGGAATTCCCATCGTTTCGGTGCACAGTGAGAACACAGTTCGCCGACCTTATAGTAAAGAAGTTCAAATTAAGACTTCAGAGGTAGCCCCAGATCCAAAAAAAAGATGATCTTTTGAGATAATTAAATTTATCCAGATTGATTGATATGTGGGGTTTAACGTCCCAAAACCACTATATGATTATGAGAGACGCCGTAGTGGAGGGCTCCGGAAATTTAGACCACCTGGGGTTCTTTAACGTGCACCCAAATCTGAGCACACGGGCCTACAACAGTTCCGCCTCCATCGGAAATGCAGCCGCCGCAGCCGGGATTCGAACCCGCGCCCTGCGGGTCAGCAGCCGAGTACCTTAGCCACTAGACCACCGCGGCGGGGCTTAAATTTATCCAGGTATCAGCAGAATCGCTTTGAGTAATCTCTTCTCTTTTGCAAAGCAAGGCTAGAGAAAGCAGGGTTCCCAGCTAGCATACTCATGGATGTCTGGGATCAGTTTATTGAAGTTTAAACAACACATGCTGCACAAAACGCAAATGCTGATGCCAATAAAAAAAAACTTTGCAGGCATTTTTTACGCACATAAACATGCACATGGGTTCAAAAATGTCAGTTCCCCTTATGAAGTATGCTTTCAAACAGCAATAAATATGTACTTCAGTTTAAAAAAGAAAAAACACAATAATGATGCACTTTATGCAAGAACATGTGCCTTGGACTGATATAAATATGTTGCATGTTCACTGAGACCTGTTTATAAAATCCCATTACCTCGTGCTTTTGCTATACTGGACAAAAGGCCACTGTATTGATGACGGCTGGATTTGTCTCGACAGAGCAATTCACCTTGCCATTTGGCACCTCACTGTGACATGCGCTGTTGCACACCGCTTTTTCAAACACCATCGTGCTGATTAAACACCATGACCAGTTCACACGTGTAGTCTCAGAAGCTTTTCTAACTAGAGAATCATGTAAATTTAGTGTTAGCCGAACCTTGAAACTCAGCGACGTATCAGAAAAAATGCTTTCTTTTCTTGACAAGTGTATCGCTTAATCATTTTTTTTCCTGAAGGTTACCTCACTCAACATGCACAGTTCTAAGCTCATAAGTTCGTAATAATAATAAGACCACAATAATGATATGCCAAAGGCGTGATATTATTATGAGATTATAGCGGAGGCCTCAGGAAATTTAGGCCATCTGGTGTTCTTTAACCTGCACTGACATCGTGCAGTGCACAGGTCTATATGACTTTGCCTTCAGGTTTTAAAATGCAACCCCCGCGAGCGGGATTGAACTCTCGACTTTCTGGTCAGCACCCAAGATCCATAACCACTACTCCACTGCGGGGAATAGGCTTACGAGTTTGTACCATTTTATAAATTTTTCATTTGCAAGTGCAATGCTGCGTGTGTTTTGCCTCTTTTTGTCTACGTATTTCTGTTCATTTTTCTTTTCATAAATGAGTAGGTACTTCTTACATACGTATTTTATTTCTTCGAAACTGGAAAGAAATCGAGAAAAGGAAGTCGGTCGGCCTACGTTCCTAAAAGCCAGCGCAACTGCTGCTAGTAATGAAAGGTGTCCTCACCTTTGTGCATTTGTCAGCGGGCACTTCAGCAGTGCTCTGCAAATAATAAGAGAAGGAATAATCTGTTTAGTATTAGTGAAATTATCTCATAGCGTAATAGTGAAGTAAATTTGAAGTCAACTGAAGCATATGCACATTATATTTACACAATTGTACGTCCACTCATATTATACAAATCTGAAATATGAGGCTTGGGGGGCATTAACTAACAATCAAAACGTAAACTAGTACCTCGAGGAAGACTGGGACAAACAAAAAATCAGAAGTGTTGTGGCATGGTTAAACATCACATTTATTTCACAGTTCTACATATAACATATGACATTCAGCACACTAGCTTCGAAGACAAAAGCTTTCTTTTTTTTCAATTTATAACTTTTACCAAATTGCTATGTGCCAGCAGGAGTGTCCTAGTTGATTGAAAGGGCGACTCTCCGATGATGCATTGACGCCCCCTTAAAAGCCGTGCGTGCCATTTTTGAAGCGTCAATTTTTAATGGAAGAACCGCTGTTCCAATCAGCAGCAGCACAGCTGACATAAAACAGTGGCTTGGCGGTGTTTTTTTGTCGAGGGGCACCAATAGTAGATGGAAGATCTCCGACTTTTCGGTGTTCATTTTTTCTGCACCAAGGAGTCCCTGCCACCTTTGTGATGCTTCTTTTTTTCTCATATTTGACTGTCATCAAGTCCACAGCAAGTGTGTAGGATGTCGGCGCTCGCAGGAGCCACTAACGTTCAAAGTTTTGCTGTGTACTGTGCCCAAGTGAGCAATAACAGCGCAGATTTGCTTGCCGTATAATGCTGAGCAAACACTCCCCTCCCTTTTTGCAAGGTTTAAAATACCGTATTTACTCGATTCTACCGCGCCCTCGATTGTAACGCGCACTTGGTTTCGACGACGAAAAAAAAAAATAAGACATCGATTGCAACGCACACCCATTTTTCTCGTTGGCCCGCACGATCACACCACTCGAAAAAACGGCTCCTTTCGGGAGCACCTTCCATTTAAATATGAGGAACGGGGGAAGCTTGTGCCCATCTGATGTGTAACAGAGCATTGCCGTCACTGCAGTTTTACCGTGGACCGATGTCAGCACGCAAACTTGCTTCGCCCCCTTCTTCTCGACGATTGTGGTGCTAGGCACGTCCAAGTAAAGAGGGGTCTGATCGGCATTCCCGATTTGCCCAAGCAGATAGCCGTTGTTGTGCCGCAAGTTTAGGACGAACCTCTGAAAACTGTGAAGCTTTTCATCGTACTCCTCTCGAAACTTTTCGCATATGCCCGTTCGCCTTCGGAGGGAAAAGCTTTTGCTCTTCATAAAGTTAGTTAGCCAGCACCTGCTCGCTTTAAACTGGCTCCGAATTAGCCCTTTTTCTATTCTAAAGCTAACTGCATAGCCCGCACTTGGAGCAGTTCTGTCGTCGCGGGCCGCTGTGCCGCTCGCTGCTCAAGCACATACTCGCCGAGCAGCTCTTCAATTTGTGGAAACCGACCCTGCTGTGGTCCACTGAAGCCTTTGCGTGAAGCTTTGCTGTCGACAATCTTCTGCTTTTGTTTCCACCAGTCCCGCACGCACGTTTCGGGAACTCCGCACGACCGCGATGCGGTCCATTTCTGTCCGTTTCTACACACACGATGACTTTTTTTTAAAAGCGACATCGTGGTGCACTCGAGTTTTTGGAGGTCGGTCCTTCCTTACCATCGACGATAATGCACTACAGGATGACGAACTCTTCAGCACTCTACGAAGTGCTGCACATGGGAAACATATAGGCAGAAATGGCCGATGCGCCATGCCGACGCACGTAGAAGGCAACCATTTTGGATATGCCGATGGCAATAGAATGGCCGTATTCAGTTTGTTTTTTTTCGTACTCGATTCTAACGCACATGCAATTTATGAACTCGCTTAATCGGAAAAAAAGGTGCGCGTTACATTCAAGTAATTACGGTGAATGCGAGCAGGCACCCCTCTCCCAAATCTGGTCAGATTATCTTTCAGCATGGGGGGGGGGGGCCACTTGGTCAGCATTTTACGGTAGCATCACCCGCACAGTCAACCTGCCAGGCTACATTCTACTGCTGCGTTTGATCGCTGCGCTTGATTGTCACCAGAACTCAAAGCCAAAAACTTTCAGTGCTCGTTCACAGCAGCATTCAAGAGGGACATAATATTGAAAAAAAAAAAAAACGAGCAATTTAGTGGCGAGACACAAGCATGTATACAGTGGGCAGTGAACAAGCAGTGGGTGTAGGGTACCCAAATCTTCAGGCGCAGCCCCAAGATCTGGAACAGTTTTCTGGAGCTTGCAGCACATGTGAACCAACAATGCGATCAATCTCTGCTGGCAACCCACCAAATGGTCACACAAAAAGTCCACGTCTTCGATTTTGAGGACGAGAATGCCGAGGGTCCACTTTGGAGCCAAGATGATGAATGAGCACATGCACTCGAGTGCAGGAGGCACGTCAATTTCAGTTTCTAAAAGTGCTCATGGGTTTTTTTTGTGTTAGTTTTCTGATGTACGAGTTATGGGAGCAGACCTGCATTTCAGTTCACTTGAGGGGGGATGAGTACGAAAAAAAGGCGTGCAACCGCTACTGCCCATCGCTTTGTTATTTTGAAAGAAACCCCACAAAATTATGCAGGTTCATTGAGTAGAGATTTCACTATAACTTTTGTGAATTTGGCAAGAATATACAAAGCCACTCTAAAAATAATCAAATTTAGATCATTTTACTGTTTTCATTTTTTTAAGGAACATTTGTAAGAAAGATTTCGCATGTAAAATGGTGAAATCTCTTCTGGTCATTACATGTGCCCAAGGTATCCTTCTGAACCAAAATGCAAAATATATGCATGAACATTCTACAATTAGAAATTCAGATGGTTGATGATTAGAATGTTAGCACTCTTTTCTTGAAGAAAAACTTTAGTAAAAAATGCAGCTCTGGTGACATCATTCTTTTGCTAAGTTCAGTAAGGGTGCATGTTATCCAAAAATAAGTCACACAAGTTTGCACTTGATGGCTGCAATGGTTACAGAGAAAATGTTTCTTTTTTGACCAGAAGCAGTGTTTTGAGAAATCGGCATTTAAAGGTTACCACAGTTACCGCAGTGTAGTGACGGGATGAAGCGCGTTTGAGGCCATCCTTAAATGCTTTCCACTGCACATAAAAAAGCGCCCCTTGGTGAAAGAACTTGGCGATAATGCTAGAATAATGTTCTGTGAAAAATGAAAAACCTCATTTTCAGTCGATTGTGCCCTCCATCCCTCCTTAAGGTCATATAAAGACGGTACCTGATCCAATCTAAATTAGAGTATGCTGTCACCATTTACAACAACCATCAAGCTAATACACTCGAACCTTGAAATAACAAACCTGGATACAACGAAATGCCAGTTATAAAGAAGTAAATAAAAAATAATTTTGCATTAAGTATACTATTAAAAATAAACCTTTATAACAAATTTTCCAATACAATATAACCAACATTTTTCTGTAAGATGAAACTGCTTTACAATAATGTTTGAGTGAATTATAAACTTTACTAATGCCTCCTCTATCTTTTCACTGCCAGTGAAAACGCTCGCTCCTCAAAGGGAGTTCGTTCGCTTTCGTTCGGGAAGTGGTCAACAGGTGACGGCACATAAAAACGTAG
This sequence comes from Rhipicephalus annulatus, assembly GCA_013436015.1. NCBI lineage: Eukaryota > Metazoa > Arthropoda > Arachnida > Ixodida > Ixodidae > Rhipicephalus > Rhipicephalus annulatus. The sequence goes on along the minus strand of WOVY01016003.1, from coordinate 7,276 downwards.
AGCTGGTTGCGTCACATGTGTGTCCGAGCTCTTTCTCATGGAGATACGATAAACACTTTCCTTCTCTGATATTATGCGTCTGACAGGCATGTTCTTTCATTCTTTTTCTTTCTAGCTTGAAGCAACGCCGCAACCACCTCACAGCGCTCGTATGGCACCCCTCAAGAGCAGTGCATGCAGCAGCGTAGCAATGACACGTCCCCATTGATTGCCCGCACAGCGCCACGTACAAAGATGAGCTATCACAGAACACTGTGTTCCCCGCAGTGCCAACATGGTAAACATGAGGGATGCAAGATACTGCCCCATGGATCTGTACACAACTGAGCGAAAAAACTGCTTTGTGTGGTTTTCGTTGTGAAGCACCACCTAAACGATTCTCTTTCCGATGAATGCAAAGCACACACGAAGGCAATGTGATGGGCGAGAGTAGGAATGGCCTAAAGGAGAGGTTGGTGAACGTCTGGATTGGGTGCATCTGGCTGGCATCAAAAGAAACAGGGGTGGCACTGACTTTACTGAATCAGTTCAGATCCAGGCAGCTTGGTACATACTTTCTTATAATTCCCACAACACAAGCGCCGAAGTTTTAAAATGGTGGTTGTGTCTTTCCTCACTCACATCCTGCCGCAAAAACAATGAACTGTTTTGAAATACGATAGTCTTTCTTGGGGACCTCCGACGCAAAAACTTTGGTCTCTCTGTCTGTACATTTGTCTGTTTATCCGCCATTAACGGTACCCTAAACGGCACCAAAGTGGCCAAACAATACTCTAAACGGCCGACCCCATCTGCAGCGCCCTACGAATATTGCTAAAGGTTCAGCGATCATACTTGTGTGATTGTCAATTAAAAAGCGATTATTACGCATATTTGAGGCACCATAACAACACGTCAATATTCTGTATGTGTGTCTCTTACTAGGAAAAGAATACATATGTAATTATAAGGACCGTAGAGTTTATCATATTGCGCTGGCCAGGCAACGCTTGCACGAAAAGGCAAGTGTTTCCAACGCTTTGGTAAGACGACATGGTGGTAGCACCTACCCGTCGCCTTGCGTTCTACACCTTATCACCTCCGAGACGGGCACGCAGGGCGCATGCACTTTGTTTTCCAAGATAACTGGGAGATAGCGCTCGTGTCTCACGTGTGACGTGACTTGATGCGCTCGTTCGCCTCGGCTGCACGTTCGAGGCACTATAACGCAGCGCCTCCAGAATACTATTCCCCAATTTTCTTGCACAGAACATCAAATAAACATTTTGTTCACTCTCTCCAGACACGACATTTGCAGTGCAACATTTGAAGTGTAACATGCAGATACGGGGCCAATTTTCATTTTTCAGGTTTTTGAATTCTCCGCCAGAGGTAATCATACCACTCCAGTATATCATTCCTCCCATCATGTGAATCCAAAATCTGTGAACCTATCATGCGCACATTTCAGCAGATATCAGCAGTCCTTCCTTGAACACGCAGCCCAAGCGTGAAATTCCCCCCTACTTATGTTGCCTTCACTGCTAACATCTTGCGTTTCAAGAAGATATTAAGAGCATTGCACAACATCAACGCATGTAGACCATATGACAAGTCATGTCACCTAACCTAACTCGCCCCCCCCCCCCCTTTTTGTTTATGGGCCCAACCCACATGCAAAGTCCCGTCCTGGGAACTTTGAAGCATCGCAAAAAAATAAAATGTTACACTACCATTGCAGTGTCCTCTGTCTGCACAAGACAATGTACCTGGAAAAAAGCACAATTATTACAAACAAGATTTAAAATATTAAGGACTTCAAATAATCAAGGAGTAACAACCAAGTAATGCTATGTTAAAGTCACAGTTACAGAACTCTTGACAAAAGACACTATTTATAATCAATGTGACAATGAGAAAAGTAGGAGGGGCAACTGCGAGCTGTTCACCTAGGACAGTGTTCTACATGTTTATATACACTCAAACCTCGTTATAACAAAGTTGCATCTAACATGAAAATATGTTTGTTAAATCCGAAAATTTATTATAAAGGTTTTTTTCTAACCCTACATATATTGCAAGACTATTTTTCATTTACTTCACTATAAGAGATATTTCGTTGTATTCGGGTTCATTATATCGAGGTTTGAGTGCCCTTCTTATGCCTGACTTTCCAGCAAGAACATATTTTCTTCTAAAACAAAAAATAAGCATAGATCTGACAATCAAGCAAGCGAGAGAGAAACAACCGGGAAATCGCATGATTGGGCTGTTATAACCTTTGGGGAGACAAATGAAAGCTTTGCTTTTCTGCCAGCCTCAATCGAACTACAAGTGCATTTCAAGTTGAACTACAATTCGGAGCTGTCGTGACTAGCTGCATTTAGTTACTGCTCTCAGGCGGGCAACACTACAGCCCCAAGGCATTGCCACAGTTGTGCAAAGCTTATTGCTACCCTTGAAAGTGAAACCAGTGTGAAGTGACACAGGAACACAACAATAGAAATAAACACTGAAAAATTAATATGCAAGTTCTGCTTTCAAAGGTCCAGTAAATAGCCCCAAGGCCCAAAAAGTGTTACAAAGAGAAATATGTGCACTTTTGCTTTGTGAACATGCTTCTACAAGAATTTTGTGAATATCTGCTATATTAAGAAAGTTACAGGGGTTAGGATATTGATTTTAGCTGGTTTCAAGTCTTCGTGTGGCCTCGCCACCCATCTCCCTCCCGGGGAGGGGAAGGCATAGCCCATCGTGATGATTTCTTCCCACTTCGGCAGCGTGACACATCAGAAATTGACATCATCCGCGAGCTCGATCGGTCATACCGCACTTCCGCTTGCAGCGATGCCCGGTTTTACTGGTTGCAGCTGCATCAACTCAATGCCAAGAAACAAAGGACAGTTTGTAGAGATAGGTGAGAACAGGAATGGACATTGACTTCACTACCGTTTGTTGAGACCACATTAAGAACAATCGACGAGCCGCGTGTTATGTCAAGTCGCCAATCGGTGACTTTACTGCACATGAAAGGAGGACTGGTCAGGCATAGGAAAGGAGCGCAGAAATAGTTTTTCAAAATGGACGCCTCACGCAGCACGCAGTGCTATAGTAATGTATTTGGATTACGTGACTGCGGCAGCCTACTCAACGACTTGCTGAGCTACTTTAGGGGGTGTCAAAAATAGTCCGAGCTTGTTGACTGGCCCTTTAATTAAATTACATTGCCAGTAATATAAGATGGAGTAGTATTGTTGCTATAGTTACTGGCAGGCTTGCATGTGCCACTGCTGATAATGAGGATGAGCTCGTGAAGAATACAAGGAGGTCGTATTTCCAGTGATTGGACCAGCCCGACTTCCTACTGTACAGTTACAAGCCCCTGTTATGGTATTTTTGACAGTATTTATACAAGGCACCTCATAAACAACTACATTTTAAAGCAAAATCTAAGTTGAAACTCGCACAATTTTCTTTTACATTCTCTATCAAGCGTGCTGCAGCTTAAGAACCACTGCGGTACTTCTTGAGAATCCTTCCTTTAAAAAAGAAAAGAAAAAGGTGCAAAAAATCACCTTTCCAGTTCCATCCGTCTGCAAGCAGCAGTCCACCTGTAACAAATTTTTTCTTAAGAGATAAGAGATGAGTGGGCTACCTAAAGTATGCAAATCGTGACATTTTAAAAAATGTAGCTCTTTCAAGCAGTCTGTTTCTTCATACCTGAAAAAAAAAAAATGAGGGGACCCTAAAGCCTCACCTTTAGGAGCTGAACGCAATAGCGATATTCTGTTCCTAGTGCGTTTTTGAAACACGTAGGGCATGAAACCTTTTCAACTTTCTATGCACACACGATGAGTCTTTTAAAAGAATAGACGCAGAAGTGTGTATGCCTTTTGTACTGGGTGACCGGCTTTAAAATGCAAAGCCATTATGATAATCACATTTTCCGACGCGCATTGGCAATGAATGCTTGTACCATGCATTATTACTGCAATATTTCATGTTGCATTGCGAAGCATGTGCACAGGACAAGTGTGTTTGTAAACCATAAGAGTTACTTTCACTGAATTTCCAAGCAGAGGAAGTTATATTCACTGTACTCACAAACAGATGACCTTAGTTCGGTCCCCATTCTGACCCAGAATTTTTTTTATCATTTACCGTATTTACTCGCATAATAGGCGCACTTTTTTTTTCAGAAAATCCGGCTCGAAGTTAGGGGTGCGCCAATTACGCGGGCTAAAATTTTCGAAAATTTTTTCAACTCGGTTCTCGCGCTTTAAATCTGCACACTTGTCAAGTAAAAGGCGACTTTATCGTTTACCAATAATTCAGCATAAAACAAATATATATAACAAAACTGTGGTAGTCCCCCACTTTGTCCTCATATGCTGCGGGCAAGCGCTGGCACAAGGTGGTCCGCCTTCGCAGTGCGAGGCCATGGCGCCGCATGAAACGAGTTGTCCATCCGGAGCTGGCTTTGAACTCTTCTGCTTCGATGCCCTGCGCTCGGGCTATTCTGCGCGCCTCAGTCTGCACAATATCCAACGACACAGCACAGCCGTCTTGTCGTAGCTCCCGTATATGCCGGACCAGTTGCTCTTCGACGTTCGGATACCTGCCGGTCTTGGCACCGCGGAAAGCCCGTCGTGTCTTCTTCGTCGCCTTAAGTTTTTTTTCTTGGTCCCTCCAGTACCGAATACTGGTTTCTGCAACGCGGAAATGCCTGCCTGCAGCCCGGTTGCCGTGCTCCAGCGCGTACTGCACTGCCTTCAGTTTAAACCCAGCCGTGTAGCTCGCGTACTTCCCCATGGTAGAACCAAAGTTCAATACAAGACCACAAGCAGCACACCGCTTGCAAAATGGCGTTTTTTTCTTTTTCTCTGATGGTGGTGATGGCGATCGAACCCCCGGCGTTGTACACGTGACCTCCAAAGAGCGCGGCGATTTGGGGGGGTATCAGTAATTGATGGAACAGCCGTTTTTTTTTTTCTTTTGACAGAGACTGCTGCGCCGCGCGGTTGCACAGGCCACCCCCACATAGAGATGGCTTCTGTGCCGCACGGAAAAGGCGTCATGCATTTTCCGGTTATAGTCGGGAATGTCTAGCCGTACGTCTAGACATAACGATAAAAACAGTTAAAATTATGTCCAAACAAAAAAAGTGAACAAAATTGTTAGTTAGGTTTAGCGTGACAACAATACAAAACCGGCTTGTTTGCCCTCTCAAACTGATCGGCAGCTGTGGCGTAGTTGGTTAAAGCAACACATCAACTGGTGAGGTCGGTGTTTCAAGTCCCATTGCAGTATCGATACTGTCTCTTTTTTTTTGTTCACGCATGTATTGTTTTAACATTTGCGCCTCCTCATGATTGATATGTGGGGTTTAACGTCCCAAAACCACTATATGATTATGAGAGACGCCGTAGTGGAGCGCTCCGGAAATTTAGACCACCTGAGGTTCTTTAACGTGCACCCAAATCTGAGTACACGGGCCTACAACATTTCCGCCTCCATCGGAAATGCAGCCGCCACAGCCGGGATTCGAACCTGCGCCCTGCGGGTCAGCAGCCGAGTACTTTAGCCACTAGACCACCACGGCGGGGCGCGCCTCCTCATCAGCCCGACTTCCTGCTGGTGGTGGTCCCGTCCACAGGCCCTTTAATATCGGATCATCGATGACTCTTGGCATGATTGACCATTTTTACTATGATAAAGTGTTTTGCGAATTAGTGCTCTTAATCGCCGAGACGCAAAAAGACACAAAAAACTCGAATGAAGCTGGCTGCATTGGTTTCTTCGGCACAGGTGTCAGGAATGTTGATTTCCACGGTTTATCAAAGTTTTGATGACAGAAAGGTGCACTGCAACGTAGTCTCGGGCAACTTTTTTTATGTCACTCAGTGTACCATCACCTGACAAGGTAACCAGCAGGCCCCTTTCTTTAAAAATACTGACGTGTCACCGCAATGTTCTAGGCGATCAGCACTGATAAACAATGCCGAAGGGCAAGTGCGACGGCGTTAGTCCATCTAACTACAAAACAGCTTGTCTGCCTTGCTCAATAACACGCGCGGCCTGTGACAGCACGGGAGCATTCATGTAGCAACGGATGAGAACGGCCTTTCGTGTTCGCACTGGACAAAACAGACGGCAACGCAGTAGCTCTGGCCTTCGTAGATCACAGGCTTCGTAAGACATTACAATAAAGTTGTTTCCATCCACCGTATGAACACTTCGCCGACGCACTGGGGTTTTCATGCATGTGCGTCCGGTCAGTCACACGTGAACTGTGCGAAGCATTTATTTCATCGTCGACCTTGTCCTTCGCGACAAGCAAACTCGGCAGCAAGAACACTGTTACCTTTGACAACACCACGCTTGGCATTGCAATCTAGAAATTGCAGTACGTCACGACTTCATACTAAGAAACTTCATGACACGCACACTCAGATGAAGCTGCGACGCGGTGGACGACCACGCTAGCTCCAACCTTCAGGTTCAACTAGGCATCCAGAAATCACATGAATCAGTGACGACACAGGGTCTCCGGTCCTCCTTGGGGTGGCCTATGCCATGGCCACGATTTTGTCGGAGTTTTCATCACACAACACACATCGCAGGCGGCTACTATCTCGCAGGGTTTACCTTTCACAGCCGCAGCGCCCTGGCCCCCCTGTATTTAAAATACTTGTAACATGTATTTAAATAACAAACCTAGGCTAATTGACTCGTTAAACACCTCCTTAGTCAAATTTTTGTAGGTTTACTGCATTACACTCAAATAATTTACACATTTACTAGCTTTAGGTAATAATTTTTAAAGTGACGTCACTTCCGTGCGGCGCAGAAGCCACTTTGTGTGGTGTAGCTGTGCTGCGCGCGCAGAGCAGAAGATGCTGCCTTTTTTTTTTGCTCATGGACGTTTTTTTTTTTCAAGTTTTATTTCGACCAACACGTTGGTTAGGTCGTTGCACTTCGAATTTTTTTTTAATTGCTCGTCGATTTGCCTTCTTTTTTTCTTCAGGGTACGGGGACCGCGTTCCAACTGTACTGCTGGGGGGTAGAATCGTTTCTGATCACGGCCAAGTTCGGGGTGCGCCTATTATGCGCGGAATTAAAAAATGAATTTTCCGCCACCAAACTAGGTGCGCCTATTATGCGAGTGCACCGATTATGCGAGTAAATACGTACTTTATTTGCATCGTTCTCGAGTTTTTGGTCACGCATAAGTGAGTTTTCGCTCACAACTAACGATGACGTGATTTCGGCGAAACGAACTCTTTAACGTTGTTGT